>BPTQ01000002.1:143598473-143971763 GCA_019973895.1 Chrysanthemum seticuspe
TTGGAATCGAAACTATGGTATTAACATTGTGGGGTTGGGCTGTTCCGTTATGGCCACTAATATTTCTGCAGGGGCGTATGGATGCATCCTAGATCTGTACTGTACTGTTACTGATATATATACTGTTATAGTGATGTGGTGCGTGTGTGCAATACACCCCCTCACGGTCTGGGAGCTAGCTACTCCACTGGTTACTGAGGTCTCCCCTCCTATTGTCTGGTATTCCGAGGTCACCCCTCCGAATACGATGGTTACTACTGATTACTGGGCTGCTATTGCCACTACTGATATTACTGTACTGTACTGTTGGCTCGGGATAGATTTCTGACAACCCTTACACTGTTGATATATTTATATTGTACCATCTGTTTACCCCAACGCACCATATTCTGTATTGACTGCCCGTTACCCTGTACCCTTATGTGACTTATTCTTCTACCATTCCATTCACGTACCGGGTTATTATGTGGTTATTTGATTTGTTTATGCTAATTATGTTTTATGTGACTACTGATTATCCTGCTATGATGGGATTAACATGCGGTTATCTGAGTTACCTGATTATATTTGATGATATGTGATCTCACTATTAGGTGACCCTTTGTATTGTCTGGTGATCATGCTTTTTGTGTAATTGATAGTTTTGTCAGTTTATTTTGTGTACTACGTTCAGTTGATCTCGTGGACTATGACTATCCGTTGTATCCTTATCTGCTTGATTGTTGACCTGCCATGTTTGCATTTCGGTTTATGCTACGGTTTGATTGGGTAAATGGCTCAGCTTATGACGTCTGGCTTGTTAACTTGTTTAATTGTCCTGCTATGTTCCTAATTCATTTGATTATATTGTTATACTGTATTCCTACTTGTTACGTGTAACTGCCATGTGTTGACTGCTGTTAGTACTTCCGCTGTTATGATACTGGTTATGTTTTCAACTAAGGGTTTTGACCTGTGTGAATTGCCATGCTCACTTATTAATTAATTGCTTCCGCTTTCCTGTAGATATCTGTTTGGCTTGTATGTCTTCTGATTTCCTGAATTGATTGTATGCTGTATATGTTGTGTGGATATAAGTACTTGTATGCCTGGTTTGTATGTGCTCGTATGCTTGACTTGATGCTTTGCTTGGCTTCGTTCTCCTTGTTATATGTGTTTTGGATATCTGTATAATTGTGTTCGGCTGGATCCTTATTGACTCATTGTTCTCTTTTCGCCGCGACCTTGTTATCAGTTTCCTTTGTTTCATTTCGTTTATGCTTTTATTTAGCTTTTGTTTGGTTATATCTGTTCACTGGGCTTTTTAAGCTCAGCCGCATTTCTTTTCCTGCGGCAGGTTTTAGATTTGAAGATGGGCTTTGATGGGCTGAGAGTTGGATTATTCTGAGTGGACCGACCCTAGTTACCTTATGATTTTGGACTTATTTTGAAGGGCGATTGTTTCGATATTTCATATCATTTTATTGACATATTGGGTTTTGTAATTTCTTTGTAAGTCATTCGTTATTATGACTTGGTAATTTATTTTATGAGGCTTCCGCTTGTAATATTTTATTTGTATGTTCTGATATGACACCAGAATGTGGCACTTCTACCCTTGTCGGGTTGGGGTGTTACACGTATGGATGCATCCTAGATCTGATCTGTTATCTGATATGATTTGTCTGGTGAATGATGTCGTGTGCAATACGCGTCTTCACAAATTCTGGGAGCTAGCTACTCCATTTGTTATTGAGGTCTCCCCTCATATTATATAAGGTATTCCGAGGTCACCCCTCCGAATAAGAAAGTTACTTCTGATATGATATGTTCTGGGCTCGTGGTAGATAACTAAATCTGTATCTGTTATTTCTGTGTTAGATATTCTGTTTATGATTCCGTATTTGTCAATGTTTCCATTTACATACTGAATTATTATATGTTTATTGAATGTGTTTATGCTTTGACATGTTTATGTGACTACCGTTTGCCATGCTAGGATATGATAATATGCTTAAATGTGATTCGCATGTTGTCATCTGATTATATGTTAGTTTACCATTATGTGACCTTGTTGATCTGTATGATGATTATGCTAGTGTATAATTGATTGTTCTGTAAGTTCATTATGTATAATTGTTCAGATAATTCGTGAACTTTGATTATCCGTTGGTGTTCGTATCTGCTTATGTTTGATCTGCCATGTTTAAATTCTGTCTATACTAAAGTTTGATCTGGGAAATGGTTTAACTTATGATATCTGACTTGATAACTTGCTAATTGCTATGCTATGTATTTTGCTTATTTAGTTATAGTTTCCTACTGTGTTTTCTATTTGTATGTGTGACTGCCACGTTTGACTGCTATTGTTCCGCTGCTACGATATTGGATAAGTGTGTTAAATGTAGATTAATTGACTTGTGTAAAGGACATGTTTACTTCTAGTAGTTGTTTCTGCTAGCTTTCGGTATTTCGTTTGACTTATATGTACTTAAATTGCCTGATTCATTAATTGCCTGTTGATTATGATGTGCTTCAGTTTGTGTCATCAATATGCTATGTGTTTGTTCTTATTTGTTGTTTGTTCTTCCGGATTTCTGTGTGTCTGTGTTTCCGCAGAATCCTCAGTGATTCATTATCCTCATTCCGCTGTGACTTCGTTATTCGTTTCTTTATTTCATTTCGTATTTCTGTTTTTGTTTAGTTTTCGTTTTGTTATATCTGTTCACTGGGCTTTGTAAGCTCAGCCGCATTTCTTTTCCTGCGGCAGGTATTAGGCATTCAAGATGAGCTTATGGGATGGCTGATCTGGGTTGAGAGTAGAACTGAGAGCAGGATTTGAATATAGGGATCTTAGATTTATTTTGATTATTAAGTTATTTATGTTTTCTTTTGTAAGTTTTGTAAAGGCTTCCGCTTTTGTATGGTATTTAAAGTTCTGATATGATACCGTATTGTGATATCTTTACCCTTGTCGGGTTGGGGTGTTACAAAGGATGACGTCAAGTAGTATAGAAAACCTAAGTGAAAGTATTGCAAGCGTTTTTGCAATTGCTTTGCTTTGACGAAAAGCTCCCCCTTGTTGAGGGTGTCAATGTCTTCATGTGTATTTTGAAAATATACAAAACAAATGTTAGAAAACAAGTATATGGTGCATAGTATCCTGCAAATGAGATTTAAATTAGTGAGAAAATATGCTTCTGTTGCACGGATCCCACTGATCCTTCCTGTAAGGGATCTGTCTAGGCTAATTGGAGGGAACCGTGTACCTGCATTCTCTTGACAACAATGTAAATGTAAAAAATGACGTAAACATCCAAATGAGTTATGTATTATAGCACCAAACATATTCTCATAAATATATAGCATACTACATGTAATTTCATTCAATAAAACAAGAGAAATGATATACATAGCTCTAAAACTAAGAAAATGATCTAAACATGAAGTATGATTCCTACCAACTCTAAGTTACGCCTAAGAGGAGAACACCACTTGAATTCCTATGCTTAGGGACGATTAGATTTGTTGGCCTCATCGAAACGTTCGATAAGGTGATAGAACATAAAACGTAGCTCGTCACGTACTTCATGTACTAATCCTTCAACATGTTGACAATGAAAATAATCGTTGTCATGGCTAGGGAATGGTGGTGGTAGGAATGGAGCGGTTTGAGGTGGAAGGTTGGATGAAGAAGGTAGAGGTTCCACAAAGGATGGAGGGATTTGCGAAGGCAAGTTTGATGAAGTTGGAGGTGGTTCAACTAAGGGTGAAGGTGGTGGAATATGTGTTGATGGTGGAGGTAAATAAATATCTACTTCCATGTGGTCCGGTTGATGATTTTGGTGATTCCTCATAATCCAAAATGGACCATTTGAGGGTGGGGTGAGGGAGAGAAGGACACGGGTGCTAGTGTGGTTTCAACACCAAAGTTTTGGTAAGAAGTTTGTTGTTGCACCATTTCTTCAATTGAGGAAAATGTTGGCAATGGTGGTGGATGAGATGTCCTAGGTGGCAAGTCCTCTAAGTTGTAAAGGTGTGGTGATGAGAGTGGAGTGGTGAAAGAGATAGCTCTAGGTACTAGAGGTGATGGTTTAGTGGAAGTAGGGGTGTTTGGTTTAGGAGGTATAGTAGTGTTTGGCAAGGCTTCTCTTATGACAACAATCCTTTTGGGAATTGGTTTCATTGGTAGAGTTGGTTTTGAGGGAGTTCTAGTGTTTGAGGCTTTAACTAGTGATGATTCGGTTGAAGAGATTTCATGAACAACCCGAGCAATTTTCTTGGGAGGTTCTTTGGCTGATGAGTTAACACTAAGAGCTTTCCTCATGGTAAAATAGTAGAAAGGAAAGATGTAAAGAGAAGGCTTTAACTACTGAGAATGGGTGTGTAAATGGTGATTTGGAAGTTCTAACATAAGTGGTTTATAAAGAGAAAGATTTGGTAAGTGAATTAAAGCTTAAACCACTAAAAATCCTTCAAATTGCAATGATTTGCATGCACAAGATTGAGCTACAGAGTTGTACTGATCTAGGAAGTCTTTTAAGAAAATGTGGAGTGTTCAAATTAACAAAGAAGGTTTGAAATGATTGTCTTAAGTATGATTGGTTTAGTCTGTGTAGCCGGTTCCAACGGATCCCTCACATGAGGAATCTGTCTAGGCTAAACCTAGGGATCCGGCTCTCAGGAGCCAAGGAAAATAAAGATGATGTTTTTGTAAGATCTAGTACCTACATATCTTGAGTGTTTCAGTCTCCTCAGGTGTCTTAAATGATATGAGACTTAAATGATCAAGTATAATGAGTGAGGGTAGCTAATGATGTCTTTTATGGAAAGAAATGGAGGTTTTTATGAACACCAATGGGTGATCAAGGATGACACTAATATTTTTAGGATGTCAAGTAGAGTCAAATGATCCTAGAGATCAGATGATGATCTAAGGAAAATTTAGAAAATTCCTTAGAAATTATAGGAAATGAAAAACTAGTTTTTAGACCATTTTAAGATCAAGATGATTAAAATCAATTTACTAAAACTGAGAGAAATATCAAACTAAGTGTTTTAAGATGAGAGAAACAATGTGTGAGCATTGGAGCGAAAAGATGCAGAGTTTTGGAGTGATGATAAATCAAAAAGTACCTTGAATATGATCCTAAGTTATCTATGAGTGAATGTGAGATCAACCGAGCTTAAGGAAGACTTAAGTGATCCTAATGTATCATGTCTTACTGTTCTAATAAGGCCTGGAGGGTTGGATTGATGTGAGGGTGATAAAATAGCTTTTCTGTTTGCTTGGATCCCACGGATCCTTCACTTGAGGGATCCAGCTAGTTATAAGTCAGGGATCCGGCATCTGGGACAGATACTCAATAGTGAGTGTGCAATATTTTGTTCTAGGTTTCGAATTCTGAAACTAATGATTTCTACTGGAAACATACATATAAACAAGTAAAAGCACATAAAGCATAGCACATAAAAATAACCTATGGGTGAGCAAACACGATAAAGACCATATATTAGAATGAAAACAACTAACTAAGTCTTTGATGAGTGTCTAAATACTCATCATTTTTGTACCAATTAGACTGCAAAAACATCTGAAAACACTCAGAAATGCATCAAAATGATAAAAATATCACAAATAAGTGTTTTATGTGTTTTAAATGCAAAAATATCAAAATCTGGTGAAAAACGTATCAAATTTGCATAATTGGCAGTTTTAGTCCCCCAAGTTTCAAAAGTTGTCAAAAACAGTCCCTGGTAAATCTAAATAAAGAGAAATGTTATTCAAGGTCCCTGAAATATTCTAATTTGTCAAAAATGGTCCTTGAATAAATCTTTTGTAAAATGGCAGAAAAGGTCCCTGAACTTTCAAAATTGGCAGAATTAGTCCCTGGAAAATGTGAAAATGTCAAGTCTAGTCCTTGTACTATTAAAGGTTGTCAGTTTTAGTCCTTATGGTAACTTTGGAAAAATGGCAGGAATAGTCCTTCAAGATTTCAGATTTGCATCTATAGTCCTTGTCAATATTAAACCTTACCTTGTCAAAATAGAATTGACCCCTGCCAAAGCTATGTGCCCCCTGTCTTTTCTGTTTTGGACCCCCAGGTCAAACCCAAAGTCAAACCAGATAACACGCGCCCTTCACTGTTTATCTTCCACCTCCTGCTTCCCCAGCTGTTGCCTGCAACATCCCATCACCTTTCTCCTTTTCTTCCTCCCTCATCATCATCCACCACCCACAATAAATGCCACCCCCCTACCTGCTTGTTTCAGAAGCCTACAAGTCAAAACTACCTTTTCCCGCCAAAGTCATCAAATGGCCAAAATACTTAAAACTTATCCATTGGCTGAGAGGAGTGGTGGGATTTGATCTAGAAGACACGTGGAAGCCTCTTGAAGTATAAAAAAGGAAGAAGGAAGAGAAAACAGTGGTAGCTAGTTTTTATTTTTTTTCTTTAATGTCGTTTCTTAATTAAATGTTTTAATTCAAGTCATGTTGTTGTAATTTCTGTTTTTAATAATCAAACTAAGTTGTTTTATAAGTTGTAATCCAGTGTTAAAGTGTAATTCAAAGTTTAATATCATTTCATGTTTTCAAGACTACTATTGAAATTTCAACTCTTAAATTCCTGTGTCAAAGATTTTAGAAGCTTATTTATAAGCTTAAACAAGCTTATGATAGCTTATTAAAGCTTCCCACAAGCTCATATTACAACTTTAAGCAGTTTTGTCTTATGGTCAATAAAAGTCAAAAACTTGGTCAAGAATGGAATGGTGATGAACTTGATGATGCAGAGGTTGATAAGGATGAAAATGGGTTAGAATAGATTAGTTTAGGTCAGGTTTGGGTTTGGTATTGGCCTGCAAACATGCTGGACTCATTTGAGTAAGTTCCTAGATTTTCAAGTTTCAACCAAATTTGCATATTTTGCCTTTGTATGCATCTGTGGTCACAACTGTTCTTAATATGTTTATATAGTTGTAATATGATCTTATAAACTCATTTTGATCAAAGGTACTATCTGGTTCAGTGTTTGTTCTACTTTCAATTTGCAAATCAGTTTTTAAAAGGGTGTTTGGATCTACTGTCTCTGCTGTTATTAAAGCTTGTTCAGTGTATGCTTCTTGTTGTTCTATGTTTGTTAAGCTCAGTTGAGTTCATATGAGTTTATAACTTGGGTCTGCAAACATTAAAAGTCAAAATTCTACTTAAATCTGTCTCACTGTCACTGTTGTGAGTTTTAGGAATTGCAGGCCATTGATTTGTGTTTAGAATCATCAAACATAGCTTGTATTAGTATTATTACATCTTATAACATCATCATCAGTGATAAAATTAGATCCAAAGTTCATTATAGTCAAAGCTCATCATTATCTTCAAAAGTCAAAAACAGAAAATCTCAGTTTGAGCCATTCTAAGAGGATTTTTCATGGGTTCATTTATGGGTCAAATAAAATGAAACCTGTTGCTTTAAAAACTTCCACTGCTCTAGTTTCTTTTTGTCATTTTTTCATAATTTTGTGAATTTTTCTTAGCCTTCAAATGAGCTTGTCAATCATAGCTTAAGTGCCCTGTGCAGGGCACTGTTGCCTGCACAGGGCTTGTTCAGGTTTTGTAGCTTCTGTAAAGAGCTCATCACAGATCCATTAGGTCTGAGTTTTGGTGTGTAAGCTCTCAACCAGGTCTACTACTAGTTCCAATTTTTATTTTGCAGATGTAGCTTATTGTGTGGCTTATTCTCTTGCTCAAAATATGATCCATCTCACTGTTTTTGGTTCATAAGCTCATCTTTCAAATTTGATCAATCCTGCATATCAGAGGTCAAAGCTAGTTGAGACTCATTGCATTCTGGTTCTTATTGCATATTATTGCTTCTGTTATCAGTTGGTGCTTATTGGAGCTCATTAGCTTATCTCAAGTGCTTATTTTTAAGCACTTGTGCCATCAGTTCCTTATTCCTACAAGCAACCTCATGTTTTTCTATTTTTCCTTTATTCTTTATAATGTTTTAGACTTTTCCTGAAATTTTCAGATTTTTCTAAGGTGTTTTGCTATTTTCTTAATTTAAATTAGTTTTTAAGCATTTTTAAATAGCATTTAATACAAAAAATTAAGAAAAGCTTCAAAAAAATAATTTTTCAATTTTCTTAAGTTAAGATAAATATAAAAAGAGAAAAAAGTATTTTTCTAGATTTTTCTTAGTTAAATTTGTATTTTTAAATAATTTAAATAGTTTTAAATAGTTTAAAATTCCTAGAAAATAGAAAAATAATCAGAAAAATACAAAAATAGTTTTGAAAATTCTATTTTGATATTTTAGACTTTTCCATTTCATAATTTTATTTTTCTAGCTTTGTTTCCTATTTTCTTGTATTTTAGGTAATTATTTAATAGTTAAAAATAGTTTTTAATTAATAATAATTAGATAATTAGTTATAAAAATAATTTTCTTTTTCTAAAAATTTTATTTTATCATTAGGATTGTAAAAATGTATTTTTCATATTTTTAGGATTTATATTGTATAAGTTTCACGTTTTTATTTGTACGTTTACGTAATTTTGTTTTAAAATGTAAGTTTTTAGTTTTAAACGTTCATCATTTTAAATATAGTGATAGCGTTTATTTAATAGATTTTATCTTTTTAACTTTCTTTAATTTGCATTTAAGCCCCTGTAGTTTATATGCTTTCTCTTTAGGTATAGATCAACCACTATCCTTTTTCCCGTTCAAATCTCCCGATCACTACACGTCTGACTATTCTCGCACAGCTCGTTGGGACTTAACGACCTGGGGAAACACTATACTCTCCTGATCTTCATTGAGTTGGTGTGTGAGCTGTTTTAAGTTCCTTACGGCTGGTCATTCACAAGTGATCAGCTCGCGTGAGAAAACTTGACGGTTCAGCACGCATCAGTCTTGCACAAAGTTACGAGCATACATAGTTTTGACAATAACAAAACCTCTAAAAGAACCATAAAGAAAGTCATGGAGCAAAATGTCTCTTTCATCAATATCTTCACTTCTTCTTCTTTCCCGAATTCATGATAAAATGATTTAGACACTTGAACATCCCTTTTGTTTGCTTGAATTCTTCATATTCATTTGGAATAGTGGGAAGTTGTTCATAGTAAGTCATGGGGTCGATTTGATAATTAGAAACCGAATCGACTTCAACTTTTTCATCTTCATTCGAAGAGTCCAAGAGAGCGCGAGGCCTTTTCCCATTGATCATGAACCGTTTGGGGGATTGTTTAGTAAGAGGTGCCATAACATGGTCAGCAAGAAAATGATCATCGGTAATAGGGAAAGGTTCCATTGCACTAACATACTCACCGAGTCGTGTTAGGAGCATACCATAAGGAAGAACCATTTTGTTAGTTTTGAACACACCTACCATTCTTTTAACCATGTAATATGCGAGATTGAAAGGCTTTTGGTGAATGGGACAATAGATCATTTGGCTAAGACACGCATTGGGATGGTTTTTGTTTCCAACCAAGAAAATGACATTTTCTCTAAGGATTTTTTCCCACTTATTGTAAATGGGAAATATCTCAAAGAGTTCCATTTGATAGGGATCACGATGGATGAGTTCTTTGTTGTGGTTTTAACGAGATTGGTCGACTCTCTTTTTGAAGATGATGTCTTGAACAACTATGGGGTCGTCAAGTGGAGTGTGATAAATAGGTTTAGGGTCTAGTGCGAAGGATTGCGTAGCAATTGACCAATCTTTGGAAAATATACAAATTCCTTCACATGGTATGCGAAGGATTTGTGCGAATGTGTTGAGGGGTAAGGTGATGCTTTGGTTGTTTATAATGAAAGCGATTGAAATACTTTCATCATTGTTACGGACAATACTAACACTCTTGTAAAATTCAAAGATGAAGACCGGACGAATTTGTTCATCAATTTCTAGGAGACAATCAAAGTTGATTGCGTAAAAGACTTGGTGAATGTCGGTGTTTTCAAGAAAACATTCTTTAACTACACGACCTTCGTGGATAAGTCGTTTTTGGAGCATTTTGAAGGTTTTTCGATCACTTTTTGATACCCCTTCTTTGCGATAGTATCTAGGAAGGTAGTGAACGGTGTTATGATGATCTTGTTGGGTAGCTTTAGGCATGTTTGATCCTAGTGAAAAAGTATTCTAATTAGGTAAAATTTGTCAAGATGGATTTATGAGTTTATCTTGTTTTAACAATGTCGTTTTGAAAATCCTTGATTATGTAGAGCCTTTTTGTATTAAAACAATTTTTCAATAAACAAGTTCCCAATTAGTGATAAAAAATTGAAATCAATTAAAAGATTTAAAAACATAAACCATAGGATGAAGATGATGATGAATAGACAACATAAGTGTAATTACTTACAATGATGTTTAGGATTGATATGCTTGAGAGTATGGAGCCCTAGGATGATGGGAGCTGAGATTAGGTCGTTCTATGTTTTAGGAAGAGGGAAAATGGATTGTTTTGGTTTTAAACAGAAACGAGTCTCCTGTTGTTTGTTTACACGGTTCCCCCGGATCCCTTGTTTGAGGGATCCGGCTAGTACAACTTTAGGGATCCAGCACTGCAGACAATTAATGGAGTGATTTGGATTATTCCTTCATTTGTAATAAGTTATACAATAACTTATTTTTGAGAAGAACTTGTAGAATGAGATTATGAACGTATTTCTATTTGAATAGACGTTTAGCTAAAATGTTTTGAAAGAAAGGAAAATTGTTTATCGAATGATGGTGAATCAAGATTTAACTATCAATGATCTATTTTGTGACAACGGCGTAGGTTTGGCGAACTTACACATTTTTAAGAGAATCAAAGAGGAATACTATTCCTGATGATGTGTTAAGATGGAAAGTAGTGAAGATATACTTTTTAGAGACTTGCGACTTTAATGTTAAGAGCCTAATTCATATAGTGTTCTATATATATGCACGATTTTATAAAGCTTTACTATGAGAAAGAAAGAAAAAAATATATAACATCATTTTATCCACATACGGTTACTACATGTATAGATCAACTAGTTGTGAGTAAGAGAACATACCTTTGTCTTATTCTCTATTTATGGTTTTTAGAAACCATACACCCGAAATACTTCATGAGCTTTTAAAGTAATCAATTGTACTTTGTGAAAGTAAGTTGTGATTACTGTCGGGTTCTTCCTTGGATGTTTGACTTCATTTCTCTTTGGATAAAACGAAGTCATTGAAAAAATCCTAGCATGAAGATTTCTCAAAAAGAAAGATGTTAGAATGATCTATCACTATCCAACATTTTGATAAAATTTACATATTTCTAAAACATGAATTTTTTTTTAGGAAATTTCCTTCTTTGTAGTTTTCAAACATACATGGATCGTATCAAGTTTTTAAAGTACAATATACTTTAATAAACTTGGTAACAAAACTCTGATACCAATTGTAGAAAACTAGAATGGGGGGTTGAATAGTTTTACCGATTAAAACTTCGTTTTAAAGTATTTAGATCGACTTATGTCTATCTATTTAATGTGTGTGTTGGATAATGATAGATAAGCATATAAGTAAGTAAAGTAAAGATAAAGAGTAAAGGAACAAAAAACCACAACACGAGTATTTATAGTGGTTCGGCTACAAGGACACCTTCCTTGCCCTACTCTACTCCCCGATTACCCCACTCGAGAGTTGGTAAGCATTACACAACACAAGCTCCTTAATGTGGCGGAGAAACCTTCACAACATCGCCTACTCTTTATCAGGTATTAGGCTAGACACCGAGTTCTTCCACGAGGTAGAACCACACTTATCACAACGTCGCTTACACTTTATTCGGTACAAGGCTAGATACCGAGTTCTATTACAAAGGAGGAACTACTACCCAACACTACACCACAACACAACTACCCAAAAGGAGACACACTCCTTGTTACAACACTAGAAGGATATCAATATCCTTTAACCCAAACTATCTATCTTGTACATCGATGCATCATATTGAATGTACACCGTTGGCACATTTCACTAATACCTTCGACACGACCCTTCGGTTCCTTTCACTAATGCCTTCAACACAGCACTTCTATGGAGGGAGGAAAGAACTATCAACAAGATACACTTTAGTGGTCTTGATAATGACGAAGCTTAGCAACTCATGACATTGAGCTTGTACGTCTTCAAGAGGTGGTGATCTCACCTTTAAGAGGAACCTAGAGAATCACACAAACATAAAACTACATAGAATGATCCTTTGAATCAGAGGTTAGAGATGTTAGAATACTGAGAGAAAGTATATGTGAAGTGGTAGTGAGCAAGAGAGAAATGACTCGCTATTTATAGATAAAAACTTTTCTACTGTCCCACGGATCCCTCCCCAGAGGGATCCGGCTAGTGCAAAACCAGGGATCCGGCTACTGGGTCAGTTTAGTCCGGATTTCGGGTTGCAAACCGGGTTATGGGTTATGGGTAATGGATTATGGATACCCAACAAGACACAATGTACCTAGTCATTGGGTTATGAATCTTGGGTCATGGGTCATGGACTTTGGGTCATGGATCATGGATAATACCCAACATGTCTTCATGCATGATGTCATGTAATGGGTCATGGGTTAAGGATCATGCTCCATAGGTATGTATGGGTTATGGAATTTGGTTTTTGCCCAACAACATTCATTGTACATAGTCAATGGATCATGGGTTATGGGTCATGGGTCATGGACTTTGGTTTTTACCCATTACAATATATACAAACTATATATACATTTCTATATTATGTAAACACTAGTTGTTATACATATGCATTTCTATAAGATGTGAACAATATTACTTGTTAGTGTTTATATAAAAATGTCTTTGGTTTTATATAACTTATTTACTAAACGTGGTTTGATATAGTTTTAATATGTTTAGTAAAAGTGTGTTAATGAACTATTGGCTTAAACCTTTTACGTATTTTATTTGTTTTGTTAAAATGATTTTACGTTTGTTATCGACAAAACATTAGAAGATCATAAAATATAAATAAACATTTTTATGGCTTATTTGTATTAACATCGTTTATTAATTTTATTTAGGCTTGTTAGAAGATGTAGTATTCTATCAAAATTCACCGTAATTCAAGCTTTGGCTAGCTGATGCTTGATGGCAGTGCATTTTGGGTATTTTGGGTATCATATGTATATTCATATTACAATTTCAGATACAAACAATTTATAGGAATAATTCATTGAACAGTAAAAACGTGAAAAAAAAAAGAAAAAATAGTAATTCCAGTTCATTTGCGCTGCAGAGACAGTCTCATAAATATTGCAAAAATGTCATTTCTGTTTACTTGCGATTACAAAACAGTACCTAAGTTAACTCCGGATTGTTTGTATAGCGAAAAATTGAACTATTCCATCGAGTTTACTCCTGTTGCAAACATAGTCCCACAAAAGTTGCAAAAATCGTCCATGTCGTTATTCGCGATTACGGAAACAGTCTATGCGTTAAATCTATAAAACAATATGCGTTAAATCTAGAAAAAAAATTTGGGTAACGAAAAATATATAAATAGTCTATGTAGTTACCAATATATTCAAGAAACGTTTCGTGCCCGTGACCCGCAACGGAGCACCGACAAAAGATTCCTCGTTTCAGACATTGCTTATTATTTAGAACTTGAATACTGTATGTGGACATATCAAGAAAACACACCTATTTTTGTATCCATCAATGAAAGTTTATTTCAATTATGTAACATCATAAAGCAGCATAACTTTTAACATCTTAAAGTATCACAAACAAAACCTAAAACGTGAATTGTC
The DNA here is from genome assembly GCA_019973895.1 of Chrysanthemum seticuspe. Classification (NCBI taxonomy): domain Eukaryota; kingdom Viridiplantae; phylum Streptophyta; class Magnoliopsida; order Asterales; family Asteraceae; genus Chrysanthemum; species Chrysanthemum seticuspe. The sequence goes on from BPTQ01000002.1 coordinate 143,612,249, forward strand.
GAATATCACTTACAGAAAAATAAAGACGTGTTTTAGTGTAGGATTAATTATTTATTTTATCTTTTTAAATTATAACTATCATCACTTAAAGAAAAATAAAGACGTATTTTGGTAAAGGATGAAAATGTTTTTCTGCATTTTAACTATTATTCGTATTAGCGTAAGTCCTCATGATGGCACTAAGGTGGGTGATATGAAACGTAACACAAAGGTTATAAATTCAAATTTCGTTACCCTGTCTCTTTTGATGTGGTGTTACATGGTTTTTCTCATGTGTTGGTCAATGGGCGACGCAAGCGGGATTGGTTTTTCATGTTTAGTACAAATCAAATTTGATTTATGTCATTTACAATTTCGGTCACAAGATTTTCGAAAGTGGCATAAATGAAATTTGTTAATACAAATAATCGTGTAAAACCCTTATTTCTATTTTACGATCTTTCTAAGTTTTGTTAATGACACATATTAAGTAAAGTCGTAAATAAACAAGTTTTAAACATAAAGTTTTGACTCGTCATATATCACTAAAGTCTAAAGGTATGAATAATAGATATCTAAAAACTAAGGTAATGATCAAGAAACACATTTTGAACTTGCAAGTATTTTCGTACAACTGCATCACTTATTTTTAAACTAGCTAATAAATTTTAGCTCTAAAGTTTACTTCATATTTTATTTTAGCAAGTAATCACACATTTTAGTTTTACAAGTTACTTACATATCTTATTTTAGCAAATAACATTACTTTGACATTTTATTTTAGCAAGCAACATCACAAGTTGGAAATACTTACACATTTTATTTTTAGCAAGTTACTTTTACATTTTATTCTACAAGATTTTATCATTTAAGCAAATCCAAAAATCAAATTAGTCACATCATTCTAGAACAATATATTTCCAAATCTAGGAGTTGACTTTGTAGATTTTGAAAGAGCCCCTTGATTCATAAACACTTGACTTGAACCATACACACTTATAGATCTAATGATTGTGTTTTATTATTTTAATTATTTTTATTATTAAACAATTTATCATTAAATAATGATTACCTTTATTTTATTTTAAATATTAATTAACTAATTATTTTGTTATTACTGAAATGATTCTAGATTCAAATGAAAAGTTCTAAAATTACATTAGGTTTACAGCTTGTGTAATTTTAACCAGATTGACAAACATTTAATGACTATCATTAAAATTAAAAAGATCTTATAACTACCATAGCGAATTTAAATAAACAATACATAATCTTAAACATCATACGTAATACAAAAATAACTTATAAGAAACAAATGGGAATACTTCATCCTCCACTTGTACAACTAATAAAGCTAATGGATATATATAATAGATTCCAGGTTTAGAACAGCGACATTTTAAAATGTCTAAACTATGCCACAGAGAGCCAATGATGCCATATATCCCATACCATAAGCAACTAGAATCCCCTCTAGAGATATAATAAGAATCAACCATGGATATTTTCACTGTATATAGGTCTTTTGTTTGATCCTTTGAAATTGGAGATCCTCCAACTTATTATATAAAGATTAAAAGACTAAAAGATCCAAACCCAGTTTATGTATTTCTAATCTTCAAAATATAAAAGTTAAATAGTGTCACTTTACTTTGATAACACAAGTAAAAGAGAAAACAAAAAATTTCAAATGTAAAACATGATTACTTGATAAAAAAATAAATAATAATATAATAAATTGGTTTACTTAAAAATTTTAGTGAAAAAGGTAAAACACATAATGATTGAAGCACTAATTACATTGCATTTGGAAGATTCTTTTATATTTTCAAAACTAATTTAGGTCAAAATGTGTAACTTTAAGTCAAAGTGTGTATGAAACTAATGACCATTTTGAAAGGGTTATGGTATACATACCCCGTGGATGTGACATGAGGGGGTAAAGGTACAAAAGATTCTTTATTTCCCTAGTTTACAGTACAACAAAATTTTTGATCAATTTCTGTTCCGTGTTTTCTGTCAGATTTAAGCTTTTGACTTATTAAACTTTATATTTTTTGTTCTGTATTTTTAGGTTTATAGTTTTATATATATAAAAAATTATATAAAAAAAGAAAAAATAAGTAAATCGAAAAAAACATTGGGGGGGGGGGGGTGCCACTTGTAAATATTTTTATGGGGGGTATGGATAACTTGTCCCTTTTGGAAAGATTGTATAAGATTTTTGGAAAGACTTGCTAAACAAAATCCTGCACAAATCTTTGTATCAGATGACTCACGGATGCTTTTTTATAACATACAGATCCCTTTGAAGGGATTTGTGGGATCTATGAGGTGCTAACAGAAATAGGCTATAACTAGAAGCCATTTGTGCACCATTTCAACTCACATCTTGCATTCACATTTTAAACACATTCTCAGACATTTGTAATCTCATTTCATTGATCATTACTTTAGTATTTACATATTCATTCTAGTGATTGTCCACTAACCATCTTTCTTACAAGAAAAGATCACATTCATCACATTCAAAACTTTCAAGCATCAAGGCTTTTTTTGCTAGTCTTTGCATACTTAGTTTATTTGTTGTACATTGTACATCATCATCATACACCATACATTGTAACCATACACCGTACACCATTGTAGAGAGACCGATTAGTATTTTAGTCATTAAGATACATATAATGATCGGTTGGTATTTTAGTCCTCAAAATACCTATAGTGAAAGGTTGGTTCTACATAAAGAATAACTCGATATTTAACTTTGTATCGGTAAATATATAAGTTAAGTTATAAGGTTTTCTCCACCGGATAAAGGAGATTGTTGACATAGTGAAAGGATACTCTCGAGTCATTAAAATACATAAAGTGACCGGTTGGTATTTTAGTCCTCAAAATACCTAGAGTGAAAGGGGGTTCTACCTCAACAAGAACTCGATATTTAGCTTTGTATCGGTAAATATATAAGTTAAGTTATAAGGTTTTATCCCCTGGATAAAGGATCTTGTTGACATAGTGAAAGGATACTCTCGAGTTGGATACTCGGGTAGTAGAATAGGGCGAGAAAGGAAGCTTCGTTACCGAACCACTATAAACACTCGTGTCTTGGTTTGCTCATTTCTTTTATTACTTAATGTCTTGCATTTTACTTATTGTCTTATATTACTTTTATACCGTGATTGTTGATTTCACATAAACTTAAATCAAATTTATAAAAACTTAATTTTAAAACGGTAAAATATTCAGCCCCTCTCTCTTTCTAGTTTTTCACAATTGTCATCAGAGCTACGTTAATAAAAATTGTTGTAATATATTGTATTTTAAAGCTTGAACCGATCAATGGATTTTGAAAAATACCAAGAAGGGCAATCTATGCAAAGACCACCACTTTTTGAAAGTAATGGTTTTATTTATTGGAAAAACATATTTAAAACTTATGTGAAATCTAAAGATCTATATCTATGGCATATTATTATTGATGGTGGCATTAAACCGGTTGCAAATGTAACTACTAAAGCATATGAAGTCGTTCCTTATGAATGTCAATCCAACGATCTAAAGTAAAGACTTGCTAAAAATGATGACGCTAAAATGGATCTTTATAATGCTTTGCCTAACAAAGGAATACAAAATATTTTTTATGTGTAAAACGACAAAAGAAATTTGAGAATCTTTTATTATCACCCATCGAGGTAATAGCCAAGTCAAGGATAATAAAATTAATCTTCTTGTTCAACATTATAAACAATTTTCTATCATTGATGATGAATATATTGATAGTGGCTTTTTCTAGATTTAATACTATTATTACTTCAGTTAAAGCACTTGACAAATCTTCTATAGTAAGAATTATGTTAGCAAATTTCTTAGGACTTTTCATCCGAAGTGGTGGGCAAAGGTCACCACGATTGAAGAATCAAAAGATCTGTCAACATTATCACTAAGCGAACTAATTGAAAATCTTAGAGGTGGCAAAACGGGCGGGCCAGGCGGGCACGGGCTACGAGCCAAACGGGCTATGGGCCAAACGGACGGGCTAAACGGGCGCGGGCTAAACGAGCAAGGGCCAAATGGGCTTATGTTATACTAATCGCTTTTAAAAAGACGCAAAACGACGAAATAAATTCCTCGAACTTAACACCTCATTTATATTTAAAAATTTAAATATAAGTCTTTCTTTTAAAACAATCTAATGTTCGAGAAAAACATGTGCCCATTATGCTCATTTAATTTCTAAATGGGCAATACATGCCCATTTAAAAAAATTAGGGGGCTCAAATAAGTCAAAATCTTTTAAAAGTTTGCTCATTTAGCCCATTTTTTTTTTATTTTGGGCACAAATTGTCACCTCTAGAAAATCTCAAAGTGCACGAAGTGATAATGAAAAAAGACTCCAAAATAGCCAAAGGCAAGAGAGAGAATGTGAAGTCTCTTCCTTTAAAGTCTAAAAAGGAGTCTAGTGATGATGAGACTTTCACATCGGGTAGCGAAAACGAATAGTATGCTATGGCGGTAAGAGATTTCAAAAAGTTCTTTAAAAGAATAGGTATGTTTGTTAGACAACCACGTGACGAGAATAAATCATTCTGAAAAAAACGGGATGACAAGAAAGGCAAGAGTGAAAGAAATTGTTTTAGATGTGGTGATCTGAATCACTTCATTGGAGATCGTTCGAAACCACCACGAAACAAAGACCAAAAGGCTTTTGTTGGTGGGTCTTGGAGTAATAGTAGTGAAGAGAACGAGGAAGTCAAGAAGGATGAAATTTGTCTCATGGCTCACGAATCCAACAAGGTTCTTTCTGACTCTTCTTACTAAACACCCTACCAGCCAATAAGACTCTCCTTTAGTGCTCAAAACCTTCATTATCCCCTAATATTGTCCTTAATGACGTTTTTGGTCCCTCGTAAGATTTTTGCTAAATGTTATATATTATAGTAAATATTCATGGTTTGAATGTTAATCAATCATGATCTAAATTTTCATCAATTAATGTTCGTCAATCATGGTCCAAATGTTTATCAATAAAAGTTTATCAATCATATTTTGATATTCATCATATCTTGTTGTTCATCAAATATGATGGATTGTGAGTTTGAGGAAAAAAAGAGGGAAAAGAGATAGAGAAGGAAGGGACACGTGTTAAGACGGAAGGTCTTTTCTAGACTTGTTCATCATACCTGGATGTTCATCAAATATGGTGGATTGTAAGTTTGAGGGAAAAGAGAGAGAAAGAAGAGACACGTGTTAAGACGAGCTGTAAGTTCATAAACTGAAATATAAGGTGAAAAAAGAATCCAAAAACTGAGCTTAAGAGACATAAAACGACATCATATAAACCCATATCCATCAATGTAAACTATATATAAAAGCTTAAACAAACACATCCTTAAACAAACCTATTTCATATGGGCGGTGATTTTTGACACGACACGATAAATGACATGAACCGACATGAAGTTAAATAGGTTTCGGTTGAGGATAAATATGTTTGGGTAATAAACAAGTTAACCGGTTAAACACGTTTAATAAACAAATCGTATTTGGGTTGATAAGCCTCTAAAAATTAAAATATATAACTTGGTTTTTGTGTTGGATTTGAATTAAACGAGCGGGGTAGCCCGCGCGTTGCTGAGGGTGTGTTTCGTTAATTTTTTTTGTGCGATCGGGTTGTCTTGACGGTTTTATGTTAAAGTTTTTTAAGTAATCAATTTTTATTTTTATAGATTTTTTTTTGTAAAGCATTGTTGGAATAAATGAAAATACATGTATGCTAGTATGTGCAATAATGGGAATTTTACATGAATAGCTAATACATGTATGCGGGGAACATTTTATTTGAAAGTCAAACACTAACACGTACTATTTTGATTTGTAACATATTGGATTTCATAAACACATCACATATATTAGATATGGGGCGTATAATATAGGTTTTAGAGAGAGAAAGTGGAAGAGTTTAGGAAACTTAGTGAGACAAAGAAAAATGATATTATGAAGCTTCAACCCTCTACCTTGGGAGGTAGAGGGTATTTATAGTTTTCTACAAGACACGCCTCCTACGGGCTGTGGATCAGGCATACAGTGGGTAAAGACCTTTCCGTCCTCCACGGTGTTACTTAACAAACTACTTATTAACATTACGTGACTACGACTACGAGCTTTCTAACGAATACATATACTTGAGGTGACTGACACTTTAACTACCAGATTTTCTAAATCCTAACAATCTCTCCCTAAGAGAGGTCACCTTAATTTACATTGAACACAAACAGATATAACATTTTGATTGTTCTTGGATTCTTGATTAAGATCTTTGCTCTGTGGTCCGTAGCCTTTGATTCTTCATGTTCCGCATGTTTTGTTGACTCAAGTGGAGGTCTTTAACTGATCCACGTGATGAGGAGTGTTGAGCCAGCTTTGAGATCATCTGCCACCATAAATCTCTGACTCATCCTTTGTAGTGTTGCCATCATGTGACGTTGTGACTTTTGGACCGACATGCTCACATTCTGGATCATGATTTCTTCTCATCAGAGTTGCGGAAGCTTTTGTTGATTCATGATATTTGCTGCAGCGTAGCAGAAGCATTGAGTGAAAATATCAGAGTCGTTGATGAAGATATGCTTTTATCATGATTTCTTCGAAATGAACATGATGTGTGAGCATGCGGTTATGGAATGACTTATCAATTCTGATCAGCTGCAACCGTCGGGTTTCCCTGCATACAACATTTAGCAATAAAAGCGCACTAGAGTGTCTTTGATCACTTTCGTTGAATTGAGGTTCACGGCCCACGGTTCCCCGTTGATTAGTACAAGTACTGCCTGTGATCAGGTATGTTAGGAATTGGAAATTCCATTGTGAAGTGTCGGTCACCCCAACTATTATCTAGCATAAGTTAGCTCGTAGACATATCGTTATTTACTGGTTATTAGTTAGTTATTTAGTTATTAGTTTAGCTTAGTGCAACACCGTGGAGCACGGATGGGTCTTTACCCACTGTATGCCTGATCCACAGCCCGACAGAGGGTGTATTATGTAAAACTATAAATACCCTCTACCTCTCAAGGTAGAGGGTTGGACCTTTCACTCAATCTAACCTTCTTTCTTTTGTTTTACTTTCTCTCTCTAGAAAGGCTCCCATCTTCCACTTTCTCTCTCTAAACTCATATTGTACTCCCCATATTTGTGATTGTTTGTGTGTTTGTGAAATCCAATATGTTACAAATGGTATCAAGAGCCATGGTTTGATCATCTCTCTTGCATGTTCTTGGATTTCTAGTAGTTTTATATGGTTTTTAGGGTTGAAAAAGTTTAGTGGTATTTGCATCATTTGGATCATTTCTAGTGTTAAAGTTTGAATTTTGACTGTACTTTTGTGTTTAGAATCATCATAAGTGCTTAGGTTTTGATTTGGAAGGCTTGAATTAGTGTGGTTGGGTTGTTTTTGGATTGGAAAGTGGTGCTTTTGAATATGTTCTTCGTAGAGACTTGTGGTTATATTTCTTCGTAGAGACTTGTGGTTATGTTCTTCGTAGAGACTTGTGGTTATGTTCTTCGTAGAGACTTGTGGTTATGTCCAGATTCAATGTATCTGTCTAGAGACTTGTCACTTATTTTTGGTAGAGACTTGTAGCCTATTTTTGGTAGAGACTTGTCATTTAATTTTGGTAGAGACTTGTCACTTGTCTTTCTAGAGACTTGTCACTTATCTGCCTAGAGACTTGTCACCTATCTGTCTAGAGGCTTGTCATGTATCTGTCTAGCGACTTGTCAACTAGCGATTTGTCTTCATAGCGAGTTGCTCTTTAGCGACTTGGTCTCTTAGCGAGTTGTTTCTCAGCGACTTACCCACTTAGCGAGTTGTTCTTTAGCGACTTTTCAACCAGCGATTTGTATTCATAGCGAGTTGTCTCTAGCGACTTGTCCATTGAGCAACTTTTATACCTAGCGACTTGTAATCATAGTTAGAAGCGGTTTGACCATTCCATCAGTGCGTTTTGTTGACTTTTACCGACAAAATTTCAAACGGCTATAACTTTTGAACCGTAACTCCGTTTTCAGCGTTCTACCCATCAAAACGACCGTGAGAACGAGGAGAATGGCACGCCGAATAAACTATTTGGTTCAACCCTCGAGGCCTAAATCCGCTCCGAACAGAATTTATTTAGGTTTTTAAGTTTTTAGACCTAAATTTCTCCGTTAAATCGTGCAACAACCAACCCAAATCACAACCAAACAACATCTCTGCTAATCCTACAAACAATCATAAGACCTAACACACAATTTTATATCATTGTGTCGTTCCATCAGTTATCTTAACACGTTCTATTGGTCACTATATCACGGTTTCTTCTTGATTTTGTAAAATCCCGAGAAAGAATCTATTTCTCGGTTTAAATCATAGACTTGTAAAATCCCGTGTATACTACAACATGTCTTACACTACTGACCAAGTAATTTCAGAAGTACTTAAATTGTATGATGTTGTGGGCAACAATGATAATGTATGCTACACTGAACGATTAAAGATGATTGAATCAATCAATGAGGATGTGATATCTCCGGGTTCAGACTCTGAAAAGACAGAAATGCACTAGTCAATGCTACAGAATGCTTGTGCAAATGATAAGGAAAGTTGCATTGAACCTTATCGACAACTTCATTCACACCTCACGTTACTTTTATCTATGGGAAGTGAACGAACATTTACTGCACTTTTCCGTCAAGAATTATCAACGTTCACGAGCACATTATTCTTAAACTTAAAACAATTGGAGCTACAGCTTGACAAAAAGAAGGTTCAAAATGATAGTTCCAGTGCTGCACTTCTGGTGATCTACAAACAATTTCAGTCATTCTTCAATGGTGAATATACTTCGGATTATGATGATCATATGACTGAAAAGCGCTTCAAGGATCACACTGGGATGGAAGCAAATGTGTTCAGAGAAACATTAATCCAACTCTTGGATAATGTTAAGAAGTATATTGAGGAAAGTGCACTGAATGATGACAAGGTGAATGAAGGTCGGGTGAATGAGTGTCAGGTGCAACTGAGAGATAGTTGTGATGAGTCGGGTAATGTGTTAGTTGATGGATCAGTTGGTACTGAATACAGGGACTCAGAGGCAGATAAGCTTGAAACAGCCAGTAGTTCAGTGACTCTTGTTTCACATGATGTGGATGCAGATATCAGACCGATAAATGAACAAATGTCATGTGATGAGGTACCCTTCACTGTTCAACATAGTGCATCTGCTAATGTAACTAAACAAACTGATCTTAATGCTGAACATGATTCTGATAAATGTTCCTTGGTTGAGGCTGAGTCTAATAAGTTCAAAACTAATGATATGGTTGATAAAAAGGATTTTGATGAACTTTCAAACAAATTCTCAAAACTTGAAAAACATTGCATTTCACTTGAAATTGCAATACAAAGAAAGGAGGAAAGTTTTCAAACTAAGAAACCATGTAAAAATCCGGAATTTACTGAATTTCGTGAATTTTTTGAAATAAACAATTTAAAAGCTCAGCTTCATGCCAAAAACTCGACTATCAACAATTTGAAGAAACATATTTCTGATATGCATGTGAAAAGTAATTTGGTTACAAGTCATTATGATGTTAATGTTATTGATGATATTCAAATGAGAAATGATGAATTAGCGGTTTGTGTGGCCAAATTACTAAAGGAAAATGAGTCTTTGAGAAAGCATCACATAGAACTAAGTGACTCTGTCAATGAAACTAGTACTAAATCCGTGGAACAAACAAAATCTTTGATAGCAAAAATTGATGAACTCAAAGCTCAACTTCAGGATAAGAGTTTTACGATAGTTTCCCTAAAGAATTAGCTTAGAAAAACTGTAGGGAAAAGTGTGAACAATAAGTTTACAAAACCATCAACCTTGGGGAAGCCAGTTTCTCATTCCATTAGAGACTGGTATGTTGTTAGGCAGCCTACTGCATTTAAATATGAAAGAACAAAATTTTCAAAAACACGGTTTGCCTCCCAAGTTGATGTGAAACAAGTTTTGTCAAAACCAGTCACTTCACCTCATATGCCTAAGAATTCACATGATATGAATGACTTGTTCAAGAACTATGATCTAGAAGAAGCTAGGAAAAAGGCACAGATTAAAAAAGATGGAATTTTAGGTGCTAGACTTAGGGTGATGAACTCTACGAGATTTCAAGGCACTGCTAGTAGTTTTAAACCATTACCTAGGAACACTCAACTAAAGACTAGGGATTGGCTTGTATCTAAGAGTAGTTGCGTTTCAAATAAAGCTATTCCCATAGCAGATCACTCTAAGAACTCTAGATCATTTTCTGAATCCAAACAAGCTGTTTGCTCAAATTGTCTGAAATGCATCTTTAAGGCAAATCATGATAATTGTTTTTCGAAATCCCTAAAGAAAGTAAATGCTCATACAAAGGTTCAACCTATTAAGTCTAGGATTTTCACTAAGTCATCTACTGTGCATACGAAGCAAAACAAACCAAAATCTTCGCCTAGATGGATACCAACTGCTAAATCTGTGGAAACTAGGAATAAGGATAAGTCTTCCACTATGCATAAGAAGCCTAACAATCCTAGACCTTGCCATAAGTGGATACCGTCTGGTAGAATGTTTAAGGATGCTGGACTTAGGTGGATACCTACCGGAAAGCTGTTTATCGATGACAAAATCAAGGTTGACTGTGAAACCCCAAAGGGTTTGGATACTAATGTCACTAACCAAAATATATGCAACCAAGTTTGTAATATTAGTGCAGGTAGTCCTTACTCAGTTGCAGATACTTCGATCCTTCACTACATGGACTGGCTTAAAGTATGGATTACAAATGGATTGAAACCTCATAACTCACGGGTTCAATTAACTCAATCTTGATATTCATTCGGCTATGACGTCTGTTCACATCAGTTCAGGCCTCGTACTTCATCATTATGGCGTCTGCAGATAACACTTCAGGCCCCGTTCCTCAAAGAAAAGAAAGGTGTACGCTTCAGTGCGCTTTATCTTCAAAAGAAGAGAAATCTTCATGTGTATGACCATTCTCATCGACATTCCTCATCAACAATCTTCATGGTTTGGTGTATATTCTTATTCACTTGTTCAAATCAAAAATGGCAACTTCGGATGCAATTTTTGAGGGGGAGAAGAGTGCATATACTACATGTTGATGGATGCTTGAATTATTATAATACCCTAAATTTTTAAGTCACTAAGTTAGCAATGAGAAATCCTACTCTAACTTGAGCTACCTTAATTCAAGAATTTGAACACACAAAACATGATCAAGGATTGAATTATAACCTTATAACTAGAACCTAAAGTTTTAATTGATAGAAAGTTGACTAAGTATAAATTAAAAATGGTTTATATCACTAGTTCTTAAATATTTATATAGGCCGAATGTTTTTTTTTTTTTTTTAATTTTGTACACAACATGGAAAGTTAAAATGGGTTCAAATAAATTTGGATAGGAATTGTATTTGGTCAAACCTTATCATTCGGCAAAGACTTCCCCCTACTCCCTTTATTTTGGCCGATCACCCATCATTTGAACCAATCCATTTCTCTTTTGAAAAACCTAACTATCACACACAAAACAACCCTATTTCGGCTGGGATAAATTCTGGGTGAAGCAAGGGGTTTTTGAAGGCATCAAGTTGTTAAAAGGGGTGGTATTATATTCGAGGTTGATGTAGTCGTTGGACAGGTTCAAGAGAGGTGGTTGCTTTGTGAGTTCTGTAAGCCATTCGGTATTTTTCTTCTCCTCACTCGTGTTCTTTTCAACTTGTGCATAAGCATGCACATGAATAAAATTTAGTAACAAATAAATCTTGATACATGACTAACTGTACGAATAAAATACGTAGAATGCATGTGCATATCAACTAAAGAACTCTCACAAAGAATCCTGGTTTCATGCGTTTATATTTATGTCGAATTGGTATAACGTGGTGTCAAGTGTATTACATATTAAACTACCTAAAGGGGACTCTTATAAGACCAATAATAATCAGCTAAAACATGTGTGCATGAGTGACATGGGTGTGTTAAATTCATGCTGAGGGATCGTAGGAAAAAGGGTATAAAAGTGTTATTTCATGTACGCAATAAAAAGACTTGTGTGGGTGTCAAATGTGTTGTTAAAAGTCCTTATAGCTTAATGTTGGGGTCGACTGGGGGGCTGAGAAAAGGGTTGCAAAATGGGTCGAATGGGATGTTAAGGATCGGGTAAAAGAATGGTTCGGGTTAGTTGTCTCGTATAAATGAAAACAGGAACTAGGAGGCTCGTTGGTTTGAGTTTTGAATAGTAATAGAAAGGTTTAAATGGGGCATTTTCGAGGGTGCTCGCGGGATTTATGGGTACATTATGCGGCGTGTTGAAAGTGCTTCGGGGAAATAGAGTCGGGTGTTAGTCATTATTCGTGTTTATATAGCTGTGTCGGTAAACCGTTCGAACCGCGAGCTAGTGTGTTTGTTTAACGATGGAGCTGTGAATTATGTTGCATTGAAAATGAATTCAAAAAAAAAATATATATATATATATATATATACGAGTAGAATAATTTGTTGCATGCTAAATGCTTAACTATTTTCATTTGAACCCTCATCTTTAAGAAGTTGTTTCATGCGAACCTTGATCTATAATGAATTGACACTTTACACCTTAGACTATAATAGAAATATTATATAATGTTCAATATTTAGTTATTTGTCTTAATAAACCCCAAACTTTAATAAGTTATACTTTAAACCCTCAATTATTATAAGTTATTATATTGACTAATTAAGGATATGAACTTTAAAGCTACTAATTTAGGAAACTTATTAAATATGAAAGTTACTTGATTCGGAAAGTTACTAAAAACGGAAAGTTTCTGAAAATAGAATGAAATCCTAATATGAACAATGACGAATATAAAATAGCTTTCTAAAACTTAAATCATTGTTATGTAAATCCGCGAAGGAGGGGTTAGCTTATTCTTTGTGCGTTCGAGTGTTTGATTTGCTGTGCTAAGGTACGGATATTCTTTCCCTTTTCAGTAGGGATACTTTTGTACGTTCTGATCCTTTGATATGATCCTTTGCTATGATTCCCCTATGATGATCCTTTGTTTTCTTTCTGAGTTGATTCGTATGCTATGATTCTTCAATATGATTCATTCCATTTTGACTTCAGTATGATATGTTATGATATAATTCAGTTACCATGATTTGTACGCTTATGATTCGGTATGATTTGGATATGATTATGATTTGTACGTTCTGCCCCTTTTGTTACGAGCCAACTAGCCATAGGGGTACCATGGCCATGTCATTGATGGCACCAATGGCATGACACTATCTGGGGCGGTGTGATTAGTCCCCGGCATCCCCATTATGATTTGATATGATATGATTTGTGATTGTGGCGCCTTATTTGCATATGTATACATGTCTAGCTAACGGGGTACATATTGCCTGTATGTTTGGGGGGCGTATGGATGCATCCTAGGATTATGATCTGATATGATATGATTTGTATGGATTTGGCGTTTGGGCTGTGCGTGCCTTGCACCCCCTCTCGCACTTTGGTACTTGTGAGGTCTCCCCTCCCTGGACCCTTTTGTAAGTAGTGTCCTTCATGTGGCATGCTGGACGCATAGGATTATTTGCTCGTGGGCATCTTTCATTTGTGATTCATTATACTTCATTGGATTATGTATTCGTATGTTCATTGTGTTCTTCATGTGGCATGTTGAACACCTTTTGCTTTGGTACTTCATTATGTTCTCTTCATGACCTGATCCTTTATTGTTTATGGTCTCTCATTCACTTTGATTTATTATCTTTTGCTCATTTGATACGTATGCCTTAATTCAGTTACTCGTTTGACATTTCGTTCACCAGAATTCTGATCTAGTCCATCCAACAACTATGTGGTGTTATTGTTATTTGATTTGATGATGTTTCATTCCATACATTGTGGATACCAAAATTATGTTATCAGACTTTTAATTCGTATGTTCATAATGCTATGACATGAGTATGTGATTCTCCTGTTTATTATGTTGATGTATGACTACGTGATTTGCCTACTCTCCATGCTGATATGTGATTACCTGAATTACCTGTTGCCATGCTAGTATGAAATTATCTGGTTACCATGTTAAGATGTGCTTATGTAAATTTTCTATTATGCCATGCTTGTATGTAAATCTGTGACTTAGCGGCTTTTGGTGGTGTCCTTATATAATTACTTCTTAAGTGATAATTATCATTTAATGTACTATCTGCTAATTATTGATCTGTCATGATTACATTTATGCACATGATTCCTTACTGACAGAAATTGATTTGACTTATGTGTGTACCTATTGAACTGTTTAGTTGCCATGTTATAATCTTGCTTAGTATTACTACTGATGATGCTACTTGGTATGATGACCGTACAACTTGTCGTTATTATTTATCTGTCTAGAGTAATTGCCATACTTGAGCTATATTATGTTGTTTCCTGTCTGCTTATAGAGTATAGTTTAGATATATGTATTTGATTAGCCGCCTTGCTTGTTTTGCTATAACATGTTGTTAGTCGTTCCGCTGCTTGACATGCTCTCACAATATTTGGTTACATGTTTAATTATGATGCTACCTTTTATCTTTTATGTGATTCTTTGAATGCTTGAATATTTGTATGTGCTTGTATGTCTTCGCGGATGTGCTATTTGCTATGAGGTTTATTTGATTATGTTCTTGGTGGATATAAGTTATGATGTTTTCTGCAGGTTTCTCATTGACTCATTCCATTTCATTTATTCGTTATGATTTCGTTGTCACCTTTCGATTCGTTTCTTACCGTTGTTATATTTAGTTTTTGATTTCTGTCATATCTGTTCACTGAGCTTTGTAAGCTCAGCTGCCTTTTATTTTTCTGTGGCGGCAGGTTCTAGCAGGGCTATGGGCAAGAGTGAGAGTTGGGACTTAGAAGACCTACCCTATTTTGATATTTCACTTAATTATGGGTTTATGTTTCAGATTTGTATTTCTTTTGTATTTCTATTTTGGATTTATGGTTGTATTTATCATTTTGGAGTTATGATGTTCATGACTTCATTTTATTTGTATGATAAGACTTCCGCTTGTGTTACTGTATGCTTTGTATGACACCATAATGTGGCATTCTGACCAATATCGGGTTGGGGTGTTACAATTATGGTCATATGACTCTCCTTCAACTCCTAATACTTCACTTACTAAGGATAACTGGGATTCATTGTTTGGGATTCATTATTTCAAGATATGTTTGATGAGTACTTCCAACCTCCAACGAATGTTGATCATCTAGTTTCTGAAACTCATGCTCCGGTTCTTACTGACTCAACTGGTTCACCATCTAAGAAGTACTTCTTGGAATCCTCAAGAAACATTACCTCTAGTTATTTCACAAGGCGTTGATAATGACTATCATGATATTGTAGATGCACTATTGAATAATGATCCGCTCTTTGGTATTCCTTTGCCAAATCTTCACGGATTATTGTTCCTCTCATTGTGCAAGCTATAAATCAACCACATGAACATTAAGGAAAATGACTACCTCATCCGCTCGAAGACATTATTGGTGAATCTTCCAGATCAGTCTGTACATGTATACCTTAGGAAGAATGCATTGATGTTGAGGAATCATTTGTTCCGGTTCATTCAGTGGGTCAATGTACATCCGGTTGTATATTTATTCACGTGTTGGACATTTGACACAAGTTGATTACTTCGGAGTTAATCATTTATCACTTATTTGAGATTGAAGTTGAATTTCACAAAGGCGTGTTCTTATTTGATAACTTGCTAGGGCTTAAGAATTTGAGTTAAAGACTTGGTTTATCTAGTTACCAGCAGTCGGGGTGGATGGTTAAAGACCGACGATGTGGATAATCTCAAGAGGTGTTAATGTCTCATACTTTGTTTGAGTATTGAGTACTTAGAGATTTGCTTGGAGCATAAATTCTCGACACTGTTCTTCCATCTTTAAGTGCAAGCTTAAGATACAAATGTGTGGAATTCGACTTCACTTTCAAGTTTGGTATATTGGGTTTTTCTTCTTCAGTGGTCACTTCAAATTGTCTACATATGGGTTGGTAAAGATAGTCAGGGAGAGTTTCTGTAGCAGTTGATTCTCACATGATTCATTTGAGCTAATTTTTGTTCTTCTCTATTTCAAGAATATTTGGTATGTATAATGTGTTGCTGATTCTGAGGCATCAAAACCAGCAAGGGGAAGGAGACATACATCTAAATACACAACGAGTACACGTGATGAACCTAATACTTCTTCTCTATTGAAGTAATCCCGGGAAAGACAAAGGTCATAACCGTAGAGATACTAAGTGTTTACTCATAGCCTTTGGTGTATTATTCCAACTATTTGGGGGAAGAATATATTATTCTAACTATTTGGGGGAAGGATGTATTATTCCAACCATTTGGGGGGAAGTGGTCTCTTGATACTTTTGGTATGTGCTATCTTAGCCTTCAGTAGGAAGAAATATGAGAAGAATATTTGGAACGTGAGATGAAATTGCTTATCGACATCTTCGATATGATTAATGGTAAAGTGCTTCCGGTTATTCCTTCATGTACACATTGTTATGATGATTCCGATGAGATCGCAACCATCATGGGGGAGACATATGTGTACATCAGGAACACACAACATGTTCACTTGATCGGGCTTAATCAGTTATTCTGGAGTTGAAATCTGCAGAGATAATCAGGAACTAAACATGTTTCTTGGATGTCATCGTCTCTATTCTTGTCGGGTACATGTGTACATTATGGGCTGAATGGTTATATGGAAGATAACTGGAATGCAGTTGGTATAATGAAGATGTTGATATGTTGTTCCCCTGAACAGACAACTGCTCAAACTCGAAGAGTTATGTGTACATCGGGGACGCACAACAGGTTCATGTGAACGGGCTTAATCATTTATTTCAGGTTTGATAACCACCGAAATGATCCATGTTAACTTGTTACTTCGGTGTTATCGTTTTCTTTGGGTTCTTGAGCTTCATAAAATTAGACTATTTGCTTCACTTCTTCTTCTTGTGGGAAATGGTCTTTTTACGTGGATTGTCGGTTTAGGGGGAAGCTACCAAAGATTCACTTTTTGAAGACTCAAGTTCTTGCAACGATTCAAGAGCCTCGAATGCTTTGGTGGTGAAAGTTTAAGACATGATGACTTCTATCTTCTACAAAGTGATGAACGATTTCCTTATCTCGGTACTGGTATCATCATATTCTTAGACTATTTCTCTATCTTTGTAAATAATTTTCAAAAAGCAAAATACAAAAATATAAAACCATCAAAAAGAAAATAGAAAAATATAAAATCAACAAAAACCCATAAAAATCATAAAATTTGAAAAAGACAAAAAATATGTTTTCTCAAGACATGTCTTCTGGTATCGATAACATCTGGGGTCTTAGAAATGTCATTCAAAAATGGCACGGGACCATAGATGAAGTTCGAGCAGGAGGTGTAAATATTCTTTTTCCAAATCATGTCTCTAAATATGGCTTGCAGTTATTTCAGACTGTGACCCGTGCTTTAAACTATGGCTTGCTATTATTTCCGATAGCAACCCGTTTTTCAATAAAGGAAAGTGCTACGCTTAAACGATTTTCACAAAATTCGTGCACTTATCCTAAAAACAAATTGAGGAAAGTATGTCGAAGGACTTCTGTTCCTACACAAATGTTTTTTCTTCTAAAAATTCTTCAGAAAAATATTTGTTGTTTTTTCAAAAATGGTGGTAAAATGAGTTGCTTGTAAATCAACCGGTTTCAGATATTTCGCAAAAATTGAAAACTCAATCAATGACTTCAGCGCTTTTAACCTTTTCAGAAAAATAAGTCATTGATTGAGGGGGAGAATGTTTTCAAATTTATATCATCTATCGGGCTTATCTAATTATCCTATATGCTTTATTGAAAATGATGTTAACCTACGTTGAAGGAATAGGTGCCTAGGATATGATTGTTAGGATTAGATGATTAGAGTTTGATAAACACATTATTCCCATGCTTTATATGATCTGATTGACATGTTAGATTGACTTTTATTAGTCGATTGCTGTTTAGGTGTTGTCGACCACCATATATTTGTTTGTATGTCTACTAACGTATGTAGATATCATGGATTATAAGAATGTTCCCGATCCGGATCCCACAATTGATGATTGGATTCCGAAAGGAAAGGGCAACTATATCTTGGGTCGACAAATGAAGAAACGTGTAACATATTGGATTTCACAAACACACTAAACCAAAGATCAAAGAGGCGTATACTATGGTTTTAGAGAGAGAAAGTTAGATGTTGGGAACTTTAGTGAGAGAAAGAAAAATCTTATTATGAGCTCCAACTCTCTACCTTGGGAGGTAGAGAGTATTTATAGTTCTTACATAAATCGCCACCTACGGGCTGTGGATCAGGCATACAGTGGGTAAAGACCCGTCCGTCCTCCACGGTGTTACTTAACTAAATACTACTAAACATTAACTAATCTACGACTACGAGCTTTCTAACGATTACATATACTTGAGGTGACCGACTCTTTAATAACTGGTTTACTAAATCCTAACAATCTCCCCCTAAGGGAGGTCACCTCAAAATTACATTGAATACAAATAGATATTACAATAAGATTGTTCTTGGATTCTTGTTAATGTTCTTTGCTCTGAAGCTCGTAGTCATTGATTCATCATTATTGCATGTTTAGATAATCAATGTGGAGGTCTTTAACTGATCCACGTGATAATGAGTTTTGAGCCAACATTGAGATCATCAGCTAAAATAAATCTCTGACTCTTCCATTGTGGTGTTGGTATTATGTGATGTTGTGACATTTGGACCGACATGCTCACATTCTGGATCATGATTTCTTCTTATCAGAATAGCGGAAGCTTTAGTTGATTCATGATATTTGCAGCAGCGTAGCAGAAGCATGGAGTGAAAATATCAGAGTCATTGATGCACTAATCATGATTTCTTTAGAAATGAATGTGTTGTGTGAGCATGCGGCTATGGATTGACCGCTTCATTCTGATCAGCTGAAAACATCGGGCGTACCTGCATACAACAGTTAGCAATAAAGCGCACGAAAGTGTCTTTGATCACTTTCGTTGAATTGAGGTACACGGCCCACGGTTCCCCGTTGATCAGTACAAGTACTGCCTGTGATCAGGTATAATTTCGAAGAATTTCCTTGACAGGGTTTCGCAACTGGTCTAGCTGTTCTCAAACCGGAACGTCTCAAAGAAGACAACACGGAGTGAGTGAACCAGTGAATTGAGATTCACTGATTGATGAAAAGAGATTTGAAAAAATAATCGTGTACCGCTCAATAGAAATTATTTTTGCAATACAACGAAGGTTTTAAAGAAAATCAATTATCAATCATAAACACCTTTTATTTTGAAATATTAGTACACAGTCGATGTGCCAAGGAAAAGGATTTTAAGCACAACGACCGGTTTTTCAAAGGTATCCATCAATCCATAACCTGAACCAGGATTGATTCAATAAATTGAATCGCCATATTTTTTCTGCTCAGTTGTCACATGGTTGATCTATTGGATAGATCTCACATGCCACCCACCAGGAGCTTGTATGATGTTGGCTCCATAAGGCTTTCCATCTTCATTGTGAATATGTTTGCATATCACTCAGATGTTCTGGCAATACCACAAGGATAATGCGTAGGACTCATAAGATATAATCTCTTTTCCACATTGTGTGAAACAGAGAGTATTCATTGACAGTGTCCTAATAAGATTTATAGATGATCTCGTGGCTCTAGACTCAATTGTGCACATTTGGTTTCCTATGTCGGAGATTAGGGAGAGGGTCTCCTTCTTCAATATCAACAAACTCTAGGAGAAAGTCGATAGATAATGTCGGTTCCCCGTGAGAATGAAACAAGCCCTTTTAAGAGGAACTTGAGTGGTTTGGGAAATTGTAGTGCAGTGCGTCACTGGGTCCATGACGTCTTGTCTTCAATACCAGTGTTACCTTAGTAAACACCAGTAGCATATGTATTGATCCCGGTTTCTGCCCTAAGGTTGAATAAATGGAGGGCTATTTCTTTTCACCCTTTTTCACATTCAATTCTTTTTCATTCTTCAACCTCTTTAGTGCTTACCGAGATTTCATAACTAGAACCTTGTTGGGTTTATTCCAGTTCTAGCTCTATCTTAGTCTGCACTCTTCCCATATCTCACTTTTCTCCTTTTTTCATCATACCTAAGGACTCTACACTATCTAGTGGATTGTCCCTGGGTAGATCCCTCCAGTTCTGGCGGATCGTGAGACCGAATACCTAAGCTAACCATCCTTATATCACCATACATAAAGTAAATTTGGTCGGTCTATTTGGTATTGATCATTTGCCGTTGGAACCAATTGAAAACCATTCGAAAATCAATCCAGATACTTGTGATATATTATCAAAGCATTTTGTACATGAATTGTTTTTTGATATTTTTAGCAAAAAAAATAGCTCCCCCTCAACATGTGCATCATGTATTAGAAATCGCTTTAGCACACGGAGGCAAGAGGAAGAATTAACTTCTTAGATTACCATTTTCTAAAAGATATCAACATCACTTCCCTGATCAAATCAAGTAGATAAAGCATATTGAGGAAGGATGAGGTTTTCATACCTTTGCTCCCCCTTAATATGTGCCTCGAGGTTTCAAAGAATTTTGCACATATTAGAAGGAACCTGCACTTAGAGACAAATCAATCACGTTTCAATTCTTTGTGGTTTTAAAAGGGTGCTCCCCCTCAACATGTGCATGGAAAATTTGAAATCGTTTGGCACATGTGGGGAGGAAAGCTTGCAAAACACTTGTGAAACCATTTATCGAATCATCAGTTTAAATCCAATTTAAATCACAAATTCTCCCCCGATCACAATTTTCTAATCATTTGAGATTTGTGACCTATTCAAAGTATGTTCACTTCTTAAAGGAATAGTTCTACCAGTAGGCATCCATTTTCTAGTGGGCATTGACTTAGAAAATTTAGGGCACAACACATTAATCTTATGGCCAGTAGGTATCCATTGATAACCTATATTACTAAATTTCCTTCCTGTGGGTTTCCACTGTTTTCTAACTTTCTTTCGCCTTTGCCTTTTTGCCTTTTTAGCATGAATTTTAACATTAACAATTTTAGATGGGAATTTAACAACATTAGACAAATCATTCATACCATATTCAAGATTAGTAACAGAAACCACGCAATCATCATTAAATGTTTTGCCAAAAGTAGCAGAATTCGCATTAATTACAGTACGCTTAGAGCTAACACTAGAATCAACACGATTCGTCTTATTCAAATTCTCCCTAAGGTGATCTTCTACTTTCTTCCACTGAACATTCCTAGCATGCAAGGTCCTACCATTCTTTGTGTTGCCTTGAGGCTTTGACCCGCTTGCTTTGTTGTCACTTTTTACTCCTGTAAAGGGAATTGGAACATTAGTTGGTTTTGCTACTTTTTGCATTCCTGAACTAGAAGTGCAGGGATCTGAACTACTTGAAGGCACATTAGTGTTCACTTTCTTAAAACTGGGCATAGAATGGTTTGTATGCTTGGCACTAGGCATAGAACAAGGCATCACAGCTTTTCCTTTTGCATCTAAGGATTTAGGACATGTTGCTATTAAACATTCTAGCAGCTCTTGAGATCGTTTGGCTTGAATGCACGCAAACCTAATTTCACTGTCAAGAGGCTTATTTATAAAATCCTCTTCCACAATCTCACAGACACATTCTAGACTATCCTTAAGGTGAGCACAATAGTTGTGAAACACAGGTTCATTATTCCTAAGATGAGGAGGAATGTATTTAACAGTCACAGTATATTTGCAGTCTGAGGATGACTTTGATGCAACATTCTCATTAAAGACAAGTGGCAGTTTTCCTTTTTCCTGACTCCTCAGATTCTCAATTTCTTTTTGTAAAGAAGTTATTTTTTCGTTGTTTTTGTCACAAGTGACTTTCATTAAATCATATAACTCTTTAAAGTGTCGTTTAACTTTTTCATTTTCTTCTAGAAAACTCTCGTTTTCTTTTTGTAAAGCATTAAAACCATTTGTGATATATTATCAAAGAATTTTGTACCTGAATTGTTTTTTGATATTTTTAGAAAAAAAATAGCTCCCCCTCAACATGTGCATCATGTATTAGAAATCGTTTTAGCACACGGAGGCAAGAGGAAGAATTAACTTCTTAGATTACCATTTTCTAAAAGATATCAACATCACTTCCCTGATCAAATCAAGTAGATAAAGCATATTGAGGAAGGATGAGGTTTTCATAAGTTTGCTCCCCCTTAATATGTGCCTCGAGGTTTCAAATAATTTTGCACATATTAGAAGGAACCTGCACTTAGAGACAAATCAATCACGTTTCAATTCTTTGTGGTTTTAAAAGGGTGCTCCCCCTCAACATGTGCATGGAAAATTTGAAATCGTTTGGCACATGTGGGTAGGAAAGCTTGCAAAACACTTGTGAAACCATTTATCGAATCATCAGTTTAAATCCAATTTAAATCACAAATTCTCCCCCGATCACAATTTTCTAATCATTTGAGATTTGTGACCTATTCAAAGTATGTTCACTTCTTAAAGGAATAGTTCTACCAGTAGGCATCCATTTTCTAGTGGGCATTGACTTAGCAAATTTAGGGCACAACACATTAATCTTATGGCCAGTAGGTATCCATTGATAACCGATATTACTAAATTTCCTTCCTGTGGGTTTCCACTGTTTTCTAACTTTCTTTCGCCTTTGCCTTTTTGCCTTTTTAGCTTGAATTTTAACATTAACAATTTTAGATGGGCATTTAACAACATTAGACAAATCATTCATACCATATTCAAGATTAGTAACAGAAACCACGCAATCATCATTACATGTTTTGCCAAAAGTAGCAGAATTCGCATTAATTACAGTACGCTTAGAGCTAACACTAGAATCAACACGATTCGTCTTATTCAAATTCTCCCTAAGGTGATCTTCTACTTTCTTCCATTGAACATTCCTAGCATGCAAGGTCCTATCATTCTTTGTGTTGCCTTGAGGCTTTGACCCGCTTGCTTTGGTGTCACTTCTTACTCCTGTAGAGGGAATTGGAACATTAGTTGGTTTTGCTACTTTTTGCATTCCTGAACTAGAAGTGCAGGGATCTGAACTACTTGAAGGCACATTAGTGTTCACTTTCTTAAAACTGGGCATAGAATGGTTTGTATGCTTGGCACTAGGCATAGAACAAGGCATCACAGCTTTTCCTTTTGCATCTAAGGATTTAGGACATGTTGCTATTAAACATTCTAGCAGCTCTTGAGATCGTTTGGCTTGAATGCACGCAAACCTAATTTCACTGTCAAGAGGCTTATTTATAAAATCCTCTTCCACAATCTCACGGAGACATTCTAGACTATCCTTAAGGTGAGCACAATAGTTGTGAAACACAGGTTCAATATTCCTAAGATGAGGAGGAATGTATTTAACAATCACAATATATTTGCAGTCTGAGGATGACTTTGATGCAACATTCTCATTAAAGACAAGTGGCAGTTTTCCTTTTTCCTGACTCCTCAGATTCTCAATTTCTTTTTGTAAAGAAGTTATTTTTTCGTTGTTTTTGTCACGAGTGACTTTCATTAAATCATATAACTCTTTAAAGTGTCGTTTAACTTTTTCATTTTCTTCTAGAAAACTCTCGTTTCTTTTTGTAAAGCATTAAAACCATTTGTGATATATTATCAAAGCATTTTATACCTGAATTGTTTTTTGATATTTTTAGAAAAAAAAGAGCTCCCCCTCAACATGTGCATCATGTATTAGAAATCGTTTTAGCACACGGAGGCAAGAGGAAGAATTAACTTCTTAGATTACCATTTTCTAAAAGATATCAACATCACTTCCCTGATCAAATCAAGTAGATAAAGCATATTGAGGAAGGATGAGGTTTTCATAAGTTTGCTCCCCCTTAATATGTGCCTCGAGGTTTCAAAGAATTTTGCACATATTAGAAGGAACCTGCACTTAGAGACAAATCAATCACGTTTCAATTCTTTGTAGTTTTAAAAGGGTGCTCCCCATCAACATGTGCAAGGAAAATTTGAAATCGTTTGGCACATGTGGGGAGGAAAGCTTGCAAAACACTTGTGAAACCATTTATCGAATCATCAGTTTAAATCCAATTTAAATCACAAATTCTCCCCCGATCACAATTTTCTAATCATTTGAGATTTGTGACCTATTCAAAGTATGTTCACTTCTTAAAGGAATAGTTCTACCAGTAGGCATCCATTTTCTAGTGGGCATTGACTTAGCAAATTTAGGGCACAACACATTAATCTTATGGCCAGTAGGTATCCATTGATAACCTATATTACTAAATTTCCTTCCTGTGGGTTTCCACTGTTTTTTAACTTTCTTTCGCCTTTGCCTTTTTGCCATTTTAGCTTGAATTTTAACATTAACAATTTTAGATGGGCATTTAACAACATTAGACAAATCATTCATACCATATTCAAGATTAGTAACAGAAACCACGCAATCATCATTACATGTTTTGCCAAAAGTAGCAGAATTCGCATTAATTACAGTATGCTTAGAGCTAACACTAGAATCAACACGATTCGTCTTATTCAAATTCTCCCTAAGGTGATCTTCTACTTTCTTCCACTGAACATTCCTAGCATGCAAGGTCCTACCATTCTTTGTGTTGCCTTGAGGCTTTGACCCGCTTACTTTGGTGTCACTTCTTACTCCTGCAGAGGGAATTGGAACATTAGTTGGTTTTGCTACTTTTTGCATTCCTGAACTAGAAGTGCAGGGATCTGAACTACTTAAAGGCACATTAGTGTTCACTATCTTAAAACTGGGCATAGAATGGTTTGTATGCTTGGCACTAGGCATAGAACAAGGCATCACAGCTTTTCCTTTTGCATCTAAGGATTTAGGACATGTTGCTATTAAACATTCTAGCA
The DNA here is from genome assembly GCA_019973895.1 of Chrysanthemum seticuspe. Taxonomy (NCBI): domain Eukaryota; kingdom Viridiplantae; phylum Streptophyta; class Magnoliopsida; order Asterales; family Asteraceae; genus Chrysanthemum; species Chrysanthemum seticuspe. The sequence goes on from BPTQ01000002.1 coordinate 143,637,303, forward strand.
GCTCTTGAGATCGTTTGGCTTGAATGCACGCAAACCTAATTTCACTGTCAACTTATTTATAAAATCCTCTTCCACAATCTCACGGAGACATTTTAGACTACCCTTAAGGTGAGCACAATAGTTGTGAAACACAGGTTCATTATTCCTAAGATGAGGAGGAATGTATTTAACAGTCACAGTATATTTGCAGTCTGAGGATGACTTTGATGCAACATTCTCATTAAAGACAAGTGGCAGTTTTCCTTTTTCCTGACTCCTCAGATTCTCAATTTCTTTTTGTAAAGAAGTTATTTTTTTGTTGTTTTTGTCACGAGTGACTTTCATTAAATCATATAACTCTTTAAAGTCTCGTTTAACTTTTTCATTTTCTTCTAGAAAACTCTCGTTTTCTTTTTGTAAAGCATTAAAACCATTTGTGATATATTATCAAAGCATTTTGTACCTGAATTGTTTTTTGATATTTTTAGAAAAAAAAGAGCTCCCCCTCAACATGTGCATCATGTATTAGAAATCGTTTTAGTACACGGAGGCAAGAGGAAGAATTAACTTCTTAGATTACCATTTTCTAAAAGATATCAACATCACTTCCCTGATCAAATCAAGTAGATAAAGCATATTGAGGAAGGATGAGGTTTTCATAAGTTTGCTCCCCCTTAATATGTGCCTCGAGGTTTCAAAGAATTTTGCACATATTAGATGGAACCTGCACTTAGAGACAAATCAATCACGTTTCAATTCTTTGTGGTTTTAAAAGGGTGCTCCCCCTCAACATGTGCATGGAAAATTTGAAATCGTTTGGCACATGTGGGGAGGAAAGCTTGCAAAACACTTGTGAAACCATTTATCGAATCATCAGTTTAAATCCAATTTAAATCACAAATTCTCCCCCGATTACAATTTTCTAATCATTTGAGATTTGTGACCTATTCAAAGTATGTTCACTTCTTAAAGGAATAGTTCTACCAGTAGGCATCCATTTTCTAGTGGGCATTGACTTAGCATATTTAGGGCACAACACATTAATCTTATGGCCAGTAGGTATCCATTGATAACCTATATTACTAAATTTCCTTCCTGTGGGTTTCCACTGTTTTCTAACTTTCTTTCGCCTTTGCCTTTTTGCCATTTTAGCTTGAATTTTAACATTAACAATTTTAGATGGGCATTTAACAACATTAGACAAATCATTCATACCATATTCAAGATTAGTAACAGAAACCACGCAATCATCATTACATGTTTTGCCAAAAGTAGCAGAATTCACATTAATTACAGTACGCTTAGAGCTAACACTAGAATCAACACGATTCGTCTTATTCAAATTCTCCCTAAGGTGATCTTCTACTTTCTTCCACTGAACATTCCTAGCATGCAAGGTCCTATCATTCTTTGTGTTGCCTTGAGGCTTTGACCCGCTTACTTTGGTGTCACTTCTTACTCCTGTAGAGGGAATTGGAACATTAGTTGGTTTTGCTACTTTTTGCATTCCTGAACTAGAAGTGCAGGGATCTGAACTACTTGAAGGCACATTAGTGTTCACTTTCTTAAAACTGGGCATAGAATGGTTTGTATGCTTGGCACTAGGCATAGAACAAGGCATCACAGCTTTTCCTTTTGCATCTAAGGATTTAGGACATGTTGCTATTAAACATTCTAGCAGCTCTTGAGATCGTTTGGCTTGAATGCACGCAAACCTAATTTCACTGTCAAGAGGCTTATTTATAAAATCATCTTCCACAATCTCACGGAGACATTCTAGACTATCCTTAAGGTGAGCACAATAGTTGTGAAACACAGGTTCATTAATCCTAAGATGAGGAGGAATCTATTTAACAGTCACAGTATATTTGCAGTCTGAGGATGACTTTGATGCAACATTCTCATTAAAGACAAGTGGCAGTTTTCCTTTTTCCTGACTCCTCAGATTCTCAATTTCTTTTTGTAAAGAAGTTATTTTTTCGTTGTTTTTGTCACGAGTGACTTTGTTTAAATCATATAACTCTTTAAAGTGTCGTTTAACTTTTTCATTTTCTTCTAGAAAACTCTCGTTTTCTTTTTGTAAAGCATTAACTAGGTTTTGAAGATGAAAAGTTTGTGAATACTGAGAATCTAAAGGAGGAGGCATTTGGGAGCCAGTCACATTGTTCTTTACACCCTTTAATTGAGAGATTTGGGCTTTCAACTTTCTGATCGTGTTACAATGAGCTTGAATCTGTTCGTCACGTTTGTTTATCTGAAAAACTGCATCAAACTCTGGAACATCTGAGGATGTATTGATATTTGAGGTTTTGACATTTTCTTTAAGATGTTGATATTTTAGTTGTAAATCAAAATGTTCAACTTTTAGTTCAGAAAGATGTTTTACCAAATTATCGTGATCATCCTGATCAATTTTCTCACTTAGTTATGAGTTTTTGTTTTCAAGCTCAATGACACGATCATGGGAAACTTTCAATGCAATAGATAATTCATGAAATCGAGAAGCAGTAATAGAGTGCTTAGTAACAGTATAAAACACATCTTGAGCAACACAACTCGAAATCAAATTCTCATTTAAGATGTGCAAGTTCTTCCTTTCAACTTCATTATATTTGAGTTTCTGTTCATAATCATTGACTTCAACTATCATTGCATCAAATTCCTTTTCCATTTCTTTAATATATGAATTTATCTCTTTTTGAAGACTCTCAAATTGATCTTTTAATTGTTTGAAGAAAGGCATGACCTTAATTAAATAACATTCTTTAGTTTGCTCAAAACCCCTTTCCCCCTCAGTTATCCCTGTAGGTGTGATTCTCTTCTTACATGTTTTCTCAAAATCAATAAACAGCTGATAAACAACATACATGCTGATTAAGGTCTTGCTATTAGTGGCAATAGATCTAGGAACTAGATGCATTGGTGTATTTAGAGGATACATAGTATATGCAGGCATTTTCCTAAGGGGAGTGTTTGTTTCAACAAGTACATTAACTTTTAGCTTATCCATATCTTTCTTCCAAAAGATCTGTTCTGGGGTTAATTGAGTTTGAGGCTTAAACATGTTCAGGGAGATCCAATTTTCCTTAGTGTAATCATGGGGTTTGATCGTTATGTTATTCTCTTTACACGCAGGATCGTTAAGCTTCTTATTTATTTTCTCCCTAGATGCATCGTCTAATTTTCTATCTTCCTCAGTGCACTCAATGCAACTAGGTTTCTGTCTAGGTTTAAGAATCTCATTGCCATCATAGATAACATTTTGAGCAGCTTTTGCTATCTTACCATACTCAGGATTAGGTTTCTCTATAATGGGAATACTATGCTTATCGCTGAGAACTCTATGCTTGGTGATCATGTGAGCAGTCTGAATGGTATTCCCTTGTACGTACAACTTATTTTCAAGCTTGTTTTTCAAAGTTTTTAGATTAGAAAAATCATTCAAAAGTTTTGATTCCTTAGCACTGAATTCATGTTTAAGCATTTTAACATTATCTTGCAGCTCTTGCTTTTGCTTAACAGTTTTAGAAAGTTTTTCTTTTAAGGAGTTTAACTCTTGTTTTAACACTTCTTCTCTAAAATTACTTTTTCTAATAGTTGTACGCATTTGGTCATCCATTTCCTGCTCACGTGTAGTTAGCTCAAACTTAGCACGCTGTTCATAAATAGCAACTTGTTCTTTATAGGCATTTAGTTCAGAGATGACAGAATCATCAGGGGCACAGGCAGTGTATTCATCAAAAGCATAGTCATCATTGACTGCGGAAGATGCATTACTTGGTACAATCTCACTTTCACTTTGCTTCACTTATTGATCATATGGGACAATATTGCTATTACCCTCATCATCAATATCTGATTCAAAAGTTTTAAGAGATTGTACTTTATTATGCATCTTTTGCTCATCAACATCATCATATAGTTTTAATACCTCTTAGATGATTGATTCTTTGGATGGACCAGCTGGCTGTGGTGATGAGACCTTTGGAGAGACCATTGGAGAAATGCTTGCCATGAAGATTGTCTGTGCAGTAGGTTCATCATCGACGTCAGAGTCGTATGCATCACAGTCTGCAACTTGAAAGGCATTCTGATGATTATGACCGATCTCCTGAATTGGTTGCTCATCCACATGTGCATCATATGTCTTGGCATTTCCCTCAGCAAGAAACAACAGCTCCTCTTCATCCAACACATCTCCATTATCCTGAGCTTGCACAAGTAACATCTTGTCTTTGAAGTACTCTGCATTTTGAGGGCGTTTTGGAGAAGTGCAGTTCCGTGCTATGTGTCCATCACCACCACAGTTGTAGCACTTAATTGGCATTGTGTGTCCCTGATTACCATTCCTTCCTCTATTCTGATTTGCCACATACCCTCCTCCTACTCCACCTCTTCTTTGTTCATATTGTCTTCCTTGAGCTGGTTGCACCGTAACCTTTCCATCTCTGACCAAAGCATGATTGTGTAGATTGGATGCAGTCCTGATTTCATTGTTAGTGTGAAGACGGTTAGTATGTGGAGTGAAGGTTAAGTTTTGTTTAACCATAAGAGCCAGTTGATTGATAAAGTGTTCAATGACTGCATTGGCATCGGGTTGCTTGAAACTTGGATCGGGAATGAGTTTGTGATTTCCGTTACCCGTGGGTATGACTTGAGAAGCTTTGGTGGTAATTCCAACATTGGTGTAAAACGTTGTAGAGTCATTTGATGAACTTGTTTCTCCCTGGTTGGTTTTGAACTGTTCAAGAATCCTTTTTTCAAACATAGCATGTCTCTCATTCTGAAGAAGGAATGCATAAAGTTGCTCATAGTTGGTATTCTTCAATCATTTGGTTAGCTTCACAGAGGTGACAAACTTATGCCATTCGGGATTCATGTTGTTCACAAACTTTGAATTCAGCTGAATATTTGGCATGGTCATTTTGATATTCCTCATATCATTCACAAGCTTGTGGAATCTCACGTAATACTCATAGACACTTTCTTCTGGCTTCATCTTAAAGTGCTCAAATTCATCATACAGCTGTGATTCTCTGTCTTCCTTGGTTAATTCAGAACCTGAGAGAAGCATCTTGACATTATCCCAAACTGCCTTGGCTTCAGTGTTGTGATTGATAAGCTTGTAGATGTCTTTTGGAAGACCCTGAAGTATAATGTTAGAGGCCCTGATGTCAGCATCGAATCTCTTTTTCTCCTTATCATTGAGCTCATCATACGTCTTTGGTCTGTCTAATCCATAGATCATTGTTCCATCTGCAGCTGTATCAATTAAGTCTCTTGTAGTCTCAATCTGATAAGGTCCTTCATCAATGGATTTGAGAATGTTTACCCCATTTTCCTTTCCAAGACAGTACAATCTGATTCGTTGAGCCCAAGAGTCGTAGTCAGTTCTGTCAAGCATAGGTGGACGAGTATCTGAACCAGCTGCTTGAACATCCTCAGCAACAGTGGAGATAATTGTAGGTACGTTGGTAGACATGTTGTAACACCCCAACCCGACAAGGGTAGAAGTGTCACATTCTGGTGTCATATCAGAACATACGATTAAAATCTTTGCAAACGAAAACCTTAAAATGAAGTATCAAATCATATGAATAGTTGACTGACAAGGAAATACAATATCCAAAATGAAAGGAAAATCTCAAAACAAAAGCTCTTCAAAATAATTCCCAAAGGAATAAGGTGCTAGGGTTGGTCCACTTAGATACTCTAACTTCAAACCTAAAACCTGCCGCAGGAAAAGAAATGCGGCTGAGCTTAAAAAGCCCAGTGAACAGATATAACAAAACGAAAGCTAAATAAAATCTGAAATGCGAAATGAAACAAAGGAAACGGATAACAAAGTCGCAGCGAATGAGGACAATGAGTCAATGAGGATCCTGCAGAACACAATTATACAGATATCCAAAGCACATATAACAAGGAGAACGAAGCCAAGCAAAGCATCAAGACAAGCATACAAGCACATACAACCCAGGCATACAAGTACTGAAACATAAGCAAGCATAACAGACACAATATCCACACAACATATACAGCATAAAATCAATTCAGGAAATCATAAGCCATACAAGTAAAAGAGAAATCTAAGGCAAGCGGAAGCAATTAATTAGTAAGTGAGCACGGCAATCACACAGGACATAAACCCTTAGTTGAAAACATAACCAGTATCATAACAACGGAAGTACTAAATAGCAGTCAAAACAAGGCAGTCACACGTAACAAGTAGGAAATACAGTATGAGCAATATAATTAAATGAACTAGGGCATAGCAAGGCCATTAAACAAGTTAACAAACCAGACGTCACAAGCTGAACCATTTACCCAATTAAACCTTAGCATAAACCGAAATGCAAACATGGCAGGTCAACAACAAGCAGATAAGGATACAACGGATAGTCATAGTCCACGAGATCAACTGAACGTAGTACACATAATAAACAGACACAATTATCGATTACACACTAACAGGATCACCAGACAATACAGAGGGTCACATAATAGTGAGATCACATATCATCAGTTAGAAACAGGTAACTCAGATAACCGCATATTAATCACATCATAGCAGGATAATCAAAAGTCACATAAGACATGAATAGTATCATCAAATTATATAATAACCCGGTACGTGAATGGAACCATAGTCTGAAGTGACGGAAAGAAAGTGTGACAGATCAATGTAATGTAGTATCTATATCTTGGTAATAGTGAATCATATAAGGATATTGAGTAATGAACAAGTAATACAGATTATGGTGCGTTAGGGAATACGGAAGGTACAATATAGGTTTATCAAAAGTGTAAGGGTTATCAGAAATCTACCCGAGCCCAGAAACATATCATATCATATCATATCATAAGTAGCCATTGTATTCGGAGGGGTGACCTCGGAATACCATACATAATAGGAGGGGAGACCTCAGTAACAAATGGAGTAGCTAGCTCCCAGAATTGTGAAGACGCGGATTGCACCCGACATCATTCACCAGACAAAGCTCCAATCAGATCAAATCCCTCGAAACATATCATATCTAGGATGCATCCATACTCCCCCCGGAAACATAGTGGCCAAATCATATACATATAGTGAGCTCATAATCATATCAGAATGGGGACGGCGTGGAACATCACTCAACCACACTAAAGTCATGCCATTGGTGCATCAATGACACGGTCAGGTTACCTTCCTGACTAGGAAACATATTTGGCTCGGGTATCAAACTGAAGGGTCAAAGCATATTCATATCATATCATAAGGGTTCATATCAAAGTTCATATCAAAGGTTCATATCAGATGGTTCATAATCAGAGGTTCATAATCAGATGGTTCATAATCATAACAAACTAATATCATAGCGAATAGAATCATATCAAAGGATTAAGTCGGAATCATATCAAAAGGATCATAGCATAAGGAAATCATAGCAAAGGGATATCATAAGTGAAGTAAAGTCAAGGATCGAAAAGTCAGGAGAAATCCCTACTGAAAAGGGATAGAATATATGTACCTCAATCGAAGCAAGCAAAATAGGAAAGTAAGGTCACACGATGAATCAATCCCGCCGTCCGGAACCTATATGAATTAGATAGCGCTTATTAAAGTCGGATTACTCATTTTAGATGGCTTTCCATTTTTAGCAGGTTCCCACTTTTAATAACTTTCCATTTTTGGTAACTTTCTATTTTAGGCAAGTTTCCATAACTAGCAGGTTTCCATATTAAGCAACTTTCCATAATTAGCAGGTTTCCAAAAATAACAGATTTCTATAATTAGTAACTTTCCAAAAATGGCAGGTTCCCGCTTATAGCAGATTTAGTCATAATTGATATATTTAGATTCGAATCAGGTTACAATGACGAGAATATGTATTATCGTAGTTTAAAGGTCAAATATGCCAAGTTTTACAAGTTTAGAGTTTAAAGTGTAATTATTACAAAGTATAGGGTTTTACGACTTTAGTCTACTTCTTTTACTTAATTCATGAGCCAACCTTCGAGTTTTATTATTTACAGAAAGAGTCTTTTTTTTCTTTAATTAAAACCGAGTACTTATTATGAAGACCCTAGTTTAGCCGACGTTCATTTTTTTCCATTTTAAACAATCGAAACCAATCCAAACAACGATTTTAACGACCCTTCACGTGTTTTATTTTAGTTTGAGACATACCCATTCCCGTCCATTTCATTCGACAACATACAACAAATGCAAGACTCATTTATAGATCATTGTCGACACAAAATTAGCCATAACATATACGCGTTTTATTGAATCTATTTTAGTTCGATAACGATAGGACGAAGCATGATTATAAGGGTCGAATACATTCAAGATGGCAGGTTATGCATATGGTCCAACACATGATTTCCATTTGTTATTTTATGTTGTCATATACATGAGTTGATGAAAACCATTTTATCCATTCATGTGTTTAGTTAATTCGTGTACATGCATCCAATAGGAGACCAAAACAGATGCGAAAAGTACATGCAATTGGGTTGAATATACATGGATCAGTATTTATCATATCATGCAGAGATTCATTAGTGTATAAGCATGTCAACAGATTCAAAAGGAAAAGTATATTGGTGACACATATGAGTCTTTCTTTAGTTATCTCACGTGACCCTATTTGACATATCATGGGACCAAGGTTATTATTTATGCTAGGCTCCTCATATCATCTATGTGACTATTTACGTATTAATCATGTGAGGCTTTAATGTGATTATCATGCATTTGCTTGGGACAAAATCCCACACGACATACAAACTTAAAAAGAATGAGAAACGAAAAGGGATGAGGTATAATACCCTAGCAGCATATGAGTGGGATAAAACCAGAAACATGTCGAGATCGAGACAGCCCACGACAAAGCCGGAACCAAACACTGCCACGCCATCTTGAATCAGACCCACAACCATAGTTCAAGGAAAACAAGAAGGAAAGAAAGATGAGATGCAAGGCACATTACTTTTTTTTTTACGTGATGGTGGAGAAGAAAGCAGGAATCAAGGAACATAAAAGCCACAACATGCCCACCTTGTGATCCTAGTGCACAAAAGGACCAGGTCCAGCAGCCTCCCTCAAATACAAAACCGACGACAATGTCTCTCCTTGGCTTTAGAGACCCACGACCAGCCTCTCTCTTGGCTTAGAAACTCACGACAGCCACCCAAAAACCCTCGACCAGGAGAAATCTTGAATACCAATTCCATGACCAACGGCACCACTATGACGTACGACTCCTTGAATCACGTCTTCCAAGACACCTTGTTGCTTTGAAACGAATGGAAGGGAGAACAATGATGTTGCCGTCATTTTTCTAATGTGCTAGGGTTTTGTTGTGTTTCTTTCTTTTCTTTTTTTTTTAATTCTGATATTGTCGAAACAAAGTGATACCCGGATTTTACTTTTATTTTTCCGAGTAGAGAGGAAAGAAAAAAGGAAGGTGCCAAAATTTTAGGAGTGTAATTGGAGATCTTCCTCATTTTTATCAATCACGAATCTAGACTGTATTTCCGATTTAATACGTTTGTGAACTCAATTATTTTCGGTTAGGGTCAAATAAAAGAAATGTGACACAAATAAATGGGTATAAATTATTTTAGCGTAAGTTCTATTTTAGTGTTAACTTTACTTGTTTCGGATGATAACAATTTAGACATTTTAAGTGATGATATATTTAATAATTAGCGTCTTTCAAAAGTTCGAGATTTAAGGGTATTTTGTTATTTTAACATGTTTCGAAAATGTGGGTTTTACACATGTTAACAGATTATACGGGAGTTTATAACTCTATGATTAAACCGGGAAATAGATTCTTTCACGGGATTTTACTAAATCAAGAGAAAACCGTATTACAAACAAAAATCAACCAAGTCGCTACGAATTCTTGAACCAAGTCGCTAATCACCAAGTCGCTAAGTAGCAACTCGCCAAGATCTCAAATTCCTGTGAATCAAGTTGCTAAGACTAAGTCGCTAAGAACCAAGTCGCTAGACACAAGTCGCTAATGCACCAAGTCGCTACACAGTCAAGTCGCTAAAGAGCAACTCGCTAAGGTCCAAGTCGCTAACACCAAGTCGCTAAGCACCAAGTCGCTAGACACAGTTAAGTTGCTAAAGAACAACTCGCTAAGATCCAAGTCGCTAGTATCAAGTCGCTAACAATTTACACTACAACTCACTAACAATTTCTGAAGCAAGTCGTTAACCTCACCAAGTCGCTAGCCGTAATGGAGAATCCACTAACTTGTACTATTTGTCTGCTTGTCTCAATAGACAAGTCGCTAGGCTCAAGTCGCTAACAACTAACACTGTAACTCGCTAACTTTTACTGAAGCAAATCGCTATGATGAAAAATACTACGAGAACCAAGTCGCTAGCAAGAAAAACTTCAAAAACACACTTTTCAATCCAAAACAAGCTCAATCACAGTGATTCAAGCTTACCAAATCAAAACCCAAGCACTTACAATGATTCTTAACACAAAAGTACACACAAAATTCAAACTTTAACACAAGAAATGATCCAAATGATGCAAAAACCACTAAACTTTTTCAAACTCAAAAACCATCTAAAACCACTAGAAATCCAAGTATATGTAAGAGAGATGATCAAACCTTGGCTCTTGATACCATTTGTAACATATTGGATTTCACAAACACACTAAACCAAAGATCAAAGAGGCGTATACTATGGTTTTAGAGAGAGAAAGTTAGAGGTTGGGAACTTTAGTGAGAGAAAGAAAAATCTTATTATGAGCTCCAACTCTCTACCTTGGGAGGTAGAGAGTATTTATAGTTCTTACATAAATCGCCACCTACGGGCTGTGGATCAGGCATACAGTGGGTAAAGACCCGTCCGTCCTCCACGGTGTTACTTAACTAAATACTACTAAACATTAACTAATCTACGACTACGAACTTTCTAACGATTACATATACTTGAGGTGACTGATGAGTGTCTAAATACTCATCATTTTTGTACAATCTAAACTGCAAAATCATCTGAAAACACTCAAAAATGCATCAAAATGATGAAAATATCACAAATCAGTGTTTTATGTGTTTTAAATGCAAAAATATCAAAATCAGATGAAAAATGATTCAAGTTTGCAAAATTGGCAGTTTTAGTCCCCCAAGTTTAAAAAGTTGTCAAATCTAGTCCCTGGAATCCAAAAATGTGGAATTTTATCATTCAAGGTCCTTTAAATATTCTAAGTTGTCAAAAATGATCCTTGAATGATTCTATGGTCAAATGGCGGAAAAGGTCCCTAAAGTTTGAAAATTTGCAAAATTAGTCCTTGGATATTTTAAAATGGAATTTATGCAAAAAGGGTCCTTGTACTATCAAAGTTTGTCAAGTTTGGTCCTTATGATATCTTTGGAAAAGTGTCAAGTTCAATCCTCAAAGTTTGGTGGAATTACATTTTTGGTCCTTGATATTAATACAAAGCCAAACGGACCCCCTTGTATTTTGAGCCCAGCCAAATCCTAAAAAGAACCCCCTGCCACACCTTTGACCCCCTAATTTGGACCCCCCTTTATTAATATCAACCGGTCAACAAAAGTCAAAAAAACCTCAAACGCGCCCAAACCAGACACTGTTCACCTCCCTCTCCCATGCCTGATATCCAAAACCAGAGCTGGTTTTTTCCACTTTTTCAACATCCCCCACACTACCTTGTCCCCTCCACCTTCACTAACACCCAAGACCCTTAATTGTTTCAAACCACTGCATTTATTGACTAAAACCTGCTCAAGAAGAAATTGGCGCCAAAAATCCACTTGGACGGATATGATGAATTAGAGAGATCCAAGGGCTGGAAATTGGTGGGAAACAATCAGAGATGTCATCAGAGTTCAAAAAGTCTATAAAGGAGTGGGGAGATGCATTGTATCAATATCTCTAGAGTAATTTTCATTTTCTTAAGTCGTTTTAGCTTATTTTTAACTCAGTGTATGTTTTAGCTTATTAAACTCTGTATTTCAAGTTTTTATTACATAATTAAGCTTTTGTGAAACCTCAATTCCAGTATCAAGTTATATTTCAGATTATGCAAATTTTCCTTATTTTGAAAATCTCATGAATGATCAAATATTGTTTGTAGATGTTCTTATGGACTGAATAAGCCACATAAGCTCCTATATAGCTTTTAAAAGCTATTAGATACCTTAAAATCCAGTTTAGAAGCAAAAACACAAAAATACCAAAAATCCAAATAAAATAGTTGAAAATTCAAAAATCACATGGAAATGGTGTTCACAGCTGGAGCAGGGTAGATTGTGGATGGCCTTGGGTTAGAAGCTTTGTGGAAAGCTATAGGTTGTGTGTTTGTGCATCAATTCTCAGTTTTGAGCTTGGAAGCCATTGTAAGCCATTTGCTCATTTTTGGCATTCTTCTGTTTTAGCTATTTCATAGTTTAAATCTTGGTGTTTTATTGTTAATTAGTTATAATTAAGCATAATTAACTAATAAAATAGATAGCTTGTTCATTTAAATTTGTAGTTAGAAAATCTCACTTTGACAGTTTTAATAGCATAAGTATTATCTCTTTGTTGTATGTTGTTATTGTTGTTGTTTAATGTTCATTCAGTATCATTAAATGATATTATAAAGTTTGAAATCCATTGCATGGTCTGAATCTGAGTTTGGCTTTGAAAATCATAAAAACAGTTTTAGAAAGTAGTGTTTGGGTCACTGTGTTTGAGAGTGTTTTAGTCATTGTACCTGCTTGGTGTTTGTTTAACCTGGTCATAATAGTCAGTGCAAACAAGAAAAAACCAGTGCTCATAGGCAAAAAGTCAAAATTAGCTTTTGATCAAATCTTGTGACTAACTGTTGGGTTTTAATGATTCATGGTCATGATTTTGTGTTTACAAGTTGTTATCATTAATCAAATTAGTCTTAGCTCACCTTAAAACAACACAATCAGTGCATAGAATCAGTTCAAAGTTCATATTAGTCAACTCTTTTGGATTTTATAAAAAGTCAAATTTGCATTTGGTCATTTTTGATTAAAACAGATAATTTCACTGTGTGTTTAATATTGAGATTTAGGATATAAGCTTTTGGGTTATCAAAGTTTAGTTGTTAAACTTAATTAGAAAAATACCAGTTCTCTTTGAATCAGCTTTTTAAGTGCTTTTTAACTAGCTTCTTTAGAGTACCTTGTCTGAAATGGTGCCCTGTGCACAGTGAGTGGTACCATCTTGATAAGCTTGCACAGAGCTTATTAGTGGGTCAAAGCTTGTGATTCTTGGCTCTTTGGAAAGCCAACCTAGCCATCTTGAGGTTCCAAGTTTAAGTTTTTATTTTCTAGCTTGTTAGATAGGGCTGCTAGTGGCTTTTGTTTCTGTCCAATACTCAGTTGATACTAAGTTAGCTTAAGCTGAGCATTGATCTGGTCCCATCTTCATGAGCTTGCCATAAGCTCTCTAGTTGTCCCCAGCTTATCATCTTTAGTTTTTTGGAAAGCCAGCCAGCTCATCTTGACACCTCAAGGCTTGTTTTGAGCTTTTGAGCTTATTTGCTTAGCTTAATTTGCCCTTAAGCATGGCTGCAGGCCTGTTTGGTTGAGTAGTTCAGTCTCAAGTGCTTATTTGCTTACTCCAGCTTTTCAGTGTGCCTCTTTGTGTTTTCTAGCTTAGTATTAGTAGCTTATAGCTTGTTTTAGCTTATTCCACTTTTGTTTTCAATCTGTAAGCTTGTTTGAGCTTATTTCATCATAATAAGCTCATTATCAAAACTGTTGAGAATTTTAGCTTATAAATCAGCTTATTTGTAGTTTGTAAAATTTTTGTTTTTATAAAAGTTTCATATTATTAGTATTTAAGTAGTTTTCAAAAAGAAAAACCAGAAAAACATCAATTTAAATATAGTGATAGCATTTATTTAATAGGTTTTAGCTTTTTGATTTTTCTTTTCAGCTTATTATTAAGCAAATCTAGTTTTTATATTTTTCTTAGTTTTCTGTCATCATAAGTTATTTTTAGAAAAAGTTTCATAATTTTCCTAATCTGTTTAGTATTTATTATAATTTTAAATAGTTAAAAGTATTAAATAATTAGTAATAAATAATTAAAAAGCATAAAAAATATCTTTTCAGTTCTAAAATTAGTTTTATCATATTTTAGATTTTTCTAAGTTATAATTTTATTTTTCCAGGTTTATTTTATATTTTCTAGTATTTAAGTGTATTTTAAATAATAATTAATTAGTAATAAATATATAAAAAGTGTAAAAAATATATTTTTAGTTTTAAAATAAGTTTTATAATATTTTAGATTTTTCTGAATCATAATTTTATTTTTCTAGCCTTATTTCATATTTTCTTTTATTTTAGGTTATTTTTTAAATAGTTAAAATAGTTTTTAAATAATAATAATTAATTAAATAGTGGTAAAAATAATTTTCTTTTTCTAATAAATTTCTTTTATTTTTAGGATTTCAAAAATGTCATTTTCATATTTTTAGGTCTTTTATTTCTTAGATCTCACTTTTTATTTTGTACGTTTACGTAGTTTTTAAAACGTACATTTTACGTTTGTTTTATCTGATTGTTGTGCTTTCCAATTCTGTATCCAATCCATTCCAATCAATCAGTAGTGTAATTTCCAATCCAAATCTTTACTGATCACTATCCTTAGTGATCATTCTATCATCTGAATTAGTGTTTACACACCATTGAGTCTCCGTGGGACTTAACGACCCGGGAATTCATTATATTCTTTGATCTTCATTGCATTTGGTTCCAGGCTGTTTTAAGTTTGTTACGGTTGGCCATTCACAAGTGGTCAGCTTGTGTGATTAAACTTAACCGTCTAGAGCTCAATCAAATTTTGGCGCCGCTGCCGGGGAGGCTTTAGCGTGTGTTAAGCTTTTTTCAGACCCATTCTTGCACATACCCCATCCTTTGTAAAAAGTTTTTGTAAAGTTATCAGATAAATCAAAGAGTTCATTAGCACTTTTCCTAAAGTGTTAAAAACACCAAAAAAATATAAAACAACAAAACAATCGTAACGTTTTCTATCTTGTATTTTCTTTGAGGTGATTCTTAAAGAGATACGATTTGGTTAAACGAGACGATACCAAAAATATTGTCCAAAAGTTTTAAACCCATCAGCACAAATCTATACCTACGTCTTTTCAGTGGTACTTAATATATACATAAAAATCAACCACCGCAAATCAAGGCAGTACACCTACTAACTGGGGGTGTGACCATAATAAGTTCCCGAACAACAGATTTAAAACTTGCCTTTGTGTCCTTGTGATTTGGTGTACCTTTTTTAAAGAAGCCATTTCATTTGTGATTATTGGTTAAGTTCACTTGTCGTTTTGCCTCGCATTTGTTTTGAAAATGGATTTTTATACTTAGTGCATGCGCACTCGTTCTTCCAGTTCTACAAGTCCACTTTCTGAGCTTGGAAACATTCCTCGTAGACGTAGAGGACGTTCTGCTCCTTCAACCGTGACTGAGGAACGTCTACCACCACCACCCCCTGTCGTAATGGCAGAAGATAAGCCCATGAATGAGCTTCTCCAAGCACCCATCGAGGGTTACGGAGATGCTATTGTTGTCCCAGCCATCGTGGCTGATACCTTTGAGCTCAAAACCGGGTTGCTTAATCTAGTAACCCAAAGCCAATTCTATGGTTTAGAGCGGGATGATCCTCATGCACACATTCGATGGTTTAACAAGATTGCATCTACCATCAAGTACAAGAATGTCCCACATGAAGCTATCAAGCTTCTTCTGTTCCCATTTTCTCTAGAGGGACAAGCCCGGAATTGGCTTGAGAAACAACCCCCTCGTTCCATTGAGACATGGGAAGATCTAGTCACCAAGTTCGTTAACGAGTTCTATCCTCCATCCCGAACCACAAGTCTTAAGAATGAGATAATGAAATTTTCTCAGAGATTTGATGAATCATTCGGGGAGGCATGGGATCGTTACAAAGAGTTGCTCCGCAAGTGTCCGCATCATGGTTTTACCGAGTTAATGCAAATGGATACTTTCTACAATGGTCTGAATCAGACCAATCAAGACTCTTTGAATGCCTCCGCGGGAGGTAATTTCCTGAGCAAGACCACAAAAGAGGCCTTGCAAATCATTGAGAACAAATCTCAGGTCCGCCCTTTCCGAGCAAAGAAATATCAGTCTCATGCTGGACCTTCTTCTTCTTCATCTCCTGTGAGTACATCTAGCACCGATGCTAAGATTGACAAACTCACAGATATTGTTCAGGCTTTGGTTCTTGCTAACCAGAAGAAAGTCACCTTCACACAGACACCAACACATGGTGAAGTGAAGAAAGTCGAGAGTTGTGTTACTTGTGGTGGTCCTCATGCATACTACAATTGTACTGCCACCGATGGTAGTCCTTTTGAAGCCAATGCTCTAGCCGGTAGTTCACAGCAGGGAGGTAATCAATACCGTCCTCAAAATGAACCACACTACCGTGCTAACACTAATCAGGCACCACCCGGTTTTAACCAGAATCATAACATGCAAAACCGGAATCAGAACCAACCCAGAATGAACCAAGGTTATCAAAACCAAGGTAATTTCTATCCTGCACCCAATCAAGGTTTCCAACATCAAGGAAACCTTAATCAAAACAATTTCAATCGAGGGAATCAATTTCATGGGAATATGAATCCTAATCAAGGGAATTTTGGCCATAATCAAAACATACGGCGTCAAATTATCCCTCCAGCTCCTCCCGCCATTGTTCCTCCAGGACCATCATCTGATGAGTTACTGAAGCAATTCATGAAATCCCAAGATGAAATGAACAGGTTGTTGGTCAGTCAGATTGCTGATCTTAAGAAGTCTTTAAATGATCAACCCTCGGGCTCAGGAAAACTTCCGAGCAACACGATCGCTAACCCGAGGGGCGATGCAAAGGCGATCACAACCAGAAGTGGTGTTTCATACAATGGATCTGCTATTCCTACTACCTCTTCTTCCTCTCTCCCAAAGGTAGTGGAAAGTGAACCTAGGACACACAATGGACCTACGACTCCAATGCCTCCTCCACTAGGAGAAATGAGTCAAGTTACCAAGGATACAACGGACAAGGTGCATTATTCAAGCCCACGAAGTACCACACACGTCCTACCTTCGGTAGTCCAACCTCAAGTTGTCCAGAAACCCAAATCAAATCCAGGAGTTGTTTTTGAACCTCCTATAGCTCCTATTGAAAACCAGAAATCCAAATCTTCTATTCCTTACCCATCACGTTTGAATGAGCAAAAGCTCCGCGAGAAAGCCAGTCATCAAATGGACAAATTTTTCCAAATTTTCCAAAAGTTACATTTTGACATAAGCTTTACGGATGCTATCATGCTGATGCCCAAGTTTGCATCAACTCTCAAACACATGTTAAGCAATAAGGAAAAGCTGTTTGAAATGGCAAAAACTCCTCTTAACGAGAACTGCTCAGCAGTCATCCTGAAGAAGCTTCCTGAAAAGCTTGGAGATCCTGGAAAATTTCTCTTACCTTGTGTATTTCCAGGAATGGTTGAATGCTTTGCCCTAGCAGATCTTGGTGCAAGCATCAATCTGATGCCTTATTCAGTATGGAAGAAACTTTCTCTTCCGGAACTTACTCCTACATGCATGACTCTTGAGCTTGCAGATCGTTCCATATCCCGTCCTCTTGGCATTGCCGAGGACGTATTTGTGAAAGTAGGAAAGTTCCATTTTCCAGCTGACTTCGTGGTTGTTGATTTCGATGCCGATCATCGGGTTCCTCTCATTGTTGGTCGAGGATTCCTGAGAACGGGCCGTGCTCTCATTGATGTATTTGAGCAAGAAATCACATTACGTGTTGGTAATGAAGCTGTCACCTTTAACCTTGATCAAACTTCGAGGTACTCCGCAAACTATGATTCTGAGTCGGTTAACCGAATAGATATCATTGATGTTGCTTCTGAAGAGTACTCTCAAGAAGTTCTTGGTTATGCTCATAATTCTGTGAGTGGGGATCCCACCACATCTTCTCAACCTATCATAGCCAATTCTACTCCTTCCCTCACTCCATTTGAGGGAAGCGACTTCATCTTAGATGAGATTGAAGCATACTTGGCTAGTGATTTTGTTCCATGGGAAATTGATCACGCTCCAATTGACATTGAAGGGGACATACTTCTTATTGAGAAGTTGCTTAATGATGATCCATCATCAACCCCTCACACTAGTGATTCAATTCCTGATAAGATTAATCAAAATGAGATTAATCTGGAGGGAGATATTCTTCTTGAGAAATTGTTAAATCATGACACTTCTCCTCCTCTCCCTCCCGTCAAGCTTCATAACAAGGAAGTCAAGTCAGTTGAGAAAACTGAAGAATTTCCTGAGGTTGAGCTTAAGGACTTACCTCCTCATCTCGAGTATGCATTTCTTGAGGGCAATGATAAATTACCCGTCATTATTGCTCGAGATTTGAGTAAAGATGAAAAAGCTGCTCTCATAAAGATCTTGAAGTCACACAAGCAAGCAATTGCTTGGAAACTCTCCGACATAAAGGGTATCAACCCTGAGTTTTGTACTCACAAAATCTTGATGGAGGATGACTTCAAGCCAGCAGTTCAACATCAGAGAAGAGTAAATCCAAAAATCCATGATGTTATCAAACAGGAGGTTATCAAACTTCTTGATGCAGGATTGATTTACCCGATCTCAGATAGTCCTTGGGTTAGCCCAATTCACTGTGTTCCTAAAAAGGGTGGCATAAATGTTGTCACGAATGAAGATAACGAGTTAATTCCAACTCGATTGGTAACGGGATGGCGTGTGTGTATTGACTATCGTAAGTTGAATGACGCTACCCGTAAAGACCATTTTCCTCTACCCTTCATGGACCAAATGCTTGAGAGATTAGCAGGGAACGAATACTATTGTTTCCTTGATGGTTTCTCGGGTTACTTTCAGATTCCCATTGATCCACAGGATCAAGAGAAGACCACATTCACCTGCCCATACGGAACTTTTGCCTACAAACGTATGCCTTTTGGCTTATGCAATGCTCCTGGCACGTTCCAACGATGTATGATGGCCATTTTCCACGACATGATCAGGGAAACAATGGAGGTGTTTATGGATGACTTCTCGGTCATTGGGGATTCGTTTCAAACATGTCTCTCCCATTTAGAAAAAATGCTTCAACGGTGTGAAGACACCAATCTTTGTCTAAATTGGGAGAAGAGCCACTTTATGGTCAAAGAAGGCATTGTCCTTGGTCATAAAATTTCAAAAAATGGGATTGAGGTAGATAGAGCAAAAGTAGATGTTATTGCTAAATTGCCTCATCCTACTACCGTCAAAGGTATTAGGAGTTTTTTAGGTCATGCCGGTTTCTATCGTAGATTCATACAAGATTTTTCTAAAATCGCCCGGCCTATGACTCATCTTCTTGAAAAGGATGCTCCTTTTATCTTCTCACCTGAGTGCATTGAAGCTTTTGAAACATTGAAGAAAAAGCTTACTGAAGCACCCATTCTCGTTGCTCCCGACTGGGACTTGCCTTTTGAGCTCATGTGCGATGCAAGTGATTTTGCTATCGGTGCAGTTCTGGGGCAACGTAGAAACAAGCATTTTCAGCCTATCCACTACGCAAGTAAGACTATGACTGAAGCTCAAACTCATTACACTACCACAGAAAAAGAGCTATTAGCCGTGGTGTATGCATTTGAGAAGTTTCGGCCATACTAAATCTTGACCAAATGCGTGGTGTATACGGATCACTCGGCTCTCAAGTATCTCTTTGCAAAACAAGATGCAAAGCCGAGATTACTCCGTTGGATTCTCCTCCTACAAGAATTTGATATCATTATACGTGATAAAAAAGGAGCTGAGAATCTAGCTGCTGATCATCTGTCCAGATTAGAAAACCCTCACCAAGATGTTTTCGAGAAAAAGGAAATAAATGAAACATTTCCTCTCGAGACACTCAATGCGGTTTCTTTTCGTGGAAATTCTTCTACCCCATGGTTTGCCGACTTCGCAAATTACCATGCGGGTAACTTCATTGTGAAAGGGATGTCGACCCAGCAGAAGAACAAATTCTTCAAAGATGTTAAACATTACTTCTGGGACGACCCCTTCTTGTTCAAAATTTGTGCGGATCAAGTCATCAGGCGATGTGTTTATGGACAGGAAGCTATTGACATTCTCACAGCTTGCCATGCTGGACCCACCGGGGGCCATCATAGTCCAAACTACACCGCCAAAAAGGTGTTTGATTCCGGGTTTTATTGGCCCACAATTTACAAGGATGCCCACGAATTTGTCAAAGCCTGTGACGCTTGTCAACGTCACGGAAATATATCTCAAAGAAATGAAATGCCGCAAAACGCCATTCAAGTTTGTGAGATATTTGACATCTGGGGCATTGACTTTATGGGGCCATTTCCATCTTCTCGAGGAAACAAGTACATACTCGTGGCTGTTGACTATTTGTCAAAATGGGTTGAAGCAAAAGCTTTACCTACCAATGATGCCCGAGTTGTTGTGAAGTTTTTAAAATCCCTTTTTGCCAGGTTTGGAACTCCGAGAGCGATAATCAGTGATCGTGGTACACATTTCTGCAATGACCAATTTGATCGTGTCATGCAAAAGTATGGTGTTACCCACCGTCTCTCTACTGCATACCACCCCCAAACAAGTGGGCAAGTGGAAGTCTCCAACCGTGGTATTAAAAGAATTCTGGAAAGGACAGTAGGCGAAAACCGTGCATCCTGGTCGGATAAACTGGATGACGCACTCTGGGCCTTTCGTACAGCTTACAAAACACCCATCGGGTGTACTCCATACAAGCTAGTGTACGGAAAGGCATGTCATCTTCCGATTGAGCTAGAGCACAAGGCATACTGGGCCTTAAAACATGCAAATTTCGATATTCAGACAGCTGGTGATCACAGAAAAGTTCAAATGAATGAATTAAATGAACTCCGTGATCAAGCATACGAGAACTCTTTTATCTACAAACAAAAGACAAAGAAGATTCATGACTCTAAAATCAAGAACCGCGTTTTCAACATTGGTGATCGAGTCCTTCTTTTCAATTCAAGATTGAAGATTTTCTCGGGAAAGCTCAAGTCCCGTTGGTCTGGTCCATTTACTATCGCTAAGGTTTATCTTTATGGTACCATTGAGTTATCTCAACCTGATGGTCCTAATTTTAAAGTGAATGGTCATCGAGTGAAGCATTATTTTGGAGAGGACATTCCCCCTGTGGTTGTCCCGGATCTACAAACTTTCCCCATGAACCAATGAATGCGGGGATCGAGTCAAGCTAATGACTCGGTAATCAAAAACAATAGCACACACCATATGGGTTTTCACCCATATTTCTGTCTTCTTTCTCTATTCTTCCACCCTAGTGTGGGGGGGTTACCCCACACTGTTGTATATAAAATCTTTTTATAAAAAAAAAAAAAAAAAAAAAAAAAAAAAAAAAAAAAAAAAAAAATCTCTTTCAAATAATGACCGTAGTATTTCCCTTTTACGTTATTTGTTTCGGCATAACTGCCAGTACTTTGAATATTGAGGGCAATATTCATTTCTAAGTGTGGGGCGAAATGAAACAAAGGAAACGGATAACAAAGTCGCAGCGAATGAGGACAATGAGTCAATGAGGATCCTGCAGAACACAATTATACAGATATCCAAAGCACATATAACAAGGAGAACGAAGCCAAGCAAAGCATCAAGACAAGCATACAAGCACATACAACCCAGGCATACAAGTACTGAAACATAAGCAAGCATAACAGACACAATATCCACACAACATATACAGCATAAAATCAATTCAGGAAATCATAAGCCATACAAGTAAAAGAGAAATCTAAGGCAAGCGGAAGCAATTAATTAGTAAGTGAGCACGGAAATCACACA
Source organism: Chrysanthemum seticuspe (assembly GCA_019973895.1). NCBI lineage: Eukaryota > Viridiplantae > Streptophyta > Magnoliopsida > Asterales > Asteraceae > Chrysanthemum > Chrysanthemum seticuspe. Next base: position 143,659,199 of record BPTQ01000002.1, read on the forward strand.
GGACATAAACCCTTAGTTGAAAACATAACCAGTATCATAACAACGGAAGTACTAAATAGCAGTCAAAACAAGGCAGTCACACGTAACAAGTAGGAAATACAGTATGAGCAATATAATTAAATGAACTAGGGCATAGCAAGGCCATTAAACAAGTTAACAAACCAGACGTCACAAGCTGAACCATTTACCCAATTAAACCTTAGCATAAACCGAAATGCAAACATGGCAGGTCAACAACAAGCAGATAAGGATACAACGGATAGTCATAGTCCACGAGATCAACTGAACGTAGTACACATAATAAACAGACACAATTATCGATTACACACTAACAGGATCACCAGACAATACAGAGGGTCACATAATAGTGAGATCACATATCATCAGTTAGAAACAGGTAACTCAGATAACCGCATATTAATCACATCATAGCAGGATAATCAAAAGTCACATAAGACATGAATAGTATCATCAAATTATATAATAACCCGGTACGTGAATGGAACCATAGTCTGAAGTGACGGAAAGAAAGTGTGACAGATCAATGTAATGTAGTATCTATATCTTGGTAATAGTGAATCATATAAGGATATTGAGTAATGAACAAGTAATACAGATTATGGTGCGTTAGGGAATACGGAAGGTACAATATAGGTTTATCAAAAGTGTAAGGGTTATCAGAAATCTACCCGAGCCCAGAAACATATCATATCATATCATATCATAAGTAGCCATTGTATTCGGAGGGGTGACCTCGGAATACCATACATAATAGGAGGGGAGACCTCAGTAACAAATGGAGTAGCTAGCTCCCAGAATTGTGAAGACGCGGATTGCACCCGACATCATTCACCAGACAAAGCTCCAATCAGATCAAATCCCTCGAAACATATCATATCTAGGATGCATCCATACTCCCCCCGGAAACATAGTGGCCAAATCATATACATATAGTGAGCTCATAATCATATCAGAATGGGGACGGCGTGGAACATCACTCAACCACACTAAAGTCATGCCATTGGTGCATCAATGACACGGTCAGGTTACCTTCCTGACTAGGAAACATATTTGGCTCGGGTATCAAACTGAAGGGTCAAAGCATATTCATATCATATCATAAGGGTTCATATCAAAGTTCATATCAAAGGTTCATATCAGATGGTTCATAATCAGAGGTTCATAATCAGATGGTTCATAATCATAACAAACTAATATCATAGCGAATAGAATCATATCAAAGGATTAAGTCGGAATCATATCAAAAGGATCATAGCATAAGGAAATCATAGCAAAGGGATATCATAAGTGAAGTAAAGTCAAGGATCGAAAAGTCAGGAGAAATCCCTACTGAAAAGGGATAGAATATATGTACCTCAATCGAAGCAAGCAAAATAGGAAAGTAAGGTCACACGATGAATCAATCCCGCCGTCCGGAACCTATATGAATTAGATAGCGCTTATTAAAGTCGGATTACTCATTTTAGATGGCTTTCCATTTTTAGCAGGTTCCCACTTTTAATAACTTTCCATTTTTGGTAACTTTCTATTTTAGGCAAGTTTCCATAACTAGCAGGTTTCCATATTAAGCAACTTTCCATAATTAGCAGGTTTCCAAAAATAACAGATTTCTATAATTAGTAACTTTCCAAAAATGGCAGGTTCCCGCTTATAGCAGATTTAGTCATAATTGATATATTTAGAGTCGAATCAGGTTACAATGACGAGAATATGTATTATCGTAGTTTAAAGGTCAATTATGCCAAGTTTTACAAGTTTAGAGTTTAAAGTGTAATTATTACAAAGTATAGGGTTTTACGACTTTAGTCTACTTCTTTTACTTAATTCATGAGCCAACCTTCGAGTTTTATTATTTACAGAAAGAGTCTTTTTTTTCTTTAATTAAAACCGAGTACTTATTATGAAGACCCTAGTTTAGCCGACGTTCATTTTTTTCCATTTTAAACAATCGAAACCAATCCAAACAACGATTTTAACGACCCTTCACGTGTTTTATTTTAGTTTGAGACATACCCATTCCCGTCCATTTCATTCGACAACATACAACAAATGCAAGACTCATTTATAGATCATTGTCGACACAAAATTAGCCATAACATATACGCGTTTTATTGAATCTATTTTAGTTCGATAACGATAGGACGAAGCATGATTATAAGGGTCGAATACATTCAAGATGGCAGGTTATGCATATGGTCCAACACATGATTTCCATTTGTTATTTTATGTTGTCATATACATGAGTTGATGAAAACCATTTTATCCATTCATGTGTTTAGTTAATTCGTGTACATGCATCCAATAGGAGACCAAAACAGATGCGAAAAGTACATGCAATTGGGTTGAATATACATGGATCAGTATTTATCATATCATGCAGAGATTCATTAGTGTATAAGCATGTCAACAGATTCAAAAGGAAAAGTATATTGGTGACACATATGAGTCTTTCTTTAGTTATCTCACGTGACCCTATTTGACATATCATGGCACCAAGGTTATTATTTATGCTAGGCTCCTCATATCATCTATGTGACTATTTACGTATTAATCATGTGAGGCTTTAATGTGATTATCATGCATTTGCTTGGGACAAAATCCCACACGACATACAAACTTAAAAAGAATGAGAAACGAAAAGGGATGAGGTATAATACCCTAGCAGCATATGAGTGGGATAAAACCAGAAACATGTCGAGATCGAGACAGCCCACGACAAAGCCGGAACCAAACACTGCCACGCCATCTTGAATCAGACCCACAACCATAGTTCAAGGAAAACAAGAAGGAAAGAAAGATGAGATGCAAGGCACATTACTTTTTTTTTTACGTGATGGTGGAGAAGAAAGCAGGAATCAAGGAACATAAAAGCCACAACATGCCCACCTTGTGATCCTAGTGCACAAAAGGACCAGGTCCAGCAGCCTCCCTCAAATACAAAACCGACGACAATGTCTCTCCTTGGCTTTAGAGACCCACGACCAGCCTCTCTCTTGGCTTAGAAACTCACGACAGCCACCCAAAAACCCTCGACCAGGAGAAATCTTGAATACCAATTCCATGACCAACGGCACCACTATGACGTACGACTCCTTGAATCACGTCTTCCAAGACACCTTGTTGCTTTGAAACGAATGGAAGGGAGAACAATGATGTTGCCGTCATTTTTCTAATGTGCTAGGGTTTTGTTGTGTTTCTTTCTTTTTTTTTTTTAATTCTGATATTGTCGAAACAAAGTGATACCCGGATTTTACTTTTATTTTTCCGAGTAGAGAGGAAAGAAAAAAGGAAGGTGCCAAAATTTTAGGAGTGTAATTGGAGATCTTCCTCATTTTTATCAATCACGAATCTAGACTGTATTTCCGATTTAATACGTTTGTGAACTCAATTATTTTCGGTTAGGGTCAAATAAAAGAAATGTGACACAAATAAATGGGTATAAATTATTTTAGCGTAAGTTCTATTTTAGTGTTAACTTTACTTGTTTCGGATGATAACAATTTAGACATTTTAAGTGATGATATATTTAATAATTAGCGTCTTTCAAAAGTTCGAGATTTAAGGGTATTTTGTTATTTTAACATGTTTCGAAAATGTGGGTTTTACACATGTTAACAGATTATACGGGAGTTTATAACTCTATGATTAAACCGGGAAATAGATTCTTTCACGGGATTTTACTAAATCAAGAGAAAACCGTATTACAAACAAAAATCAACCAAGTCGCTACGAATTCTTGAACCAAGTCGCTAATCACCAAGTCGCTAAGTAGCAACTCGCCAAGATCTCAAATTCCTGTGAATCAAGTTGCTAAGACTAAGTCGCTAAGAACCAAGTCGCTAGACACAAGTCGCTAATGCACCAAGTCGCTACACAGTCAAGTCGCTAAAGAGCAACTCGCTAAGGTCCAAGTCGCTAACACCAAGTCGCTAAGCACCAAGTCGCTAGACACAGTTAAGTTGCTAAACAACAACTCGCTAAGATCCAAGTCGCTAGTATCAAGTCGCTAACAATTTACACTACAACTCACTAACAATTTCTGAAGCAAGTCGTTAACCTCACCAAGTCGCTAGCCGTAATGGAGAATCCACTAACTTGTACTATTTGTCTGCTTGTCTCAATAGACAAGTCGCTAGGCTCAAGTCGCTAACAACTAACACTGTAACTCGCTAACTTTTACTGAAGCAAATCGCTATGATGAAAAATACTACGAGAACCAAGTCGCTAGCAAGAAAAACTTCAAAAACACACTTTTCAATCCAAAACAAGCTCAACCACAGTGATTCAAGCTTACCAAATCAAAACCCAAGCACTTACAATGATTCTTAACACAAAAGTACACACAAAATTCAAACTTTAACACAAGAAATGATCCAAATGATGCAAAAACCACTAAACTTTTTCAAACTCAAAAACCATCTAAAACCACTAGAAATCCAAGTATATGTAAGAGAGATGATCAAACCTTGGCTCTTGATACCATTTGTAACATATTGGATTTCACAAACACACTAAACCAAAGATCAAAGAGGCGTATACTATGGTTTTAGAGAGAGAAAGTTAGAGGTTGGGAACTTTAGTGAGAGAAAGAAAAATCTTATTATGAGCTCCAACTCTCTACCTTGGGAGGTAGAGAGTATTTATAGTTCTTACATAAATCGCCACCTACGGGCTGTGGATCAGGCATACAGTGGGTAAAGACCCGTCCGTCCTCCACGGTGTTACTTAACTAAATACTACTAAACATTAACTAATCTACGACTACGAACTTTCTAACGATTACATATACTTGAGGTGACTGATGAGTGTCTAAATACTCATCATTTTTGTACAATCTAAACTGCAAAATCATCTGAAAACACTCAAAAATGCATCAAAATGATGAAAATATCACAAATCAGTGTTTTATGTGTTTTAAATGCAAAAATATCAAAATCAGATGAAAAATGATTCAAGTTTGCAAAATTGGCAGTTTTAGTCCCCCAAGTTTAAAAAGTTGTCAAATCTAGTCCCTGGAATCCAAAAATGTGGAATTTTATCATTCAAGGTCCTTTAAATATTCTAAGTTGTCAAAAATGATCCTTGAATGATTCTTTGGTCAAATGGCGGAAAAGGTCCCTAAAGTTTGAAAATTTGCAAAATTAGTCCTTGGATATTTTAAAATGGAATTTATGCAAAAAGGGTCCTTGTACTATCAAAGTTTGTCAAGTTTGGTCCTTATGATATCTTTGGAAAAGTGTCAAGTTCAATCCTCAAAGTTTGGTGGAATTACATTTTTGGTCCTTGATATTAATACAAAGCCAAACGGACCCCCTTGTATTTTGAGCCCAGCCAAATCCTAAAAAGAACCCCCTGCCACACCTTTGACCCCCTAATTTGGACCCCCCTTTATTAATATCAACCGGTCAACAAAAGTCAAAAAAACCTCAAACGCGCCCAAACCAGACACTGTTCACCTCCCTCTCCCATGCCTGATATCCAAAACCAGAGCTGGTTTTTTCCACTTTTTCAACATCCCTCACACTACCTTGTCCCCTCCACCTTCACTAACACCCAAGACCCTTAATTGTTTCAAACCACTGCATTTATTGACTAAAACCTGCTCAAGAAGAAATTGGCGCCAAAAATCCACTTGGACGGATATGATGAATTAGAGAGATCCAAGGGCTGGAAATTGGTGGGAAACAATCAGAGATGTCATCAGAGTTCAAAAAGTCTATAAAGGAGTGGGGAGATGCATTGTATCAATATCTCTAGAGTAATTTTCATTTTCTTAAGTCGTTTTAGCTTATTTTTAACTCAGTGTATGTTTTAGCTTATTAAACTCTGTATTTCAAGTTTTTATTACATAATTAAGCTTTTGTGAAACCTCAATTCCAGTATCAAGTTATATTTCAGATTATGCAAATTTTCCTTATTTTGAAAATCTCATGAATGATCAAATATTGTTTGTAGATGTTCTTATGGACTGAATAAGCCACATAAGCTCCTATATAGCTTTTAAAAGCTATTAGATACCTTAAAATCCAGTTTAGAAGCAAAAACACAAAAATACCAAAAATCCAAATAAAATAGTTGAAAATTCAAAAATCACATGGAAATGGTGTTCACAGCTGGAGCAGGGTAGATTGTGGATGGCCTTGGGTTAGAAGCTTTGTGGAAAGCTATAGGTTGTGTGTTTGTGCATCAATTCTCAGTTTTGAGCTTGGAAGCCATTGTAAGCCATTTGCTCATTTTTGGCATTCTTCTGTTTTAGCTATTTCATAGTTTAAATCTTGGTGTTTTATTGTTAATTAGTTATAATTAAGCATAATTAACTAATAAAATAGATAGCTTGTTCATTTAAATTTGTAGTTAGAAAATCTCACTTTGACAGTTTTAATAGCATAAGTATTATCTCTTTGTTGTATGTTGTTATTGTTGTTGTTTAATGTTCATTCAGTATCATTAAATGATATTATAAAGTTTGAAATCCATTGCATGGTCTGAATCTGAGTTTGGCTTTGAAAATCATAAAAACAGTTTTAGAAAGTAGTGTTTGGGTCACTGTGTTTGAGAGTGTTTTAGTCATTGTACCTGCTTGGTGTTTGTTTAACCTGGTCATAATAGTCAGTGCAAACAAGAAAAAACCAGTGCTCATAGGCAAAAAGTCAAAATTAGCTTTTGATCAAATCTTGTGACTAACTGTTGGGTTTTAATGATTCATGGTCATGATTTTGTGTTTACAAGTTGTTATCATTAATCAAATTAGTCTTAGCTCACCTTAAAACAACACAATCAGTGCATAGAATCAGTTCAAAGTTCATATTAGTCAACTCTTTTGGATTTTATAAAAAGTCAAATTTGCATTTGGTCATTTTTGATTAAAACAGATAATTTCACTGTGTGTTTAATATTGAGATTTAGGATATAAGCTTTTGGGTTATCAAAGTTTAGTTGTTAAACTTAATTAGAAAAATACCAGTTCTCTTTGAATCAGCTTTTTAAGTGCTTTTTAACTAGCTTCTTTAGAGTACCTTGTCTGAAATGGTGCCCTGTGCACAGTGAGTGGTACCATCTTGATAAGCTTGCACAGAGCTTATTAGTGGGTCAAAGCTTGTGATTCTTGGCTCTTTGGAAAGCCAACCTAGCCATCTTGAGGTTCCAAGTTTAAGTTTTTATTTTCTAGCTTGTTAGATAGGGCTGCTAGTGGCTTTTGTTTCTGTCCAATACTCAGTTGATACTAAGTCAGCTTAAGCTGAGCATTGATCTGGTCCCATCTTCATGAGCTTGCCATAAGCTCTCTAGTTGTCCCCAGCTTATCATCTTTAGTTTTTTGGAAAGCCAGCCAGCTCATCTTGACACCTCAAGGCTTGTTTTGAGCTTTTGAGCTTATTTGCTTAGCTTAATTTGCCCTTAAACATGGCTGCATGCCTGTTTGGTTGAGTAGTTCAGTCTCAAGTGCTTATTTGCTTACTCCAGCTTTTCAGTGTGCCTCTTTGTGTTTTCTAGCTTAGTATTAGTAGCTTATAGCTTGTTTTAGCTTATTCCACTTTTGTTTTCAATCTGTAAGCTTGTTTGAGCTTATTTCATCATAATAAGCTCATTATCAAAACTGTTGAGAATTTTAGCTTATAAATCAGCTTATTTGTAGTTTGTAAAATTTTTGTTTTTATAAAAGTTTCATATTATTAGTATTTAAGTAGTTTTCAAAAAGAAAAACCAGAAAAACATCAATTTAAATATAGTGATAGCATTTATTTAATAGGTTTTAGCTTTTTGATTTTTTTTCAGCTTATTATTAAGCAAATTTAGTTTTTATATTTTTCTTAGTTTTCTGTCATCATAAGTTATTTTTAGAAAAAGTTTCATAATTTTCCTAATCTGTTTAGTATTTATTATAATTTTAAATAGTTAAAAGTATTAAATAATTAGTAATAAATAATTAAAAAGCATAAAAAATATCTTTTCAGTTCTAAAATTAGTTTTATCATATTTTAGATTTTTCTAAGTTATAATTTTATTTTTCCAGGTTTATTTTATATTTTCAAGTATTTAAGTGTATTTTAAATAATAATTAATTAGTAATAAATATATAAAAAGTGTAAAAAATATATTTTTAGTTTTAAAATAAGTTTTATAATATTTTAGATTTTTCTGAATCATAATTTTATTTTTCTAGCCTTATTTCATATTTTCTTTTATTTTAGGTTATTTTTTAAATAGTTAAAATAGTTTTTAATTAATAATAATTAATTAAATAGTGGTAAAAATAATTTTCTTTTTCTAATAAATTTCTTTTATTTTTAGGATTTAAAAAATGTCATTTTCATATTTTTAGGTCTTTTATTTCTTAGATCTCACTTTTTATTTTGTACGTTTACGTAGTTTTTAAAACGTACATTTTACGTTTGTTTTATCTGATTGTTGTGCTTTCCAATTCTGTATCCAATCCATTCCAATCAATCAGTAGTGTAATTTCCAATCCAAATCTTTACTGATCACTATCCTTAGTGATCATTCTATCATCTGAATTAGTGTTTACACACCATTGAGTCTCCGTGGGACTTAACGACCCGGGAATTCATTATATTCTCTGATCTTCATTGCATTTGGTTCCAGGCTGTTTTAAGTTTGTTACGGTTGGCCATTCACAAGTGGTCAGCTTGTGTGATTAAACTTGACCGTCTGGAGCTCAATCAGTGACCGACTCTTTAATAACTGGATTTACTAAATCCTAACAAAACGGAGCTTAATTTGACTTCTATGAAGAGTTGGCATGAAATGCAACGTAAGAGGTCTCACTGCATCAGTAGATGGTTTTCTTCAACATCAAATGAAGAAACGGAGCTTAATTGGACCTATATGAAGAGTTGGCATGACAAATGCAACGTCAGAGGTCTCACTTCATCAGCAGATGGTTTTCTTCCAGCCCTACAGCAACAACAGAAGCTTCTGAACCACCTAACGTATCTTTGTGCAGGATAGTAGTGAATGATACCATTTCTTAAACAATTTTGAAAATATTGTTTTAAAAAATAGAAAAATATTGGTTTTGAAAATAAATTAGACTTAATCTTAGAAATCACCGGACTTCATTTTATCAAAACTTAAGTCACTCAATCATCGACTACGGTCATCGATTGAGAGGGAGAGTGATTTAAAATAAACTATTTTCAAACAATATTTCATCAATCAAGTCCGTTTGTACAAAATAAGTGGTGATCTAAAGATTTAATGTTATGTCATGGTATGATTTTCTTTAAAACCTAAAGATCTTTCAAAATGGATTTTTTTTTTGTTCTTGTTTGATTGTGAAATTGTTTTATTTTATTTAAAGATCTCTTAAAAACTATCATACCTGATACTAACAATCTTTAATGTCTATAATTGGTCCCCATCAGTCAATTTCAAAAATTAAATCTTGCCACGTCTTTCCCCTAAAATTTTTAAATGATTTAAATCAATTGGGATCACAAATCTCAAAAGGTTTGAAATTTTTGATCGGGGGAGAGATCGTGATTTAAATCTCAAATCGGTTTTAAAAGGGTGATTGTTTCTAAAGTACTCCTTCCTTCCTGTGCCAAATGATTTTGAAATACATAATGCACATGATTGTGGAGGAGCATTTAACCATAAACCAGAAGAGTATTTAAACAAGGCACATATTCTCCCATGTTTTCCAAACCTTATTAAATCACTTGGGATCCAAAATCTCAAAGGGTTTGATATTTTTGATCGGGGGAGAATTTGTGATTTAATATGAAATCTGATATAAGATGATCGTTTTGATTCAAAGTGCAAGTTCTCTCTAATATGTGCTAAACTCTTTCGTATATCGATGCACATATTGAGGGGGAACAAATGGTTTCTTTATGGCTTTTGTGATCGTGAATGTACTTCAAAAGAACTCTTTCCTCTATGTAATAAAATGATTTCAAATATCCTATGCACATATTGAGGGGGAGAATTTACCAAGAAAATCAAATGGCTTTTTCTACGGAAATTGTGATCAAGAAATTATTTCAGAGAACACTTGCCTCCATGTGCTAAACAATTTCAAGATCATATGCACATGTTGAGGGGGAGCATTTCTCAATGATCAAAACTATTAAGGTACAAAATGCTTTGATCTCGTATCACAAGTACCTTCATTGATTTTTCCAAATGATTTTTCAATTGGTTTCAAGGAAGAATGAACTGTACCAAAAGACCGACCAATTTACTTTATGCATGGTGATATAAGGATGGTTAGGTTAGGTATTCGTTCCCACGATCCCGCCAGAGCCGGAGGGATCTACCCAGGGACAATCCACTAGATAGTATAGAAGTCCTTAGGTATGATGAAAAAAGGAGAAAAGTGAGATATGGGAAGAGTGCGGACTGAGATAGAGCTAGAACTGGAATAAACCCAACAAGGTTCTAGTTATGAAGTCTCGGTAAGCACTGAAGGGGTTGAAGAATGAAAAATATTTGAATGTGAAAAAGGGTGAAAAGAAATAGCCCTCAAATAATTCAACCTTAGGGCAGAAACCGGGTTCAATTCATATGCTACTGGTGGTTACCAAGGTAACACTGGTATTGAAGATAAGACGTCATGGACCCAGTGACGCACTGCACTACAACTTCTCAAGCTACTCAAGTTCCTCTTAAAAGGGCTTGCTTCATTCTCACGGGGAACCTACATAATCTATCGACTTTCTCTTAAGAAGGAGACCCTCTCCCTAGTCTCCGACATAGGAACCAAATGTGCACAATTGAGTCTAGAGCCAAGAGATCATCCACAATATCTCATTAGGACACTAAATTAATGAAGACTTGTTGTTTCACACAATGTGGAAAGTAAGAGTATATTAAGAGTCCTACGCATTACCCTTGTGATATTGCCAGAACATCCGAGTGATATGTAAAAGTATTCACGATGAAGATGGAAATCCTTCTAGAGCCAACATCAAAAAAGCTCTTGGTGGGTGACATGTGAGATCTTTTCTAAAGATCAAGCTTGTAACAACTGGATAGAAACAATTGGGCGATTCATTCTTGAATCAACCTTGGTCCAGGAAATGAATTGACGAATACTTTTGGAAAAACCGTTCGATGTGCAAATCTTCTTTTCTCTAGCACATCGAATGTGTATTCATGTTTTCAAACACAAAAAGTATCTCTGATTGAAAAAATACTTTTGGAAAAACCATTCGATGTGCGAATCTCTTCTTTTATCTAGCACATCGAATGTGTACTCTTTTCAAATACAAAAAGTATTTTTGATTGAAAATTGATCTTTCTCTTAAAACCTTCGTCGTATTGCAAAACTCTTTCTTCAAGCAATACGCGATTGTTTTCAAATCAATTTTTCATCAATCAGTGAATCTCAATTCGCTGGTTTACTCACTCCGTGTTGTCTTCTTTGAGATGCTCCGGTTTGAGAACGGCTAGAGCAGCTGCGAAACCCTGTCAAGGAGATTCTTCGGAATTCTACCTGATCACAGGCAGTACTTCTACTGATCAACGGGGAATCGTGGGCCGTGTACCTCAATTCAACGAAAGTGATCAAAGACACTTTCGTGTGTTTTATTGTTAACTGTTGTTTGCAGGTACATTTGGACGGTTGCAGCTAATCAGAATTGAGGAGTCAATCCAAAGCCGCATGCTCACAGCATCCACACTTAATTGAAGAACATCATGAAAAGTGCCTATCTACATAACCTGGCTCATATATTTTTATATTATGCTTCTGCCACGCTGCTGCAAATATCTTGAACCAGTAAAAGCTTCCGCTACTCTGATGAAAAGATGTCATGATCAAGAAAGTGTGAGCATGTCGGTCCAAAAAGTCACAACATCACATGATGGCAACACAAAAAAGGGTGATCCAGAGATTTACTGTGGCTGATGATCTCAAAGTAAGCTCGAAGATCATCAAAGATGTGGATCAGTTAAAGGCCTCCACTTAAAGTACAAAGTAATCGGATTTTGAAGAGTCACTGCTAAAGTACAAAGATGCGGAAGTTGAAGAATTAAAGTCTACGAGCTCAAGACTGAAGATTAAATAGAATGCTAGGATTCTAAATTTAAAACATGGGGTGACCTCCCTTATGGGGAGATTGTTAGGAATTGGAAATTCCATTGTGAAGTGTCGGTCACCCCAACTATTATCTAGCATAAGTTAGCTCGTAGACATATCGTTATTTACTGGTTATTAATTAGTTATTTAGTTATTGGTTTAGCTTAGTGCAACACCGTGAAGGACGAACGGGTCTTTACCCACTGTATGCCTGATCCACAGCCCGACAGAGGGCGTATTATGTAAAACTATAAATACCCTCTACCTCCCAAGGTAGAGGGTTGGACATTTCACTCAATCTAACCTTCTTTCTTTTGTTTTACTTTCTCTCTCTAGAAAGGCTCCCATCTTCTACTTTCTCTCTCTAAACTCATATTGTACGCCCCATATTTGTGATTTTTTGTGTGTTTGTGAAATCCAATATGTTACAAGGTAGAATTCCGAAGAACCTCCATGACAGGGTTTCGCAGCTGCTCTAGCCGTTCTCAAACCGGAACGTCTCAAAGAAGACAACACGGAGTGAGTGAACCAGCAAATTGAGATTTGCTGATTGAAGAAAATGATTTGAAAACAATCGTGTATTGCTTATCAGAAAGAATTTTTGCAATACAATGAAGGTTTTATAATGGAAATCAATTTTCAATCATAAATACCTTTTGATTTTGAAAACATACTACACTGTCGACGTGCTAAAGAAAAGACTTTTTGTGCACATCGACCGGTTTTTCAAAGGTATCCGTCAATCCATTTCCTTGACCAAGGTTGATTCAAAATATGAATCGCCCCATCGTTTCTGTCCAGTTGTCACATGTTTGATCTATTGGATAGATCTCACATGCCACATACCAAGAGCTTGTTTGATGTTGGCTCTAGAAGGTTTTCCATCTTCATTGTGAATATGTGAACATATCACTCAAATATTCTGGCAATACCACAAGGATAATGCGTATGACTCTTAAGATATATTCTCACTTTCTACATTGTGTGAAACAGTGAGTCTTCATTGATTGTGTCCTAGTGAGATTTATTGATGATCTCGTGGCTCTAGACTTAATTGTGCACATTTGGTTCCTATGCCGGAGACTAGGGAGAGGGTCTCCTTCTTCAATATCAACAATCTCTAAGAGAAAGTCGATAGATTATGTGGGTTCCCCGTGAGAATGAAACAAGTCCTTTTAAGGGGAACTTGAGTAGCTTGGGAAGTTGTAGTGCAGTGCGTCACTGGGTCCATGATGTCTTGTCTTCAATACCGGTGTTACCTTGGTAACCACCAGTAGCATATGAATTGAACCCGGTTTCTGCCCTAAGGTTGAAATAATGGAGGGCTATTTCTTTTCACCCTTTTCTCATTCATTTCTTTTTCATTCTTCAACCCCTTCAGTGCTTACCGAGATTTCATTACTAGAACCATGTTGGGTTTATTCCAGTTCTAGCTCTATCTCAGTCCGCACTCTTCCCATTTCTCACTTTTCTCCTTTTTTTCATCACACCTAAAGACTTCTACACTATCTAGTGGATTGTCCCTGGGTAAATCCCTCCGGCTCTGGCGGGATCGTGGGAACGAATACCTAACCTAACCATCCTTATATCTCCATGCATAAAGTAAATTTGGTCGGTCTTTTTGGTATTGTTCTTCTCCCAATGAAACCAATTCAAAACCATTTAAAAAATCAATTCAGGTATGTGTGATACAAGATCAAATCATTTTGTACCTGAATCGTTTTTGATAATTTTAGAAAACGCTCCCCCACAACATGTGCATCAAATATTTGAAATTGTTTTGGCACATGGAGGAAAGAGGAATTTGGAATCTTAGATTAAGAATTAAAGATCCAATCTTTGATTAACATTTTCTAAAATGATCTTCATCACTTCCCGATCAAATCTAGTAATTTTAAATACTTTAGGTAAAATACTTTTGGGAATGATGAGGTTTTCTTATGATTGCTCCCCCTCAATATGTGCATCGAGATTCAAAAGTGTTTTGCACATATTAGAGAGAACGTGCACTTAGAGACAATTCAATCACGTTTCAATTCCTTTTGGTTTGAGATAGATGCTCCCCCTCAACATGTTCATGGAAATATTGAAATCGTTTGGCACATGTAGGGAGGAGAGCTTGTTAATGTCTTTATAAAACCACTTATTGAATTATCAGTTTATATCCAATTTAAATCACAAATTCTCCCCCGATCACAATTTTCAAATCCTTTGAGATATGTGATCCCTATTGATTTAAATTATTTTTGAAGGCTTTTGAGGAGAATTGAGACAAGCTTTTAAAATGTTTAACTGATAAGGATCAAATTCTGAGACTTTAACCTCCAATAAATAAACATGCTTAAGTATCTCATGAAAATACAACGTTAGCCTTGGTCTGGATCCAATTGTATAAAAACATTTTTCTTTTTGATTATCCAAAGGTAGATCTTGCTCGATTACGTGTCAATTGTTTGAAAAATAACTTTTTGATTTGATTGAAAAATCATTCTCCCCCTCAATTAATGACATAAGTTGTTGATTGAGTGTTAGAGATTTTGACAAATGATAAGTCCAGATGATTTTCAAAAAATAGTCCGAGTTATTTTCAAAACAATTTTGTTTTGATTAGATAACAAATATTTTTCAGAAGAATAATTAGACTGAAAAATATTTGTGATGGAAACATTTGTCTTTTTGGCGACAAACATTTGTTTTTAGAATCAGAGCATGAAGATTCAAAAATTAATTTAAGCATGACTCTGTTCTTTCTTTTAAAACTGGTTACTGCCTGATATGACAATAAACTATCATTTTTCTCCATATTTTTTTTTTTTTTATGTACAAGCGAACTTCATCTACAGACCCGTGCCATTCTTTGAATGACAAATCAAAGTCCGTAGATGTTATCGAAGAACAGAAATAGATGGAAAAATAATATTTTTGGCCTTTTTCAAAGATTTCTTTTGATTTTTTATGGATTTTTGAAATTTTATATTTTTCTATTTTCTTTTTGTGGGTTTATAATTTTGTATTTTTCTTTTTGGATAATTATGCACAAGAGATGGATGAAGAAAAGCCTTTACTCCTCGTCTTCCTCTTGAAGACGTTTGAGTGTTTCTGGTTGTAGACTTTTTAGACCAAGTCGTGCAAGGATAAACTCAAAACGTTCTCTAGGAAGAGCTTTGGTGAAGATGTCTGCTAACTGATATTCAGTCTTCACAAAATATAGTTCCACCACACCATTCTCCACTTGATCCCTGATGAAGTGATGTCGAATGTCGATATGCTTTGCTTTTGAATGTTGAACGTTGTTGCATGAGAGAGCAATGGCACTCTTGTTATCACAGTACAGAGGGATTTTGTTGAATTCAAAGCCATAGTCAGATAATTGGGATCTCATCCATAGGATTTGAGCACAACAAGATGACATGGCTATGTATTCTGCCTCTGTAGAGGATATTGAGGTATTCATTTGTTTCTTTGAAGACCAGCTCACAAGCTTATCACCCAAAAACTGAGCACCTCCTGACGTGCTTCGACGTGTATCTTGACACCCTGCATGGTCAGCATCTGCATAGGCTGTTAGTGACATACCGGTGTCCTTCGGGTACCAAAGTCCCATGTTGATGGTTCCTTGGAGATACCGAAAGACCCGTTTAACCACTTCGAGGTGCTTTTTGGTAGGCTTAGCCTGGTATCTAGCACACATGCATACAACGAACAGAATGTCTGGTCTACTGGTGGTAAGGTACATCAGGGATCCAATCATACTACGATATTTAGTTTGGTCAATCATGATCCCTGAGTGGTCCTCATCCAGTTTAGTACGCTCCACCATGGGAGTGTCAACATGGTCACAAGAATCAAATCCAAATTTCTTTGAGATCTCATTTGCATATTTAGATTGATTGATAAAAATGCCTCCGGGACTTTGTGAAATTTGTAATCCCAAGAAAAATGACATTTTTCCCATCATTGACATTTGAAATTTGGAGCCCATCCCCTTAGAAAAATGGTCACATTCATTGGGGGCAGTTGAGGCAAAAATAATATCATCAACATAGATGTGAACATGAATTAAGTGTTTGCCTGACTTTCTGGTGAATAATGTCGGATCAACTGCTCCTTTGCTGAATCCATTAGTTAGAAGAAACTTTGATAGCGTGTCGTACCATGCCCTTGGAGCTTGCTTCAAACTGTAGAGGGCCTTCTTCAAGCGATAGACATGAGTAGGATGCTCTGGATTCACAAAACCTTCAAGCTGGCTGACGTATACAACCTCTTTCAGATCTTCGTTAAGAAAAGCAGTCTTTACATCCATCTGATAGACTACCATGTTCTTACTAGCAGCGTTAGCCAAGAAGATTCTGATTGCCTCGATACGTGCAACTGGAGAAAATGATTCTTCAAAGTCAATACCTTCCTCTTGACGGTATCCAATCGCAACCAGTCGAGCCTTGTTCTTTAGCACATCACCATGCTCATCAAGTTTTACTTTGAAGATTCATTTTAGAGCAATGATCATAACACAGTCAGGAGCAGGTACTAATTCCCATACATCTAGTCGATCGAACTCATGAACTTCTTCTTGCATGGCATTGAACCAGCTGTCTTCAGTCATGGCTGTTTTAACGTCTTTTGGTTCGACCTTAGATAGTACGGAGTTGAAGAAGCACCACAAGGCATCAGTTGCAAGTTGTTTACGAGTGGATACTGGACGAGAAGGGTTTCCAATGATGTTGTCCAATGGATGGTCATGTGTCCATTTTCTAAGGTGCTCGTGTGGTTGTTGTTGAGGGACTGAAGTAGCACAGTTTGGATCTCCTGATGAAGATGGTTCAGAAGTTGGTTCAGGAGCAAATATGTTCTCAAATGGAGCATCTTCGGGAGTAGCAAAGGGGTTATCTCCATCATAGTTTCCAGAAACATTTCCATGATGTACACTCGATGATTGAGGATTTGATGATGATGATGAGTGATCTGCATTAGGCGCTTCTTGACTCAGTGACATAGAAACTGAAGGGTTATCTACGTTCACTGGGTTAGGGGCTGCCACTGTTGATGGATTAGACTGATCATTAGCAATAGGTTCATAGTATTCATCAAACATCGGATCAAACAATCTCTTCAAATCATCTTCATAAGGAGGTATATATGGAACTGCTGGTGAGGGGTTTTGTACAAGAGAAGAACTAATAGGACTACTTAATGAATGTTTAGATGCGGGTCCAGAACTTGATTGTCCTGGAGCCATTTGCCCAGACAGCTCATCGAACGTGACGTGAATAGTTTCCATGATATCTCGAGTTCTTTTGTTGTAGATTCGGTAACCCTTCTTGTTTGGTGCATAACTCACAAAAACTCCAATGTCCGCCTTAGCTCTTAATTTACCTAAATCTTGACCATAATTCGTTGGATAGCACAAAGCACCGAACACACAAAGGAAGGAGAGGTCAGGTTTTCGATTGTAGACAAGTTCGTATGGAGTTTTTCCATGAGTAGTGTGTATAAGGGAATGATTTTGGGTATAGCAAGCAGTGGCAATGGCTTCAGCCCAGAGAAACATTGGAACCTTTGAGTAAATTAGCATTGTTCTTGCAGCTTCCACAAGGTCCGATTTCGTCTTTCAACTACACCATTCTGTTGAGGAGTACGTGGAACACTTCTTTGATGGCTGATTCCAATGTTTTCATAAAACTGACTTAGTTCTTTGTTAACAAACTCAATTCCATTGTCCGTTTGAATAATTCTAACAGTCTTGTTAAGTCGAACCTGCAGCTGTTTGATAAGTTTGATGATGACATCTGGAGTTTCATCCTTTGTCCTCAAAAACTTAACCCAAGTAAATCGAGAGTAGTCATTAACAACGACTAACACATATTTCTTCCCATTTATCGTTTGCACTCTCATGGGTCCGCACAAATCCATATGAAGAGTATCAAGAACTTCCATAAATGAGTTTGCAGGTTTGGGTTTGTGGGCATATTTCTTGCTTTTTCCCAACTGGCATGCTGAACAAAGATGATCCTTTTCATACTTTAATCTGGGTAAGCCTCTTACTAGGTCCTTTCTAGAGAGATCATTTATGGTGCCGAAGTTCAAGTGATTGAGACGACGATGGTGCTTCATCATGTCTTCGATAGAGATGGTGTACAAATTGGTTCCACGAGTTCCTTTCAAAAGTTCAACACCATCTAGTTCCCTAACGAAGCATGTATGTTTTCTAAAGGCCACTTCTAGATCAGAATCACATAATTGACCGACAGAAAACAAATTGTGACCAAGACCTTCAACATAATATACCCGGAAATTACACTATCACCACCACATAATCTCCATAACCCATAAATGCCCCAAAAATGGTCGTTTTCGAATCTAACAGTACCGATAAATTTATTCACGAAGTTCATGAGCCGCGAGCGATCTCCAGTCATATGCTTGGAACAGCCTGAGTCCAGGTACCACAGAACGATTTGAATGACCTGTAGTTGAACACAGACAAGAATGGATGGCTGGACAATTGGGATCCCCATGCAAGAATTGGTTCCACTTGGTTAGTAAATGTGATTGGAGCACCCACATCAGAAGTAGAAATAATGATATCATTAGAGGTAGATGTCGGGCTAGTAGTAACAGTAGATCTATTGAAAGTATGTTCACTTCTTAAAGGTATAGTTCTACCAGTAGGCATCCATTTCCTAATGGACATTAATCTAGATAATTTAGGGTACAACTAATTAAAATTGAATTTACGGCCAATAGGTATCCATTTATAGCCTATATTACTAAATTTTCTTCCTGTTGGTTTCCAATGTTTTCTAGCCCTCTTCCACCTTGGTTTTCTGACCTTCTTATCCTGTTTTCTAGTGTTCACATTTTTTACCGGAGATTCGACAGCATTACTCAAATCATTCACAACACATTCATGATTAATACCAGAAATCAAGCATTTTTTTACATGTTTTGCAAGCAGAATTCGAATTAATTACAGTACGCTTATAGCTAATACTAGAATAAACATGATTCGTCTTATTCAACACAAACTTATTGTTCCTAGGGTGGTCTTCTACTTTCTTCCATTGATCACTCTTAGCTTGCGAGGTCCTATCTTGCTTTGTATTACCTGGAGGCTTTGACCCGCTTGCTTTTGTATCACTGATTACTCCTGTAGAGGGAATGATGGGAACATTAGTTGGTTTTGCTACTTTTTGCATTCCTGATCTAGAAGTGCTGGGATCTGAAGTACTTGCAGGAACATCAAAGTTCACATGCTTGAATTTCGGCACAGAACAAGGCATATCATGGGTTGCATGCTTAACACTAGGCATAGAGCAAGGCATAACGACTTTATCTTTCTTACAAAAGGATTTAGGGCATGTTGCTCTTAAACATTCTAAAAGTTCCTGAGATCGTTTGGCATATAAGCATTGATGCAGGTTTTACTGACCAAGTCTTAATATTTATAGTGTCTCGCTATACCTATGGTCTACCCTAATGCACTAACGGGCAGTGTACCCGGTCGTGTGTAGTGTAGTAAATGGTAAAGCCGAGGTCATCCCAAGAGCTATGTGTGTTGGATTATTACTAAGTCTAATTGTCACAAAATTATAATGGTTTCGATAGGTATTTAATTAATTAAACTACTAATACAGAATATAAAGTAAAAGCAAATAAATGGTAAAGGGAAATCAATAGAGGAATAGTGGTGCTAACCTAGTTAATCCTCCTAGCTAGTTATGTCTACGTCTACCTACTTCCAATTACTTCAAGTGGGGTCAAATTCGAGAGGACATCATTTGGTCAATTCGCCCTAACCTATCAGCAAAGATGCCACCACAGGAGAAATCAGGCGCACCGTCATAAGTCCTGTTATTCCTGGTCCCCTAAACCGAGTCATTAAGTACCGCTACATGCTAGATTCTAAATAGTGAGTGCCCGGCCGTTAGGAACTTAGACACTACACCCCCAATTCTTAAGTTCATCCAAACGATAGGTGATCAGTTGGTCAAATCGCACAAGTAGAAAGGGTCGTCAGTTGGTCATATCTTACCCTTCCCGTCTCAGTCCGCTCACCTAGGGTCAGTTGGTCATATCACCTAGGCAATTGGCCTCTATCGCCATTCAAAACTATCGAACCAAGGGTGACTACCAAAGAACTATGCATGCATACACTTAGAAATAATTGTACGGAAGTAAAGGTAAACGCAAACAAAACAATTAAGGAATCATAACTAGGCTAGCACCAAAGGGTGCTTAGCCGCTCATATTAATCATGCAAATCAATTCAATATTCAAAGGTACGAAATACATGAATTGAAAGTAAAAGAAATAATAAACGCTAAAGCTTATCGTAATGGTGTGACTTCTCCCTTGGAAACAGCTCCGTATGCTTCCCTAGACCTCCCTTGAGCTTTTTCCCACGTTCTAAGAGTGTTGTGTGTGGAATGGGATGCTTTGAAATGTTGGAATTCGTGGGGTATTTATAAGCCAGGTATGGGTTACGGCGTAACCAATAGAGGAGTTACGCCGTAACATTCTATTTCTCCGTAAATGCACTAGATCTGCTAGTTACGGCGTAACCTTATAAGTGGTTATGCCGTAGTCTTCGATAAACTCGGTTACGTCGTAAGTGATGCAGTAGTTACGGCGTAAGTATCAGCGGCGTGGAACATCTTTTGACCTAATGGAGTTACGTCGTAACCTTTGGGAAGAGTTACGCCCTAACCTCTTGATAAGTTGGACTTCTGGGTCACGCAATAGTTACGGCGTAATGTGAGAGACGAGTTACGCCGTAACTTCTTCAAAATAAGCATACTGTGATAAATCTTTAGTAATGTTTCCATTTCCTCATCTCTTTAGCTCCAATGCTCGTAATTTACCTGAAAGTGGGAAACAATGGAAAACAAGCGTAAATCCATATAAATGATATAAATAACGAGCATTACCGGGGGAAATTGACACTTAATATTCAGGACTATTTGATGTTATCAAATATCCCCCCACTTGAGCTCTACTTGCCCTCAAGTAGACCTTATTAGATAGATTCCTAAAAAGATATCTCCCAAAACCTGGAAAATATGAGTTTACAAATCCCTTATGCTAGAATAAAACAAAGCCGAACACCTCACGAAAGGGGAACAAACACTCAAATCTCTCAACTATTCTAAGTGTCAATTTCGGGGTGATCACTCAGTCGCACAGTCATAGCATGTATTCTATCATAAGCTTGGCGGTTACACAAATCTCCACCACTAGAGTTAAGGGCTAAACAATTCTCGAAGTCAATATGGGTAGACACGACAAAGGTTAATGGGTGACTCGTCATTACTAACATGTCACGGTGAAGTGGACAAAATCAATGATACATGACCAAATCCATGGCCAAGACACCAGAGATTGCTCGCTGCATCACCTAGACACGATTCATGACTAAAGGGTAGGATAAGACATGGGATATATAATTGGTGTAAAATGAAAAACAAGCAGGTAGTCTAAATCTATAACTAAGTCATCACCACTTACCGTCCGCCCAAAGTTCAAGCTTAGAATTCTAGAGACCGGATCATGAAATGCAAGGTAGATGTGTCATTAGAGGATGTCGTGATGGGCACACTACCTTTTCTTCTTCAGTTGGTATAACTCCAACTCCAATCTTCTAATGTGACCGAGGTGGCCTCCTCGATACTAAACAATAAAGCTCATACTATAGTGCTTATAACATCGCACTTTACAATATCATAAATCAATCAACTTTTCTCTCTTTTTTTTTTTTTTTTTTTTGAACATAACATAATAACATAACATCCCCCCACTTGAGATGAACAATGGGAATCCGGGGGGTATTCAATGATCTTCATAATTGTTTTCGATGAAAGCGTGATTTCCAAACCTTTCTACTCGAACCTTGAACTTAGGCAAATGATGACTTCCCAATTACAAATAAAGACTACAGGGTAGGCTAAGGTGTAAGGGTGTAACGAAACAATATATTGGGTTGACAAAATGAAAGGAATGGCTCAGAAGGGTGTATCTAGGGGTATCTTGCACTAAAGGGGAGTGCAACAAAAGGGTTTCACATGGGGGTCAAAAGTTCGAGGTGACTAATCGATAAACTCACAATGGTAGGTTGTTTGGGTGATAATCCTATAATACTGCCTTCTAAAACTGAAAACTCCAAATACATCGAGCTAACTCAACATACCTCGTCTATGGTCTCGAAATGATGCAAAGGCCAAGTTTTAAAGTTTACAAGCTACCGGCACACTCATAATTTGGTGGATTTGGGGTAAAATATTGGAAACGGATAAGGCTAATCTCACCATGTAATATCAAGGGTTGTATGTGCTCGGCTAAGGTCTAATCTAGTTAGGTTCGGAAAAACATGTCAAAATATTAAAAATGACATAATTTTTCAAAATAAACTAGAAAAATGAGGGTGAAATAAAGTTCAAGAGATAATTCTACTCCCGTCCCCCCACTTGAATTGTACAAAGTCCCTTTTGTACTAGGCATTAAAATAAAGGTGAAGAGAAAGGTAGAATTAGAGCGAGAACTTCCCTGAAATTTGCTCCAAAAAGAAGAAGGCCCACGAGAAAGGATCGTGCCTTCGTTTAAGCGTTATGAACAAACTTCAATCCCTGAAATCACAATACCGACAAGCATAATTCTAAAAAGAAAAAATAAAATGAAAAATAAACCTAACTCACTTTCGTAGGAATCACGGTTGCATTTAGCGAATGCAACAAGCCATTTAAACCACTTGGTGTCCCAAGTGGACGAAGTGAAATCTCGTGAGGGTTTACAGGGAACACACCCACAAAGTTCATTTAAAAACTAAAACAAGGTTACTGTGTTTTAAAATGAAAGAATTAAAGCAGAGGAGAGTTACGTCGTAACTCCTATGAGAGAGTTACGCCGTAACTGGCAAAACCTGGTATGAGTTGTGAAGCGAATAGTTACGGCGTAACCATTGAGATGGAATTACGCCGTAATTGGTAATGCGTCAAGAATTCTGCTGCTAAAATGTTGGTTACGGCGTAATCACCAAGATGAGTTATGCCGTAACTCTGTTCAGATCAGCAACTGCAGCAGTAATTACTTCTTTGTCTCCTGCAAAAAATGGTTAGAAAACACAAAACCCAACAGAAAGGAAATAAAAATAAAAGAAAGGGATAATTCGGGTTGTCTCCCGAAAGAGCAATTTTCTTTATTAACGAGTCTTTAAGTTAGACTCAAAGCCGCGGGGCTACCATTGCTTGTTCGTCATCTCGTGGACTGGGCAATCTCCATGTTGAAGCCAGCTGATCAAATTCTCGTCCCGTTTGTATCCTTCCCCAAGTTCTAAACACCCTAAGTAAAAGTTTTTGATCTTTTGGTAGGGGTGATCAAATCCTTTGGCTTTATCTTCTTCACTAATACCAAGCAGCGGCCGAGCATAACTTAACTGTTTTTTAGTCCAATTTTTAAAATTTTTGACAGTCCTTGGCATTTTGAAAACAGTTTTATCATCGCCAATCTTTAACCAAACCAGTCCTTCCTTCTCGTTTTTATCAAGCCCATATATTTCTTTGAAAGGTTTCCCGAAAATTACCCCAGTCAGCCCATCTGACACGAACTCGCTAACATCATCCAAAACCACAAAGTCGACTAGAAACGAGTGAGTTCCTACAAAAACACGTATGTTTGTTGCTATTCCGAGGAAGTTGTTTCCTTTGTAATCAAGCTCCTTCTCCATGACCTGGTTGTAGCATTCCTTAGAGATAATGTTGACTGGGGAATCTGTGTCGATAAATGGGTGAAAATCAATGAACCCGATTTTGCATGAGATTTTCAGATAATAGGGATTCCTATGATGGATACGTGCCCCCATTTCATAAAACTGTGGTTGGTCCGATTGCAAGAATGTTTTTTCGGAGTTATCTTGCCAATGGGTCATCTCGACATCACTTGAGAGGTCTTCAGCACTTAATCCTAAGTTATCCTCTTCCTCAAAATTCACGAAAACATCAAAATCCTTCCCCGAGTCAACCTCTCCAGGATCCGGAGGGCCGCTAAGAAACTTTTCAAGGGCATCACCAAAATTCCCCACTGGGTCAATTGCATACACCTTCTCCGGGGTAGACAAATGTTCATTAGGTCCGAATGTGGCGATCTCTCCATTAGCTTCCAGAGTCAATTTTCCGGCAAAGACATCCACTTTAGTGTGAGCAGTAGCAAGCATGGGTCTTCCTAAAATGACAGGTATCCCGTTGTCTTCCGGAATGTCAAGAATCACAAAATCCACTGGGAAAAGGAATCTCTTAATCTTCACCAATACATTTTCAACAATTCCTAATGGCGATTGCATGGATCGATCAGCCATTTCAATTTTCATCTTGGCCGGTTTTAAGTTGCCAATTCCCATACGCAAAAACATCGAACGAGGCATTATGCTAATACTAGCTCCAAGATCCGCAAGAGCGTTACACATGTTTAGGCTCCCGATATAGCAAGGGAGAGTAAAGCATCCTGGATCTTTTTCCTTTTGTGGTAGCTCGTTCCTCAAAACCGTTGAGCATCTTCCGTTGAGGCGAATAGTCTCATCATAACTTAATTCTCGCGTAATATCATGATGATTAGTATTATCAGAATCATTAGTAGGAGGGTTTACCAGCAAAGTTTGGTACAAAAGTGATTGTTTCTTCATGCTGATCCGTCGCTTAACCTTCTCTGAAAAGGTCAAAGGTTCTTCGAGGATAGTTTCTACAGTGTGGACAACTTCTTCCTCCCGAGCTGCTAGGTAATCAGAGATGGCTTTTGAGCATGAACTAACACTTTTCTCTAATCTCTTTATCCTATCATCGTGAATTTTAATAGAAGAGACTGTATTATCCACGAATGCTTTCATCATCTTTTCTATCCTATCGTCGCGCTCTCTTGATTCTTTGATGTGGTCAAGAATCTTTTTCTCAAGATTGTTCCCGGTATTGGTCTCAAATATACTTTTAACCTTCTCAACCCTACATGCTTCAGCTTTTCTTTCCAACCTTCGTTTTTTAAAAATTTCCCCGTAATTGTATTCTTGCTTCGTTATTGTCTTCATTACCTTATGATCGAAGTTATCTCTCGGTCCGTATCCTGTATCCATGTGCCACTTGTAGCAATGTTCATAAATCCACTGAATACATTCCAAGGCCTAATCAGGAGTCATACTAGGAATAGGTCTTGGTGAATCAAGGAGTTCTCGTGTTCACGTATTAATTCCTCGATAGAAGACGTATACGATCTGATGTTTGTTTAAATCATGAGTAGGGCATCGATAGAGAAGCTCATTAAATCTTTCCCATGCTTGGTACAGTGTTTCTTCTCCAATCTGCACGAATTGATAGATTTTCCCGAGAAGCTTAGCCATTTTTGAAGGAGGACAAAATTGCTGGATGAACTCCTTTCTTAGTTTTCCCCATGCTTCTTTACTTTCACTAGGAAGTTTGTTATACCATCTTTTTGTTGTTCCAGTGAGAGTCATAGAAAAAATCCTTGTAGTGACTGAATAACTTGGAGTACCCCTGACGTTGAAAAGAGAGGATAAGTGGAGAACTTCATCTACGTGATCCTGAACGTCCTCATCTTCGTCTCCAGAAAACTTAAGCTCATGTAACTCTCGAATAATATGATCTGGGATGGAGTATTTTTCGGTAGGAGAATCCTTAGTGAAGCTTCGTTGGCAGTTATCGTTTGGTCGGTCCAAATATTGCTCCATGGTTAGGTCATTGACATTATTCTCATTGATGACCTCTGGTTCTGTGTCCGATTGGTCTGATTCGTAAAATGAGAAGATGTTGTGAATAGGAACCGGAGAATAGATCTTCCTTTTTCGAAATTGCTTCTCCGGGTCAACAAATGGGGTAGCCAGAAAGGGCTTAGAGCTACGAGTCTTGTATCCTGACATTACAAGAAAAAAAAACAGACTTAATATGAAATCCTAAAATAGCTCCCCGGCAGCGGCGCCAAAAACTTGATGCAGGTTTTACTGACCACGTCTTAATATTTATAGTGTCTCACTATACCTATGGTCTACCCTAATGCACTAACGGGCAGTGTACCCGGTCGTGTGTAGTGTAGTAAATGGTAAAGTCGAGGTCGTCCCAAGAGCTATGTGTGTTGGATTATTACTAAGTCTAATTGTCACAAAATTATAATGGTTTCGATAATTAATTAAACTACTAATGCAGAATATAAAGTAAAAGCAAATAAATGGTAAAGGGAA
Organism: Chrysanthemum seticuspe; assembly: GCA_019973895.1. Lineage (NCBI taxonomy): Eukaryota > Viridiplantae > Streptophyta > Magnoliopsida > Asterales > Asteraceae > Chrysanthemum > Chrysanthemum seticuspe. Next base: position 143,685,490 of record BPTQ01000002.1, read on the forward strand.
ATCAATAGAGGAATAGTGGTGCTAACCTAGTTAATCCTCCTAGCTAGTTATGTCTACATCTACCTACTTCCAATTACTTCAGGTGGGGTCAAATTCGAGAGGACATCATTTGGTCAATTCGCCCTAACCTATCAGCAAAGATGCCACCACAGGAGAAATCATGTGCACCGTCATAAGTCATGTTGTTCCTGGTCCTATAAGCCGAGTCATTAAGTACCGCTACATGCTAGATTCTAAATAGTGAGTGCCCGGCCGTTAGGAACTTAGACACTACACCCCCCCCCCCAATTCTTAAGTTCATCCAAACGATAGGTGATCAGTTGGTCAAATCGCACAAGTAGAAAGGGTCGTCAGTTGGTCATATCTTACCCTTCCCGTCTCAGTCAGCTCACCTAGGGTCAGTTGGTCATATCTCCTAGGCAATTGGCCTCTATCGCCATTCAAAACTACCGAACCAAGGGTGACTACCAAAGAACTATGCATGCATACACTTAGAAATAATTGTACGGAAGTAAAGGTAAACGCAAACAAAACAATTAAGGAATCATAACTAGGCTAGCACCAAAGGGTGCTTAGCCGCTCATATTAATCATGCAAATCAATTCAATATTCAAAGGTACGAAATACATGAATTGAAAGTAAAAGAAATAATAAACGCTAAAGCTTATCGTAATGGTGTGACTTCTCCCTTGGAAACAGCTCTGTATGCTTCCCTAGACCTCCCTTGCGCTTTTTCCCACGTTCTAAGAGTGTTGTGTGTGGAATGGGATGCTTTGAAATGCTGGAATTCGTGGGGTATTTATAGGCCAGGTCTGGGTTACGACGTAACCAATAGAGGAGTTACGTCGTAACCTTCTATTTCTCAGTAAATGCACTAGATCTGCTAGTTACGGCGTAACCTTATAAGTGGTTATGCCGTAGTCTTCGATAAACTCGGTTACGTCGTAAGTGATGCAGTAGTTACGGCGTAAGTATCAGCGGCTTGGAACCTCTTTTGACCTAATAGAGTTACGTCGTAACCTTTGGGAGGAGTTACGCCGTAACCTTTTGATAAGTTGGACTTCTGGGTCACGCAATAGTTATGGCATAATGTCAGAGACGAGTTACGCCGTAACTTCTTCAAAATAAGCATACTGTGATAAATCTTTAGTAATGTTTCCATTTCCGCGTCTCTTTAGCTCCAATGCTCGTAATTTACCTGAAAGTGGAAAATAATGGAAAACAAGTGTAAATCCATATAAATGATATAAATAACGATCATTACCGGGGGAAATTGACACTTAATATTCAGGACTATTTGATGTTATCAAGCATGCATACCTAACTTCACTATCAAATGGTTTATTTATGCTATCCTCTTCGACAATCTCACGGAGACATTCTAGACTATCCTTAAGTACGAAAGATATTCTTGAAACACAAGTTCGTTATTTCTAAGATGAGGAGGAATATACTTTACAATCACAACACACTTAGAATCCGCAGATGCCTTTGATATAACATTCTCATCACAGACAAGTGGCATTTTCCCTTTTACCTGACTCTTCAGATTCTCAATTTTCTTTTGTAAAGAAGTTAGTTTTTCATTGTTCTTGTCACGAGTGACTTTCATTGAATCATATAACTCTTTGAAGTGTTGTTTAACCTTTTCATTTTCTTCTAGAAAACTCTCATTTTCTTGTTGTAATACATTAATGATGTTTTGAAGATGAAAGTTTTGAGAATACTGAGAATCTAAAGGAGGAGGCATTTGGGAGCCATTCGCATTGTTCTTTTCACCCTTTAATTATGAAATTTGGGTTTTCAACCTTCTGATCGTGTTACAGTGAGCTCGAATCTGTTCGTCACGTTTTCTTATTTCAAAAACTGCATCAAACACATGAACATTCGAGGATGTCTTGATATTTGAGGTTTTAACATTTTCTTTGAGATGTTGATATTTTAGTTGCAAATCAAAATGTTCAACTTCCAGCTTAGAATAATGTTTTACCAAATTATCATGATCATCATGTTCTACTTTATCATGCAATTTTGAATTTGTGGTTTCAAGCTCAATGACACGATCATGGGAAACTTTTAATGCAACAGTTAATTCATGAAATTGAGACGCTGTAAGAGAATAATTTGTAACAGTGTAGAACACATCTTGAGCAACACATTGAGAGATCAAATTATCATTAATGATGTGCAGATTCTTTATTTCAATTTCATTACTCTTAAGCTGACGTTCATACATACTGACCTCAAATTCCATATCATTAAACATCTTTTTCATTTCTTTAATCTCTGTGTCCATTCCCTTTTGAAGACTCTCAAATTGTTCTTTAAGTTGTTTAAAGAAAGGCATTACCTCAGTTAAATAGCATTCTTTAGTTTGTTCAAAACCCCTTTCCCCTTCAGTTATCCTAGTGGGTGTGATTCTCTTCTTACACGTTTTCTCAAAATCAACAAATAGTTGGTAAACTACATAAAGGCTGATTAAGGTCTTGCTATTAGTCGGAAGATTTCTAGGCACTAAATGCATTGGTGTATTTGGGGGATACACAGCAGCTGGAGGCAATTTCCTACAAGGGGAATTCTTTTCGATAAAATCATCAGCTTTTTGCTTGTCCAGATCCTTTTTCCAGAACATTTGTTCAGGGGTCAGCTGGGTCTGAGATCTAAACTTATTAAAGGCAATTCAGTTTTCCTTAGAATAATTTGGTGTTTTAAAGGTGATATTTTCTTTTATGCACAAGGGTTTCTTAAGTTTATCATCCATTTTTTTTTCTAGAGACTTCTTCTAATTTTCTATCTTCCTCAGTGCACTCAGCACAAGTGGGTTTCTGTCTAGGCTTAAGAATCTCATTTCCATCATAGATTACCTTTTGAGATGCTTTAGCTTTAATACAAGCCTTAGGATTTGGTTCATCTATAAGTGCAACACTATGCTTATCACTTAGAACTCTATGCTTAGTGATCATGTGAGCAGTCTGAATGGTGTTCCCTTGTACGTACAACTTATTTTCAAGTTTGTTCTTTAAAGTTTTAAGGTTGGAAAATTCCTTTAAAATTTTTGATTCCTTAGCATTGAATTCATGTTTAAGCACTTTTACATTTTCTTGAAGTTCTTGTTTCTGTTTAACAGTTTTGTTAAGCTTTTCTTGTAAGGAATCCAACTCTTGTTTTAACATTTCTTCCCTAAAATTACTTTTTCTGATAATTGTACGCATATGGTTATCCATCTCCTGCTCACGGGTAGTTAATTCAAACTTAGCACGTTGTTCATATATAGCAACTTGTTCCTTATAGGCATTTAGTTCAGATGTTATAGAATCATCAGGGGCACATGCAGTGTATTCATCAAAAATATAATCATCATTGACTGCAGAAGATGCATCACTTGGTACAATTTCACTTTAATTTTGTTTCACATATTGATCATATGCGACAACATTGATATTACCCATATTTTCAATATATGATTCAATAATTTCAGTTGATTGTACCTTGTCGTGTATCTTTTGCACATCAACATCATCGTATAGTTTTAATACCTCTGATATGATTGATTTCTTGGAGGGACTGGCCTTTTGTGGTGAAGGAACCTTTGGAGAGACCATTGGTGAGATGCTAGCCATGAAGATGGTTTGGGCAGTAGGTTCATCATCGACATCAGAGTCAAATGCGTCACAATCAGCAACTTGAAATGCATTTGGATTGTTGTATCCCATACCCTGCACTGGTTGTTCATCTACATCTGCATCGTAAGTTTTGGCATTTCCCTCAGCAAGAAACAACAATTATTCTTCATCCAAAACTGCTCCATTATCTTGAGCTTGTACCAGTAACATTTTATCCCTGAAGTACTCAGCATTTTGTGGACGTTTTGGAGATGTGCAGTTCCTTGCAATGTGTCCTTCTCCACCACAGTTGTAACATTTGATTGGCTTCCCTTGACCCTGAGTTGTGTTCCTTCCTCTGTTCTGATTACCCATATACCCTCCACCTACACCAGCATTTCCATAAACTGCTCCTGCCATTCCTTGTTCATTCTGTCGTCCTTGCACATTTTGCACCACAACCTTTCCTTCTTTGATTGTAGCATGATTGTGGAGATTGGAAGCTGTTCTGAGATGATTGTTGGTGTGTGGAGTGAAGTTCAAGTTTTGCTTAACCATCAGAGCCAATTGATTGACAAGGTGTTCCATGAAAGTGTCTGAATCTGGAGGCTTATACCATGGATCTGGAATGAGTTTGTGATTACCATTTCCAGTAGCTATGACTTGTGAAGCTTTGGTGGTAATTCCTACATTCGTGTAGAATGCAGTTGAATCATTTGACGAGCCTGCATCACCAGCATTGTTCTTGAACTTTTCCAAAATGATTCGTTCAAACACAACATGTTTCTCATTTTGAAGCAAGTAAGCATACAATTGCTCGTAATTTGTGTTCCTCAATCCTTTGTTAAGTTTGACTGCGGTGACAAATTTGTGACATTCGGGATTCATGTTGTTCACAAACTTTGAATTGAGCTGGATATTTGGAATAGTCATTTTGATATTCCTCGTGTCATTCACCAGCTTGTGGAATCTCACATAATACTCAGTAACAGTTTCCCCTGGATTCATCTTAAAGTTCTCAAAGTCATCATACAGCTGAGATTCCCTGTCTTCTTTAGTCAGATCAGAACCAGAAAGAAGCATCTTAACATTGTCCCATACTGCCTTAGCTTCAGTGTTGTGATTGATCAACTTGTAAATATCCTTAGGTAAACCCTGGAGTATGATGTTTGAAGCCCTGATGTTTGCATCGTTATCTCTTTTTCTCCTTATCAGTCAGTTCATCATACATCTTTGGTCTATCCAATCCTAATATTATTGAACCATCAGTAGCAGTTTCAAGAATGTCTCTGGTAGTCTCAACTTGATATGGTCCTTCATCAATTGACTTAAGTATGTTAACCCCATTTTCTTTTCCTAAGCAATAAAGTCTGATTCTTTGAGCCCAAGAGTCATAATCGGTTTTATCCAGCATGGGAGGACGAGTATCAGAACCTGCAGCTTGTACGTCGTCAGCAACAGAAGAGGTGGTTGTAGACATGTTGGTAGACATGATTACAAATTCCATGGGATTTTACAACTCTTTGATAAAACCGGGAAGTAGATTCTTTCACGGGATTTTACTAAATCAAGAGAAAACCGTAAGACGTAACACGAAGAAACAATAAGTCTCAAAAGACAAATCGCTCACTTGACAAGTCGCTCAATAGACAAATCGCACTCTGGTTCCCAAATCGCTTTAAACGACAAATCGCTTAAGCAGACAAATCGCTAAAACAGACAAATCGCTCAAACAAACAAATCGCTGAAACAGACAAGTCGCTTAACTAGACAAATCGCTTAAACAGACAACTCGCTTAAACAAAAAAATCGCTTAAACAGACAAATCGCTTAACCAGACAAATCGCTTAAACAGACAAATCGCTTAACCAGACAAATCGCACAAGTACAACCACTACTTCCACTACTTTGTCCTTTCTTGTCGTTTTGTCTCAATAGACAAATCGCATAGTATACAATTCGCTTCCCAGAAATAGACAAATCGCTTCAATAAGCAATCTTTTGAGAGACAAATCGCATAAAAACAGGGTCAAATCGCATACTAGAAAACTTATCCGAGACACAAATCGCTTACTAGAAACTTACTAAAACACCACTTTTCAATCCAAAAACAACCCAACTACACTGATTCAAGCCTTCCAAATCTAAACCTAATCACTTATAATGATTCTAAACACAAAAGTACTATCAAAATCCAAACTTTAACACTAGAGATGATCCAAATGATGCAAACTACTCTAAAATCATTCAAACCCAAAAACCTTATGAAAACCACTAGAAATCCAAGAACATGAAAGATGAATGATCAAATCATGGCTCTTGATACCATTTGTAACATATTGGATTTCATAAACACATCACATATATTAGATATGGGGCATATAATATAGGTTTTAGAGAGAGAAAGTGGAAGAGTTTAGGGAACTTAGTGAGACAAAGAAAAATGATATTATGAAGCTCCAACCCTCTACCTTGGGAGGTAGAGGGTATTTATAGTTTCTTACAAGACACGCCTCCTACGGGTTGTGGATCAGGCATACAGTGGGTAAAGACCCGTCCGTCCTCCACGGTGTTACTTAACAAACTACTTATTAACATTACGTGACTACGACTACGAGCTTTCTAACGAATACATATACTTGAGATGACAGACACTTTAACTACTGGATTTTCTAAATCCTAACATGATTAATAGATCTCATCTTTAATATAGACACAAACCAAGTTTTCACATGACTTGATTCCAGTTAGTCACGTTTCAAAAAAGAAAAAAAAGGTTGTTGAAGCAAGATAAGTTGAAGTGAAGTTAACAGCCGGGCAAAAAAAATGTAAAAGTGCTGTAACAACAACCATATATTTGCTTTCTAGAAATCCATATTTCTTCTCCAATTTATGTTGTAAATACATCATTTAAAAGTTGCAAAAAACAACATACAAAAGGTCCATATTTCCGCTATCCAAACATGAAAGTTTCTGCCATATTTCTGGTGTTCAAGGGCCCGAACTCTGTTGTAAAAGCAGCAGTTAAAAATTGTGAAAACAACATTTGAAAGATGTATAAAACTACATATAAATGTTGTAAAAGAGTATATATATATGACACATAGATATCAGATCCTCCTATTCCTAATCAATTTGATGATATACAAATACAAAAAAATAGTAATGTACCAATTTACACTACTTTATTTTGGTGTCTTGCAGCAGGGCAAAATATCACCTGAAATAACACTAAAAGGCATCAAATCGCATGTTAAAAATTTCCCAATTCATCTCTTTACTATTGTTGTTTTACAGCAATCCCAAATACATATTAAAAACAGTTTTGGGTTTTAGTTGCCAACTATAATTAAAAGTAATCAACATTTAAATTTAAAAACATGATGTCAACATCTTTTCTGTTTCGCATACCGATAGTATTACCTGTCAAAGGCCACTTAACTCTTGTATGAAATTGTTATGCTAATTCATGTATTTGGTTATTAAAAGTGTTTGGTTATTAAAAGTGTCTCTCTTGTCTTCAAGACACTAACTATACCAAAATCAGCATCAACCTGTAGCAAATTTCAAAGATTTGAGATAGTGACATTTACTTTAGACTTTTAATAAGCACATAATTTTATAATGTAAAGCAATATCAAATGAAGGTGACTATGACATTGACCAATGTTTTCTATCTTCTACTAAGATTTTAAGCTTGATCGTCTCTATAATAGAATCCTCCTACTACTCCTGTCATTATTTCACTCTCTAGTTGCAGTCTTTACTGCACGAGTATCTTATATTGTTTCTATTAGCAAGTGTATGTATGCAAGTATGCAACACCTACAATTCTTAGTATTAAACTAATCATAACTATATTAACCTTTTAGATCACAGATTCAAACTTGTTTTAATTTACTCCAAACATCCATTTCAAACCATCTGCTAAAAGACCAAGGTTCTGAAACATGTATTGGTCTCTTAATTTATAACATTCCAAACAACCCCTATAAGTAGTTCAAATAAGCACTCCAAAACAGCCCTATTAGTTTTTAATATAAGTACTCCAAAAAACCCCTATAAGTAATTTAAATAAGCACTCCAAGACAACCCTATAAGTAGTTAAAATAAGCACTCTAAACAGCCCATAAAAGATTTTAAATAAGCACTCCAAGACAGCCCTATAAGAAGTTTGGATAAGCACTCCAAACAACCCTATAACTAGTTAAATATGCTTTATAAATAACCCTATAAGTAGTCTAAATAAGCTCTCGAACCAGCCACTATAAAAAGTTTAAAGAAGCACTTATTTTAAAAACATAAATCTATAAAAGTGAGGCAACTTCCTGACATTTGGAAAATGCTTATATATCAAAATAGCTTTCATAATTTTGTTAATCTATAACACGTAATAGTTTTCATCTCTTTTCAAATTAAGGAAACTTCCTAAACGTTTGAATGCTTATATATCAAAACATAGATGTCTTGTCACGATTATAACAACAACTGCAGCCACGTAATTTTCATCTCTTTACAAATTCTGCAAGTTATTATGATAACACGGTGTGTAATCATCAAAATTACGAAAACACCAATAAGATACGTTTATGCATACCTAACTTCAGACCAGTTTCTTTGTGCCAATACCTTCAAATTACTTCTTGCAGCTGCCTTTTGTTTCCTGTCAAATAGCATACAAACATGTTACACATTCACCATTCTATCTAAACCTTTTGCCGTTCTATCTATACTTGAAAACGAAAGATTATTTATCTTAAGTCATAAGACAAAGCCCGACCAAAAACACCTTTTCCTAAACAATAAATCCATTAATACACATTCATCTATAGATCAGTAATCATCATCGAACTACTTCAAACATTCCAATAAACAAAAAAAAACTTATACCCGTAAAAGTAAACTGTTAAGAACATATGTTTCCCTACATGTCCTTCATAGCAACAACCATTGCAAAAACTTTATGCAAGTATACACCACATAAGTGTAATAAAGTATAAAATACATGAAACGAAACATACCAGGAGCAGAGACAGTAGCAACAGAAGGAACAATTGAATCGTTCCTTTTAGGTTCATCATTCAATGCCTTCATCGCCTGAGATCTTTTCCGTGATAAAATCAAACTCGCCGGTGCCGGAAAACACCCATCGGAAAACTGTAAATTACTTGAAATCACCTTAACACCTGCAAATTTCACAAATTTCAAAAAAAATACATACCCACAAAAATTTAAGACAAAACCACAATCTTAACACCAAAAATGGTTAAAAATCATTAAAATTACTTTTACTGAGCTAAATACGTAAAATTACATAAATTTAAGACATACCCACAAAACTTAAACAAAAAACCCCAAATTATAACATAAAATTAACGGTCAATTAGGTCCAAAAAAATTACTTGCACTGAACTGAACACATGAAAATTTCAATTTCTGAAACATACCCACCAAAATTAAACAAAAACCCACAAATCTTAACACCATAAAACACTAAATTAACAGATAATTGAAGCTGAATCGAGTAAAAAGAAAAATAATCTTACAGCAAAAAAACCCCAAAATCGAAACCCTAAGTATTGGGTTTTGATTATATGATTTGAGCGTATGTATGTGTTTGTGTGTGATGTATGATTTCCCTGGATGATTTTTTTTAGGATTTATGTAGACGATGGTGGCTTCTAGAATGATGAGTTTTGTTTTGTGTGTGTGTGTTTGTGAAAGATATGTGTGGAGGAAGAAGAAATATCTATAACGGGGAAAACGGAACGGGTATAGTAAAAAAAAAAAGATGAACAGTGCTTTAACGGGGCTCCAACCAATAGGGTGACGGTTTTGGCAAAACGGCATTTCTCGTCTTTAAATATATAGTATAATATATTTTGTTATGTACTTGTTATGGTTATACTATATCACTGAAATTGTCGTATAGTTATTTGTATGTTATTTTTACCATTATTTGGATCATTATATAATTTTTGGATTTAAACTAGTTGAATCGACAAACCATAAACTTTTTTCACCGTTTGACTTAATTACTTAAACAGGTTAAACGAGTTACAAACAATTTACACTTGTTATGAAAGTATGAGTTAGGGTTGAATTTCTTCACACGATTAATAAACATGTCATGTTTGGATAAAGATAAAGATTATACTAACCCGAATAGAATAACTCGAACACGACTCGATTAGAAGTTGAATACTTATAATTTAACGGGGGAAGACCCATCACTAATTCAAACTCAAGGGGGGCTTCACACACATCACCATTTGCCGTCGCGTCAAAGACACAACATCCAAATCCAAATTAATTAATTTTGTCACGTCACCTCCGTCTCGATCTCTGTTAACTCTGGCTATATCAATCAATCAAACCAAATTCCGATAAGATTTGATGGGAGTACCAGCGTTCTACAGATGGTTAGCAGACGTTATCCAAAGTCAATTGCTGAGGTGGTTGAAGCAGAAAATGTTAACGGACTTGAGTTGTTGAAACCTAACCCTAACAATATGGAATTTGATAATTTATACCTTGATATGAATGGTATTATTCACCCCTGTTTTCATCCTGAAGGAAAGGTAACTCTTACTTCCTAGATGCTGTAATTATTCATTTATTAATTAAAAGACTTATTAATTAATCTTTATTATTTTAGAGAGTTTTTAAACTAATCTAAGTATTAAATTTATCAACTTGCTACTATTTTTGCGTGGGAGAGGGGTGCCAGTTAGCACAAACCACGGGGACCAAAATCGTTATTTTTATCAACTTTCATGATCTATTATTTAACGGCTCGTATATTTTACAATTTGTCACCGACACTTTTATTATATGCGCCATTGTGCTTAATTATCTCTTTCCCTAAGTTTTGATTATTAACACGTCTAATTTTCACGTGACGGGTTTGATGTTACTATTTGTCATGCTTTTAGGTTTTTATTGTGCCGACACGGGTGACGCCCAACATAACAGATCATCAACATACATAATTCATTTGGTAACAAAATCATTAACGAATTATATCGAGGGTGCTCATAATAAATCAAGTACGGGCTCACATAAGTCAAACTAGGTTCCTATGTTTCGGGTTTCTCGGGATTATTCATGACGACATATATAACTAAGTTTTCTAAATTTTTCCGAGTTGTCACACGAAAGGTCTTTTCTAGACTTGTTCATCATGCCTGGATGTTCATCGAATTTGGTGGATTGTGAGTTTGAGGGAAAAGAGAGAGATATAAGAGACACGTGTTAAGATGAGTTGTAAGTTTATAAACTGAAACATAAGGCAAAAAAAGAATCCAAAAAATGAGCTTAAGAGACATAAAACGACATCATATAAACCCATATCCATCCACGTAAACTATATATAAAAGCTTAAACAAACACGTCCTTAAGCAAACCTATTTCATATGGGCGGTGATTTTTGACACGACACGATAAATGACAAGAACCCGACATGAAGTTAAACAGGTTTGGGTTGAGGATAAATAGGTTTGGGTAATAAACATGTTAAGTGGTTAAACACATTTAATAAACGAATCGTGTTTGGGTTGATAAGCCTCTAAAAATTAAAATATATAACTTGGTTTTTATGTTGGATTTGAATTAAATGTATTTTGTTATGTACTTACTATGATTATAACTCATATATCACTGAAATTGTCGTATAATTATTTTTACCATTATTTATATCATTTTTGGATTTAAACTTGTTGAATCGACAAACCACAAACCTTTTCATCGTTTGACCTATTTACTTAAACAGTTTAAACGAGTTACAAACAAGTTACACGTGTTATGCAAATATGCGTTTGGGTTGAATTTCTTGACACGATTAATAAACATATCATGTTTGGATAAAGATTATAATAACCCGAATAGATCAACCCGAACACGACTTAATTAGAATCTGAATACTTATAATTTAACGGGGGGCTAATTAAAACTCAAGGGGGGCTGCCTTCACACATTACAAGTTGCCGTCAAACAAAAAAACATCCAATCCAAATTGATTTTGTCACGTCACCTCCCCTCCGTCACGATCTCTGTTAACTCTGGTCTAACCAAATTCCGATAAGATCTGATGGGAGTACCAGCGTTCTACAGATGGTTAGCAGACCGTTATCCAAAGGCAATTGCTGACGTGCTTGAAGCAGAAAATGTCCACGGCCTTGAGTTGTTGAAACCTAACCCTAACAATATGGAATTTGATAATTTATACCTTGATATGAATGGTATTATTCACCCCTGTTTTCATCCTGAAGGAAAGGTAAATTAACTCTTACTTCCTAGATGCTCTAATTATTCATTTATTAATTAATCTCTATTATTTTAGAGAGTTTTTAAAGTAATTGAATATTAATTTATCGAGTTTCTACTATATTTTAGTTTGTTCCAATGTATGTCTACACTTCGAGTTTTAACCGATAAAAATATCTAGAAAGTGAATGTGACATTTTATCAACTGAAACCAGTGGCGGAACTTGGCCATTTATTTTGGGGGGGCCGAATCGGAGATTTATTTTTAACCTCAACTAAATTACCCCTAAAACCTACAATATTTACATTAGGTGTCGTAAATTTTGGGGGGGCCGGGACCCTCCCCTGCCCTCATTAAGGTCCGCCCCTGACTGAAACTGACTTTTTAAAACTGTGTGTGGAATAGACCGAGGAAGTATTGCTATTTGTGTTTAGTATTACAATCTAAATAATTGTATCCTTTCCGAGAATAAAGTCATATGTTTGACGTGAGAAATTGAAGATTGGTTTTAAATGCTAATTGTTTCGTTGTATGGTAGGATATATAATCAATATTTGAGTCTTCTGTTTCGTATATGACGTATACAATAAAACGCCTTTTTTTTTAGTATTATTGAAAGTACTCTACTTGCGTAGGTGCCGTATATTAAGAGATACCTGTCTTTAAGGTTGGTAGTGCAAAGAACGTTAAATAGCTTTCGTTTACCTTATCTATGAGAACTTGTAGTGAACTTACGCGGGTTATGCTGGATAAAAGGTGTAACATTTTGTAGTGTAAAAAACATAAAAATTAAAAATGTTTTGTCGGGTGTATCCCATGGAATTTTTCGTTTTGGTAGTATATACCTTGCTTAGGAATCGTGGTACTTCCATTGTATATATCTTAATTATGTGGACTAGTTTACCGAGATACACATGTGGAATGTTTTATTGAATTCTATACGGAGTATCTGTTCGTCTTGAGATTATTAATTGAGCGTTCCTGATCATTTGCTGTTACCTACAAATTTAGAGATTATTAATTAAGCGTTCCTGGACTTTTGCTGTTACCTATGTATTTAGAACGGAAATTTGTCACACACCTATATCTCACCTATCTTACACTATCTCACAAATGTCTCCAACAAGACTTAAACCGACAACCTCTTGGTTGGTGGGCACACTCACATACCGTTGGGCCCAAGGCCCTTTGTTATTTACCATATACTCTTGTTCTGCATCAGTTAAGTTCGAAAATTACCCCCTTTAACTTATGTGATTTAATTTGTAATTACCAATGACACTTACACTCCTGTTTATGCAGCCTGCTCCTGCCACATATGATGAGGTGTTTAAGTTAATATTTGACTACATTGACCATCTCTTCTCCTTGGTGCGGCCCAGAAAAATTCTATATATGGCAATAGGTAAGACTGTTGTCTTGTATCTTCTAGTTTGTCTTCGTAGCTGATTTATCTGTCGCTGTAAGTGCTTCTACTTTTTTGCAGATGGTGTGGCTCCAAGAGCCAAAATGAACCAACAACGAACTCGCCGTTTTAGGGCTGCCAAAGACGCCGCTGAAGCAGTGAGATTTTTTCCAAAGTTCGATTGTAGTGATTGAGCTGATTACTACTAGATTAAGTAGTTAACTTAGTTTTGCTATTTTTTTCTCATATAGGCAGCTGAAGAAGAGAGGTTGAGAGCCGAGTTTGAAGCTCAGGGAGCTGCACTTGCTCCTAAAGAAAAGCTTGAAACATCTGATTCAAATGTTATCACGCCTGGTACTCAGTTTATGTCTGTTCTATCTGTAGCTCTTCAGTATTATATACAATGTAGACTGAATCACAATCCTGGTTGGCAATATACCAAGGTTCATTCTAGATCCTTCATTTTATAGCTATTCTAAGTACTACCATTTTGTTCTCCCATAATATTTTGGTGGTGGCATTGGACGTTACTTGCAGGTGATTCTTTCCGACTCAAATGTTCCTGGTGAGGGAGAGCACAAAGTAATGTCGTTCATTCGTTTGCAACGTAACCTTCCTGGTTTTAATCCAAACACTCGGCATTGCCTCTATGGATTGGTGAGCTGGAAAAATTCGTTTACTATCTTGTCCTTCCCCATCCTTGTGTCTGGCAATCTTTAATGTTTTGTATTGCAACTAGAGGTGTAAATATGGGCAGTTGGGTAACATATTAAAACGGATAATTTTATAGTGCTAGTCTGAACGGTCGAGTATAGCTGGGCCGACACTTTCTTTCCAGGAATTTTTTTTGTAATATTAGAGGGTTTATGTACTTGAATGCACTTCAATGGGTTTTCACCCCTTTTAGATGATTAGTCGAGTGTTTTAGCTCTACCTAATTGACCTTTAGACATAAACATAACCCAAATGAACCCAGTTGTAGGCAAATGGGTCAAAAATTCCACCTCCTACTGTAAATATATGCAGCGTTGTCCATCTTCCAGCTTGTGACTGAGTTTCATTGCTTATTTGATAGGATGCAGATCTTATTATGTTGGCTCTGGCCACTCATGAGGTTCACTTCTCAATATTGAGGGAGGTTAGTAAATAATGTATTACGGTTACTCGGTTACTCTGATGCTATCACTTCTGATTGTTGTCTATTTATGGTCAATGGAAGTGTAACCTTTTAAGTTTCGCAGGTAATTACAATGCCGGGTCAGCAAGAAAAATGTTTCCAATGTGGTCAAGTAGGCCACCTGGCGGCTGAGTGTCGTGGTGATGTGAATGGGAAGCCTGTAAATGATATCCCAATTCACAAGAAGAAATATCAGGTTAAATTCTCACAGCTTCTTTTTTAACACCTTTTATTCTGTTTTTCTATAACGTCATTCTCATTGGGTCTTACAAATTTTGTGGGCAGTTTCTCAACATCTGGGTGCTACGAGAATATTTGCAATATGATTTGGAGATACCAAATCCTCCATTTGAGATCAGCCTGGAACGACTGGTGGATGATTTTGTATTCCTTTGCTTTTTTGTGGGCAATGACTTTCTTCCTCATATGCCAACTTTAGAGATTCGAGAGGTATGGCCAGCTGGCTGGAAAATTAATTCTGATAATATATATTAAACAGATTATTAGTCAAGTTTTACAAGTTGAAAATTGTATTTGTTACTCTAGTCATTCATATATGTAATCAACATTAAGTGCGCTTATAAATCCTATTTATTCATGTTAATAGTTATGTATATTTTCCCTATTCTGCTGATGTAGGGGGCTATAAATCTGCTAGTGCAAATCTATAGAAGGGAGTTTACTGCAATGGGTGGTTATCTTACTGACGCGGGGGAGGTAATTGTGCTTTCTTTAGTTAACTCGTTGGAATAATATCTGTTTTAGTTAATAAAAGAGTTTCCATTTGTACGCTGCTGATGATTTTGCATTATTAAACTAGTGTTCATTGGTTTTGTTTTCTTTGGCTTATTGATGTACATGACGCCAATTTTTAGTTATCTGGACAGTTCAGCAGCTTGCAAGAGATGGTCCATTATGATCGAGTTTACAAAAAACAATTGTGAAAGGATTTTATATCATAATGCTGAGAAATTGGATCATGTTATGTGATAACATTAAATAGATTATAATGATAGACGGGCTGAAAATCTAGACATAAAAATCAACCTTCCATTCAATGTTTGACACGTAGCGTAATCAGCTTCTCTCTCTTTAGGTTGATTGTTTAGGTTTGTGTTTAGGTATATGAATCAGTTTTCATACATGGAAAATTAGCATAGAGAGGTACATTCCTATTGCTACTAATCTTTCAAAGCTCTTCCCTCAGAATATATTATAATGCATATAAAAATGTGTGGGCATTAGATTGGATGTGCTGTAGTGCTATACGACCCTTTTGCTTTATTTGTATATACCTATAAAAAAAAGTTCTTGGATAGTTACTTTTGCTAGCTGGTTTGATTGTGAATGGCTGTAATCATATTTTATAAAAAAACAATTCTTTTGCTTTATATGTATATACCAACACCTGAATTTCAGGTCTTGCTGGACAGAGTTGAGCAGTTTATTCAGGCAGTTGCGGTTCATGAAGACCAAATATTTCAAAAGCGGGCCCGCATACAGAAGGTGAAGTTTATATATATCGTCTAAGTTGATTTTGTACTTCAAAGGTGTACCTCCACTTATAAGATACTGAAGATTTGTGTAATCCAATTATCCCAATGTATTTTTTTTCCTTTACTGATTACAACTGATGGTAAATGTTACGTTGTCTGTTGCTCACTATTTCAATCTAGTCATATGCGAACAATGAAGAGATGAGACGTAAAGCAAGACAAGATGTTGACGAGGAGCCTGCGGCTCCAGTAGAGGACAAGGTATAATAAATTCTCTGCAATTTTAATGCTTGAAACTCCTCTTGACATTGTCTTATATCTTAAACCAGTTTTGCTTAATAATTCAACAGTTTTTGTAGAATGCAATGTTATTCTTTTTAGAATAATGAACCATTTTTGTAAAATGCGTACCTACCTTTTTTCATTGAGTATCAATTTCTAAGCACACTGGTTCTTCATATATTTGAGAAGGCGATGTTTACTCTTTATTTAAAGAGTGGTGATTGGTATGACTAAAAACATGACTAATTCTTATGCCTAGACCATTCAATATTTGACACATGTTTTAGTGATTTTCTCTTTCTTCATATCTAATTATCTACCTTTGATGTTGATACTTGTCATAATCATTTTTCTTATTCAAAAACATATATGGATCAAGGAGTAATAACCTGTAACTTGACATACGAAGACTGCGGCCCTTTTTACTCTTTTTTAATTTTAAAATAAGACATGAAGGTCACTGTTATCCTGACAATGACAAGTATCTGAACCTTTAAACTTTGCTGTTACTTGCTGCACTTTTTTATTGGTTGCTTGGTGATGTCTAATGATTTTTGTTTAGCTAAATATTTGCCTTTCAAAAAAATCTAGTTGAGTACATTCTAACAATTTCTCAATTCAGATCAAATTAGGGGAACCTGGCTATAAGGAAAGGTATTATAATGAGAAGTTAAATTTGACAGATCCAAAGGAGGTTGAAGAGGTTAAAAGGCAAATGGTGAGTTTAGTTTGGTTCTTCTATTAATTCACTTAAGATGCTTGCACTTGTCGACCTATACACTTTTCTAACTCTAAAAAGAAGAATTTACCAAATTCTATTCGCAGTATACACACACACACACACATGTTTAACCATAAGTTCCTATGATGTTTTACACACTGTATCCTCCTGTTATATCACAAGTTATTGTCGACGCAGGTATTGAATTATGTGGAAGGATTATGCTGGGTTTGCCGGTATTACTATCAGGGGGTCTGTTCTTGGCAATGGTACCGAAAACTTTTGTTTTTTGCTTTCACCTCTTTCATCACTGCTGTAAATTTTTTATGTTTGGAGTATGATTCAAAGGGATTTTGAGAAACAGGGTTGAATTCCAGGGCATGGTAATTAAATGCATGCTGCTTTTGGCCATTAGACCCCACTGACAAAAAAAATGTCGTATAAATCTGTATAAATTTCTCTAAGTAATTTAAATCGAATGTGAAAGCTTAACTAAAATGTTGCTGCTGGAGATGTGGGATATTATTATTTTAGTCCTTAAATATGAAGTCTGTTCCTTATGTTCTTAACCAGCCTGTTTGTAGTATTTGAAGTTTGAAAAGTTTCGGTAATATTCTTTAATTATAAATCATTTACTAGTAATTGTTAGCTAATTTTAGGTTAGAGTCCCCTTGAACCAAGTATTCAAGTCATTAAAAATTTGGACTTCCCAAAAATATTTCATTGTATTTGGTCTTCTTTGCTATTAAATGCGATTCTGAAGACACATAAATGCTGAGGCCGAAGAATTACCAAGTAGCTTATAAACACTCTGTTATGATTCCAGGTATTATCCATATCATTATGCCCCATTTGCTTCTGATCTCAAAGATTTAGCTGATTTGGAAATAACATTTTTTCTGGGAGAGCCATTTAAACCCTTTGATCAACTTATGGGAACCCTGCCAGCTGCAAGGTATTTCACATTTACCATCTGAAATCAACCTATGTTTTTGCCTCCTCTTAACCTTCTGGGTTCTTTTATTCAAACGTTTTATCATAATGTTTATATGGTGCTACAGCTCAAATGCTCTGCCTGACAATTACAGAAGACTGATGACTGATCCATCGTCACCTATAATTGACTTCTACCCTTACGGTATTTACAAAAAAATAGTCAATCTTCAATTTTAGTCAATGCCGATTAATATTTAGTGTTTTGACCAATGTAAAAATAAAATTAACTCTGTAAATAACCTTGGGCTTTATATGTACATATAGATTTTGACATCGACATGAATGGAAAACGTTTCTCATGGCAGGTAATATTGTGTTTGCAACTTAATTCTCTTCTGTTAATTATTAATTTCACGGTTTTTCCTGTCACTATATCCTATTCTTCTCATTTATTATTACCATGAAAGCAGGGTGTCGCCAAATTGCCATTCATTGATGAGAAGAAGCTACTCACCGAAACAAGAAGACTAGAGGACACTTTAACAGTTCGGTATTCTGCTACATGTCAACCTTGCATTTATTATACCTAATACACATTAATAATTCATCAAGAACAGGCTTACCCGACCTAATATTTTCGGTGTCAAATAAAATATTTTTACTAAAAAAAGACATACCTCCATAATTATAGTCGATTAATGCAATATAAACTGATGGATGCTATAATCAGATCAAATGCGTATTAACATGTAACCTATTGCTCATTTAAGTTTTTGAATATGTATAACAGAGTACATATCACCTAATAATCATATTCTTCTATGTTTGAACGCTAATGCCAAATATTTATTTCTTGTGAACAGCCTGAAGAGCGAGCTCGGAATAGTGTATTTTGTGATATATTATACGTATCTCCACGTAATAGCTTGGCCCCACAAATAAGTGCTTACTATAACTATTTTTATCAATTGCTAATGCAAATGCATTTGCACCCAACTCAAATACCTATGTGGCCGGTTGACGTAAATGCTAGGTCAGCTATTACCATTCTCAACTTTCTACTTGTTCCTTTCTGTAAATTTGAGTTTCAACGTTCCATGTTAAATTTATGCAGTGGCGGAATGAACGGTTACCTTTGGTTATCTGAGAGAAATGGTTGCAGAGTGGTACTTTCTTCACCTATTAGTGGTTTGGAGGATATAATGGATAACCATGTCCTGTAAGTTCCCTTGTATCTAAATGATGATTAGTTGAAATTATATTTTATTTAATCTTTCTTGTTTTGCAGAAACGTTGCTTATATTAATCCAGCAGCTCATAAACATATTCCAGAACCTCCTAGAGGAGTATCTTTGCCACAGAAGGTGTGTGTTGATCAATGATCATAAATTATGTTTTCTGTTTTGGCTAATGAGATATAAACAACCTTTTTGTAAGCTTATAATAGCGATGATTTTTGTTAATAGACAGGGAATCTATGACAATATTTTGCCTCTAATTGGATTAAATGTTGTACCTAATTGTTTTCTACATTGTCATTGCTTCAGATTTTGAGAGATGTTGATATTAAACCCCTGCCCATTTTATGGCATGAAGACAATGGTGGTCGTCGTCCCCAAGGAAGTTATAATAATCGGTACATCTGACATCTCCCTTTCTCTCTATCTCAGGGTCAACCCAAATAGTACTAAAAATTACTCGTGTTGACCCATTACTTACCCGTCTGACCTTCCCATTTTGCCAAATCTATTAGACAAATATGGGAAGAAGTTATATTTAGTGTTCTAAACAACCAATAAAAAATCCATGATCATTTCGTTTTTTTAATACATCACTTTGCTTCGCATTCAGGCCACAAGTGCCAGGGGCAATACATGGAAACGTGCTAGGGGAGGCAGCTCATCGTCTTCTAAAAAACTCACTGAATATCAGGTCCGGTAGCAATTCTTCCGGATACTATGATCAATCACAGTACGGAAATGTTCCAGTCAACAATATGCATCATAGGCCCAGACCAGCTGGACCCTCTGGTTACCAAAGGAATTATAACGATGATCCAAATTATTACAACAATTATCCTAATCCTCGAGGCCCAATGCCTAGGCCCAGATTCGGGCCCTCCCCTCCTAATCACTTCCAACCCAGTAGACCAAATTTTAGACCGCAAGACAATTACACATATCAAGATCAGTATCAAGATCTGACAAATGGCATGGCTGGTTTAAGCATGCAAAATGGGACCCGAAACAAACCGTACCCCGTCAGGATGGCGCAACCACAGAACACTAATAACCAGAGCTTTGGTAGCCTTCCATCACCACCTTCTACATGGATCAATAGACCCCGCATGACAGCGGACGGAAATCAACAAATGAAGAAAGTTTATCAAATCAAGACTCGGGTTTCACATGATTCTGATCCTGGAATATAAAAGTTATGTAAATTTGTATTCTGGTGTAGTTTATTTGATTTGAGTGTTTAAGGAAGTAAGATTTTCGGCCTACCATAATCTTGGGTGGCTTTTAGTTAGAGATGTTAGGCTTGTTTTGTTGTGTAACTTGTGTATACAACAGGATTAGTGATGGTTACAGAAAGAATAGAAAGAGTGATTCACATGGTTTAACACACCTCTTATAATGTTCATGGGGTTGCTAAACAACATTGTAAGAGTTACTTTGTTTAAATTATTTCTTGATATTTTTTTTATTATGCTATTTTAAAGTGGATTCGAGTATTTATTATCTTTGGTAAATGATCACGATACTTTAATTTTGGAAACTGTGGGATATCATGTGTTTTTGGGTAACCTCATACATTTTGTCCAACTAGCTTACTTGGTTTATGCAAAACGCTCCTTTCAATTGGCTTGTCCAACATAGGCTTCCCGGTAGGTCAACCTGTACTAGACATATCAGGTTTAAACTTGACTCTTACTAGACACCCTTCACGAGGCACAAGTGAATTAGCAAATCTTTGGTCAGCTAAACAAGTTTTGTTTATAAATACCTAAGGGTAAGATAATCAGTTTCATCATGGTATAAATGATCAGAACTCAAGATGGCATGCCTTATCTGACATCTTATTTTATTACAAAACTAATTATCCGAAACCCCAGTTGTTTCGTATCACATAGTCACCTTTAGTTACTTGACGTTATTGGTTTTTGGACACTGATTTTCATGAGATGGAAGGATGTAAATGTATTTTCAAAGGATGTGATTTGTATAACATCCAAATTACTTTGCACACATCATGTGTTCTTGTACCACTATTAACAGTTGATATTCTTATGTGGTGTGAGAAGTATTTCGGTGGTTTACAGATAACCTTCTCGAGGACAACCAATGCTTGATAAATGTGTGTTGTGTTCCCCCCTAGAACAGTTGTGGCAGCTTCTACTCCTTCATTGATGGGAAGTTTCTGATGTCTGGTGTAAAAGTATCAGGTGATCATGTTCTTGGAAGTAGAGACGACCATCCTAATTTAGGTAATCAAAATGGTGGATACCTGTTTTTAGGTAACAAAAATAAATGCTTTGAAATCGATGTAGCTTAATTTGGACAATTTATTGTTGACCATTTGTCGGCGTGGTCTTGTTATGATTATATGCCATCACAGATTGGTGTCTTCACTTTTAGTTTGAGTCTTCTGTCTCCTGGCCCATGGATGGCAAATTGGATGTATGAGTAACGGGTCAAAAATGATATAGTTTTGTACGGTTCAGGTTGAAATAACAAGTCAGTACCTTTTCAAGTATTGAGGAAAATTTTGAGACACCAAAGCACTTACGGCTGCAGAGAATACCTCTTTCCCAGATGGCAAGTAAAAATATAGTGGTGGCAAAGATTCTACAGGTTGGGATACCGGATGTATCGCCCCTTATGATTGAAGAGTGACAAGCACGCCATATGAATTTGCAAAAGTATAGTTGATGTATACCCTTATGGTCGATACTAAATTTAAGTCAACTATATATACGTGAAGACATAAATACATAATAAGTGATCCATTGCAATTTTCTTACACCTGCTAGGAGCTACAAGGTGTGATCCTAGTAAATTTAGTAGAATTCCGCATCACCTATCGTTGTTGGCTAGAAGTCTTGTGGATACCTCTCCATGAAGCACATATATTAGTTTCGTATGTCTCTAATTCGTGACTTACCAAATTTATTTATAAAAGCTTTGATCGTTGGTAAGAATGTGTCATCAAACAAATCCTTGAATCAAGACAGCGAAGATCAAAACAAACATCAAGTACCTCAAAAATCCCACCTACTTCACTTACATATAACAGGTTAGATACTCTACTAATCTACATAAACGCGGATCACTAAACTTAAGGTGATACGCTGCTTAACAAGTGACCGTTAGTTTAACGACTGTTGCAAGTAAACTAGCCAAGTATTCAATCTAGAAAAAACATTCGAAAGTTAAGAACTATATATATAGCCAAAAGCCTTGCATTAACCTCTTGACAATGAATATATATAGCTTATGGAAGGTTACACAAATTACAAAAAATTCTTTGACTATACCATTAAGAACGAAACCACCACATTATATAATCACTTCATTGA
Organism: Chrysanthemum seticuspe; assembly: GCA_019973895.1. Lineage (NCBI taxonomy): Eukaryota > Viridiplantae > Streptophyta > Magnoliopsida > Asterales > Asteraceae > Chrysanthemum > Chrysanthemum seticuspe. The sequence goes on from BPTQ01000002.1 coordinate 143,707,954, forward strand.
AGAAAATAACCAGACAAGAAAAGCACAAAGAAGAACAAAAGACTACCATAAATCAAAATCGCCTTCTGACCGCCAGTAAGCGTATTCCCTCCAAGCCCAAACTGCTGATTCTGCGCAAAGCCCGCAATCTCAACACTCTTACTCTGAAAAAAGGTTTTAGCAGCACCACAAGTAGCACACCTCCAATCCTCAGGCAATCTGTCAAAAGGTATACCAGGCGCTATCGGGTAAGAAGGGTCCCCTGCAGCCTCATTGTACAAGTACCCACATGACCTACACTCGTATATTCCAGTATTCAACACTGCAAACTTTTCCTCTAGCCTACGTTTGTCAAACTCAGCTTCTGTTTCTTGTCCTATGAAATCACCATCTTCTGCTGAGAATTCTGTCTGTTGTTGGTCTAACGTTGTTGGTTCGAGTATTGGCTTGTCTTCTTTTGAGACATTGGTGCATTTTGAAATGAGTTGGAGATGTGGGTGTTTGTGAAGAGGTGAAAAAGTGTAGGATGGTTTGAAGGGTGAAGTGAGCTGGGGTGGTTTAGTTTTGGGACGTAAAGTGAGCCGAAAAGCTGCGGATGCTGCAGAAGCCATTTGTTGGTTTGAATGGTTTGAGCAGAAGAAGGATCAAATGAAGAGGAGCATGGAAGAGGATATGCTGATGGTTAGATGCTGAGATTTTGGATTGGATAAGACTGGGTGGTAGTCGTTAAGCCAAGAGGAGGGGGTATTTGTTATGTTATTTTGCCTCCTTTTATTAGAGGGGTCAATGTGAAATAAGTCAAATAGTTAAGTTACACCTTACAAATCATTTTTAAATTAAAAAGAATCCCTCAATTGAAAAAAAAAAATAATTACCCGCGCATAGCGGCGATGGTTTATATTAGCGTTAATTTGTGTGTGTAATTTTTTTTATATATATAATGAGTATGGAGTAAGTGAGAGTGAAGAAAGTTAGTGGTGTAAATTGTAAACTATTTAAATATTTAATAGATTGCATTGACTTTCTAAGTATGGTTATTTTAGTACTCCTTTCGTCTGAATTTAATTGTCAGGAGAGAGAAATCACAAAGTTGAATAAAGTGGGGCCACTTTAATTTTCAACCACACGAATAGAATATTCCCTCTTTATATTCTCTAGTTTTTACTAAAAAAAAAAGTGGAAAATCTTTTTGAGACATCCTAAAATGGAAATATGGACAATTAAATTGAGACGGAAGGAGTATAACAACATTACTCATTGTTAAGTTTTTGAGTTTTAAGCAAATGTGTTTTCTCTTTATATGTTGTATAGATGTATCATAAAATTAGCACTATATGTTACATTAGTTATGAGCAGTTATCAATACATGTTTGTTTTATAAAAATGGCTAATAGTTTGAAAATGCATTCAATTTGCCCCATTTCCCTTTTGTACGCATCAAACTTTTACTTTTCCTTAAAAATTCAAATAGTTTCTTAGTTTTCCTTAAAAATTCAAATACTTTCTTAACAACAAAACTTCAAGGTATAAATCAACAAAACACTTTTCATATTGTATCACGCTTCATTGGTAATTCACCACCATTTCCTACATTCTCATCTATTGAGAGAATAACTACCCAACAACCTTCTTTCAACAACGGTGTTAACATCAATGTGTCACCACCAATAGCATTTTCTCCTCCACTCACAAATGTCCCATTTTGGGTAATGAGAAAACTTCAACCATATCAATCTAACAACTTAGATGCACACACTTCTCTACCCCTACCACCTACACATACATCTTCACTAACACCCGTTGTGGATCCACAACCTTCTCATTTAGGTCCACCAACTTCAAACATGCATCCACAACCTTCTCTTTTAGGACCAACACCACAACAACCAAATCACGATGAGACTTGTTATCATTATCAACATGTCCAAACCTTAGTTCATGAAGTACGCAATGAAATGCGGTTCATGTTCTATCATCTCCTTGAACATCTTGATGACGTCAACAAACCTAACAACTCCTAGAAGCCTTGGAGTACAAGGTGGAGTTGTTGGTTGTGGAGATGGAGAAGTTGTCAAATACATGATGTGATTTTCTTATAATGAGGTTGGGTTAACAAGGCTTGAAGCAATTATGGTTTTGAGAACCAATATAGCTAAGAAGTGCATGCCTACGTGTTAGTATTTGTGATGTAAGAGACACATGTATATGTATTCTTAAAATATAATTATGTGAATAAATTTCCCTCCTCTTGAATGTGGACATCCAACATAATGAGTTTTACATCAAATAATGAAGAAAAGAAAGTAAAGTGTTTAGATTGCAGAAATTTGGATTTTAACTAATATGATCACCAGGTGGACGGATCCGGCGGATCCCTTTTACATCTCGGTACAACGGAAGACTTAATCAAGTTTTCGGGGCATTACTATTGGATTGGTATCTCACACAAGTATAGCAAAAAGATAGTCATTTAACATTCAAAACCAATCCCAAATTTAAGTATTCAAAACATTTAATCCAAAAGTGTAAATATTAGGCCCAAAACATGATTTAATAAGATAGGTCCCCAAAGTTTATCAGAGTCAGAAATAATCCTTGAACCCCGCCTTCTTGCCAAGCTTCCACCGATCACGTATTCCAAACATCTCTCAAATACCTGAGAAATCATGCTAAAAGGTCAGCTTACGCTGGTGAGTTCATATGTTTAAGTTCAACAAAATCATAGTGGACCAGTAAGAGTTGATTTGCTATGCAAGACCTAAGATAGATAAATACCGATCCTACCCGGATCACCAACCATAAACATATCCCGCATCCAGGGATTACTCGGGCCCAGCGACTCTAGTCCAGCACTGTCGTGGCAAAATCTAGAACAATTGCCAACCCCGGACTAGGTCGAGGTAGAAGTCTATTCTTAGCTAGGCAACAATTATAGCAATTAGGATTGCTACACTAGTCTAAGGCAACAACTACCACATATCTATCTAAACAGTCAAGCATATAAGCAAATCCAAATAGCTCACGGTCCGAAAACAGTAGCATGATTCTCACCCCAATATAGTTAAAAACGTAGATAAAAATGGGGCTATGAAACTCACCTCAAGCAATCAACGTACGAATAAACACTAGCAGAAGATAACAGAAATCACGGCACATCAACTATCGACTCGGCACAACCTATTAATGTAGACCAAACTTAATATATATATCTCTCGAAATCAACGTTATCTACCCCAATGTATTCCATTTCGTTAATTCCAAAAATGTCTCGTTTCACCATTTAATCCTAGTGTTTGGTATCCTCATGTGGGTGTATCGACTCAATATGATGCTATGAATGCACTCAACCAACCTGTGGAAAACTAGAAGGGGGGGTTGAATAGTTTTGCCAATTAAAACTTCCTTTTAATTTATTTAGATCGACTTATGTCAATCTATTTGGATGTGTGTATTGAATGTTGATAAACAAACATATAAAGGTATGTAATGAAAGATAAGAGTAAGAAGCACAAAACCACAACGCGAGTATTTATAGTGGTTCGGCTACAAGGACACCTTCCTTGCCCTACTCCACTCCCCGAGTCACCTACTCGAGAGTTCGTAATCACTACACCAATCTCCTTATGGCGGAAAAGCCTTCACAACGTCGCCTACCCTTTTTACGGTGCTAGGCTAACCACTGGGTTCTTTCACTCCAAGGTGAACCACACCTACACAACGTCGCCTACCCTTTATAAGGTACTAGGCTAAGTACCTAGTTCTTTCAAACCAAGGTGAACCACACCTACACAACGTCGCCTACCCTTTATTAGGTACTAGGCTAAGCACCTAGTTCCATTGCAATGGAGGAACTACTACCCAACACTACACCAACGACTAATCCCAAAGGAGATCATCTCCTTTCTACAACATCATCAAGGATATCAATATCCTTGGATCTAGTACTAATCTATCTTGTACATCGAAACACACCATAATGCCATATCGAATGTACATCTAAGGCACCTTTCACTAATGCCTTTGACTAGATCTTCAAGACACCCTTCACTAATGTCTTGTGTCTTGACTTCTAAGCACCCGTCAATAATGCTTCTAGTCTTGACTTCTAAGCACCCACCACAAGTGCTTATGATATGGACGATAGATACCCTTCACTAATATCTTCTTCTTGACACTTGAGACACCTTTCACAAATGTCTTCAACACTTCTTAGAAAATAAAAACAATCATCAACAAGAATACTTCAGTCGTCTTGATGATGAGGAAGCATGGCAGCTCATGGACTTAAGCTTTGATGAGTGTCTAAATACTCATCATTTTTGTACAAAATAAACTGCAAAATCATCTGAAAACACTCAAAAATGCATCAAAATGATGAAAATATCACAAATCAGTGTTTTATGTGTTTTAAATGCAAAAATATCAAAATCAGATGAAAAACATATCAAATTTGCAAAAATTGCAGTTTCAGTCCCCCAAGTTTTAAAAATTGTCAAATCTAGTCCCTGGAATATCAAAATGTGGAAATTTATCATTCAAGGTCCCTGAAGTATTTTAAGTTGTTAAAAATAATCCTTGAATGATTCTTTGGTAAATTGGCAGGAATGATCCCTTGAAATTCAGAAATTACACATAAAGTCCCTATGCTATTATTAACCTTATAACACCCTTTTGGCCTGCCTAACCCATATGACCCCCTGTCACTAAGTCATTTGGACCCTGCCATTCAAGCTTGACCCTTTCCCTTTTGATATTATATCTGGTCAAACCATGGCAGTCAAACAAACACACCACTTGGCGCCAATAGTCTCCACCTTCAACTGCTTCCCTGAAATCACTCCACAAATCCAACCCCCCTCCTCACCATATCACTCCCCATGTCCCCTCTTCTTCAACACAAGACAAGATGCATTTATTACCCCTCCCTCATCTCACTCAACATCTCCACCTGTTAAAACCATGTTTCCCGCCAAAAATGCTCAATGGCCAAGATCATCTCAAAACCATCCAATGGCCCTAAATAATGGTGGGATTGTCTCAGAACAGGAGAGAGAAGCACTTGGGAGTATAAAAGAGAGGGAAGAGAGATGATTGAAGGAGTAGTTAGTTTTGTAGTTTTTTTCTTAATGTCGTTTTTTATATTAATGTTTCAGTTTTAAGTTCAAATGTTGTAATCTCATCTTTTATGTAATACAAGTAAGCTACTTTATCTTTGTAATCAGTTTTAATAATCAATTCTCAAGTTTAGCTAAAATTCGTATTTTGTGTTTACTGATGAAAATCCCATTTTCCAATTCTCATTGATAAGCTCTTAGAAGCTTAATTTTAAATTCAACTTAGTATATTTAAGTTATTTAAGTCTTTTTATAAGCTCAAAAATCAATTTCAAGTAACTTTGCTTCATGGTCAACAAAAGTCAAATTTTGTCAAAGTTTAAAAGGCAAACAATTTATGGTCAATTTCTGGTTTAGATTTGTGTTTTGGTTAAGTTTTATGCTTATGAGATCAGGTAAATTTAATCTCAGTAAGGATTTGAGTGTTTATGCATTTTCATGAATCTTAAGGGGTGTTTGGTTTAAGCTTATTTAAGGGTCAAAAACTGTTTTTTACCCACTTTGACTCTAAAAGTCAAAGTGGTTTAAGGTTCAAACAAGTCTTTAAAGTTGTGTTTAGCTAGCATACAAAGTTTGGTTAAGTTTTGAAAACAAAACAAAAGCTCGAATCTGGTTCTGTCTCACTGTTCCAAACAGCAGCCTAGGCTGCTGTTTAACAGCTTTTTTTTAGCTTATTTTTAAGCCAAAACTCTTTCCAAATCACTTTCCTTATATTTTCACATACCCATCTCATAAATTGCTTACTTTATTTGGCTCTTAGGATAGTTTAGGTTACCTTAAATTGCTCTCAAAACCTGTCAAAAACCCATATCTGTTACTGTAGCAGCCTGCTATTTTCCTTGTTTTAGCTTATTTAGCATTTCCCATTAGCTTATTTTAGGTATCTTTAGTGCTTATTAGTCCCATAGATTAGGTGTACCAGTTTTGAACTTATGTTATGCTTATTTGATGCTTATTTAGCTTGTTAAGTATAGCTTCTTAGTCCATTGTATGCTCATTTCTTTTAGCTTAGGAAGTCCCATAAACTGCTTCTATCCCCTATTTCTAGATTGCTTTCTAGTCTCTTATAGCTTATTTTAGATTTAGCATAGTGTATGAGTGCTTATTTCCATTTCCTTGTACTTATTCATGATTCATTTTGCTTAAAAAAACTGCTCAGGGGTGTTTGTTTTATGCTACTGTCACCAGCTGTTGTGGATAAGCAGTTGTAAAACTGCTTATTCCAAGTTTTGATAAAAAGTGTTTTTACAAAAAGTCCTTATTTTTGTCTTATAAGCAAGTTTCAAAAAGAAAATTTGAAAAAAAAAATGGTTTGCAAAAAGGTGCAGGGGTGGGATTCGACCCCCTGACCTCTTGCTCAAACACACAACAACACGCTCAACACCAACTGCCCTCGGGTCTTTTCAGGTTTATATTTGCACTACTTAATATTTAAGTACATTTAACAGTTTTAAGCTTATTTGATTCTTTGGCTTTTTAACTGCTTATTTCATATAGTAGTGTACCTCTTTTTTATTTTTCTCAAAACCAGTTTTACTTAAAGTATTTTCTGAGAAAATTTCAGATTTTTCTAAAATCATTTAGTATTTTTTATAATTAAATTAGATTAAAATAGTTTTTAAATCATAATAAATATTTTAAAAGTCGAAAAAATACCCGGCTTTTTCCTAAAATTTTCTTTTATCATATAGTACGTAATAAAATTGTTTTCACATTCGTAGGACCTTTATTTCATAAAGTTTACGTTTTATCTTGCGCTCCAGCGTAATTTTTGTACATAACGTACGTTTTCATTGTAAGTCACGTTTTTAAGTAATTTGAGTTTACGTTTTAGTTAAAATAGTTTATTTAAGATATTTTGTTTTATAAAATCAACAAAAACATCATTTTGTAAAAATAGTGATAGCGTTTATTTAATATCTTTTATCTTTTTAATTTTCTTAATTTGCATTTAAGTCGCTTTTATTTATATCTTTTTCAGTAGTGTAATATTTCTAATCATAACCTTTACAGATCACTATCCTTAGTGATCATTCTATCTTCTGAGTTTGTTTAACACACCATTGAGTCTCCTTGGGACTTAACGACCCGGGAATCCCCTGTATTCTCTGATCTTCATTGTATTTGTGTCTGAGCTGTTTTAAGTCTGTTTAGACTTGACTGTTCAGCGCAGATCAAAATTTTGGCGCCGCTGCCGGGGAGGCTTTAGCGTGTGTTTAGCCATTTTCAGACCCACTCTTGTGCATATACCACCATTTGTAAAAAGTTTTTTGTAAAGTTTTCAAAAATCTCAAAAAGTTCATTAACACTTTTCCTAATAGTGTTAAAAACGCCAAAAATATTTTCAGTCTTTGTTTTTATCATTATGTTTTTCAAAAATCCAAAAAAATCCATCTTTACCCTCTCACATATTTTGATTCTACATTTCTTTTACCCTCTATCCATTTGATTCTTTCTATGTCTCATCCTCACCAATTTGGTTGTGAATGGTGTGGGGGACCTCAAAATGGTGGAAATTGCCCCAGTTGTGGCATTGTGAATCCGGGAAACGGGTTTGTCTATGACCAAAATCCCTACAATGAAACAACTAATTTCCTCAACCAACCCCCGCACTATGAGATGGAGACATATTCTTGTGAGTATTGTGGAGGTCCTCACCCGAGTTTTGAGTGTCAAACGGGGAACACGCTTGTCTATGAGCATAATCCTTGTAACAATTATGACTACTCTTATCATGACCAACCTCCACAGTACCAAACGATTCAATCACAACCTCTGCAAATTCCTCAAGAACTTCTCGAAAATTGTCTAGATATACTCAAAGATTTGAAAGAATTGGTTAAAGAAGAGTCTCGTCAGAAAACGTATGCTGAAGAACAAGCAGCTAGAGTGAGTTCCCAATATTGGAAACCTCTCGTGTACGATTATGATGACGACGACGATGATGATTTTGATGAGGAATCTACGACTCCGAGTGGCAATCCCACTCCCGTTGAAGAAGGAAAGAGTATGGGAGAATTGTTGGCAGAGGAGAATATGAAGAGCATAAGAGCTATATATGTTTTCGATAAAGTCGATGCTCCGAGTGGCAATCCCACTCCCGTTTCAGAGCCTTTCATTTCCAACTCTTCCCCTTCACTCACGCCTGTTGAGAGAAGTGAATTCCTTTTGGAAGAGGTCGATGATCCTATTTCTCTGAATTTTTTTGATCCCAAAGACTCTCTCACCATGGGGGATAAGCATCTCAGCACTATTCCGGAAACGGAATCATCGAATGTTGAGAACCTTATCCGGATCCCAAGTGAGTCTGAGGGAATTCTTGACACATAGTGTGATGTGTTTTCTCCTCTTTCAAATGATCTTGTTGAGACTTTCTCAGATTTTGACAGTGATTATAGTGATGCCGATTCTTTATATTCTAAAGACATAGAATTTATTGATGCATTACTTCCACATTCTGAGATCGTCAACTTAGAAGAGGATGTTGACCATGTTGTTTCCACAACAATTAATACGACTATCACTAATCCCTTATTCGAATTCGGTTCTGAATTTACTCTAAATTCAGTTAATCCAATCTTTGATAGTGATGAGTCTGACACGGAGACTATAATGGACGAGGTACATATTTATAGCCCACGAAGTACCGCACATGTCCCACCTCCGTACATTCTTCATGAGGAGTTCGCCGGTGAACTCACTCATATCATATCTCCGCTGGAGTATGATTGCGTGGATGGCAAAAATCATGATCGGGGGAGAGAATCTCAATTTGCATAGTTATGACAAATCTTCCCACCCTCCCCACCGAGATGCCTTCCAAACCAAAGAGCTCTACCAAGAAAATCCAAATAAGTGCAACTGCACTTAATCCCGAGGAAAAAGATCTAGTTATGATTGTTATCATGATTTTCCTTCTTTTCTTCACCTACTCGGTGACTTCCTCTCTTCTTCACTCCTTCGGGAATGAAGACACTATCTTTGACCCCGGCATTTTCACTTATCATTTTTTGAGCCGGTTCTGTGTATATCTCATCGGTGTGGAACTTTTGCGTGCTTCAAATGTTTATCCAAACATCTTGAATGAAAGTCCGATTGAGCTTGTTTCTTCCACTTTGCTTCCCCATGAACCAATTAATTCGGGGTCGAGTCAAGCTAGCGACTCGGTAACCAAAAACAGTAGCACACACCATATGGGTTTTCACCCATATTTCTGACTTCTCACCCCTTTCTACCACCTAAGTGTGGGGGTGATGCCCCACAGGTTATATATATATATCTCTTAAAAAAAAAAAAAAAAAAAAAAAAATCCTTTAAAATAATGGCCGTAGTATTTCCCTTTTACGTTCTTTGTTTCGGCATAACCGCCGGTACTTTGAATATTGAGGGCAATATTCATTTCTAAGTGTGGGGGGGAATTCTCACGAATTTCATACATATTATCTACCCAATTCCCCCGTTTTTGGCCAAAATTTTTTTTTGGAGTAAGTGTTTTACACTTTCTCATTTGGTTATCAGTCCGCCATGTCTGTAAGACAAAAGGATTGGCTAATCCAGGAGCAAACGGCTCTTGGTAAAGATTTCTCAAATCCGTTTATATGGCTTACAATTTGCCCAAAATTGTATGGTATTCAGCTCACCATATCCTTAAAAGTGAAGAGTTGGCTAGCCCGCAAGGTTATGGCTTGTGGTAAAGGCAGTGGAAAATCCATAATTGGTAATCAGCTCACCAAAGATAATACTGATAATTTATCTAAGAGTTGGCTAGTCCAGAAGGGTACGGCTTCTGGTAAAGACACATCAAATCCGTTTACAGCTTGTGGTTTGCTCAAAATCACATGGTTATCAGTGTACCATGGTTCTTACTTGAACTGAAACATTTGGCTACTCCAGAAGTAATGGCTTTTGGTAAAGAGTTTAAAATCCATTATGTTTTCTCAAATCATTGCTAGGGACTAGCAATATCTCAGTGTGGGGGATTGATGAGTGTCTAAATACTCATCATTTTTGTACAAAATAAACTGCAAAATCATCTGAAAACACTCAAAAATGCATCAAAATGATGAAAATATCACAAATCAGTGTTTTATGTGTTTTAAATGCAAAAATATCAAAATCAGATGAAAAACATATCAAATTTGCAAAAATTGCAGTTTCAGTCCCCCAAGTTTTAAAAATTGTCAAATCTAGTCCCTGGAATATCAAAATGTGGAAATTTATCATTCAAGGTCCCTGAAGTATTTTAAGTTGTTAAAAATAATCCTTGAATGATTCTTTGGTAAATTGGCAGGAATGATCCCTTGAAATTCAGAAATTACACATAAAGTCCCTATGCTATTATTAACCTTATAACACCCTTTTGGCCTGCCTAACCCATATGACCCCCTGTCACTAAGTCATTTGGACCCTGCCATTCAAGCTTGACCCTTTCCCTTTTGATATTATATCTGGTCAAACCATGGCAGTCAAACAAACACACCACTTGGCGCCAATAGTCTCCACCTTCAACTGCTTCCCTGAAATCACTCCACAAATCCAACCCCCCTCCTCACCATATCACTCCCCATGTCCCCTCTTCTTCAACACAAGACAAGATGCATTTATTACCCCTCCCTCATCTCACTCAACATCTCCACCTGTTAAAACCATGTTTCCCGCCAAAAATGCTCAATGGCCAAGATCATCTCAAAACCATCCAATGGCCCTAAATAATGGTGGGATTGTCTCAGAACAGGAGAGAGAAGCACTTGGGAGTATAAAAGAGAAGGAAGAGAGATGATTGAAGGAGTAGTTAGTTTTGTAGTTTTTTTCTTAATGTCGTTTTTTATATTAATGTTTCAGTTTTAAGTTCAAATGTTGTAATCTCATCTTTTATGTAATACAAGTAAGCTACTTTATCTTTGTAATCAGTTTTAATAATCAATTCTCAAGTTTAGCTAAAATTCGTATTTTGTGTTTACTGATGAAAATCCCATTTTCCAATTCTCATTGATAAGCTCTTAGAAGCTTAATTTTAAATTCAACTTAGTATATTTAAGTTATTTAAGTCTTTTTATAAGCTCAAAAATCAATTTCAAGTAACTTTGCTTCATGGTCAACAAAAGTCAAATTTTGTCAAAGTTTAAAAGGCAAACAATTTATGGTCAATTTCTGGTTTAGATTTGTGTTTTGGTTAAGTTTTATGCTTATGAGATCAGGTAAATTTAATCTCAGTAAGGATTTGAGTGTTTATGCATTTTCATGAATCTTAAGGGGTGTTTGGTTTAAGCTTATTTAAGGGTCAAAAACTGTTTTTTACCCACTTTGACTCTAAAAGTCAAAGTGGTTTAAGGTTCAAACAAGTCTTTAAAGTTGTGTTTAGCTAGCATACAAAGTTTGGTTAAGTTTTGAAAACAAAACAAAAGCTCGAATCTGGTTCTGTCTCACTGTTCCAAACAGCAGCCTAGGCTGCTGTTTAACAGCTTTTTTTTAGCTTATTTTTAAGCCAAAACTCTTTCCAAATCACTTTCCTTATATTTTCACATACCCATCTCATAAATTGCTTACTTTATTTGGCTCTTAGGATAGTTTAGGTTACCTTAAATTGCTCTCAAAACCTGTCAAAAACCCATATCTGTTACTGTAGCAGCCTGCTATTTTCCTTGTTTTAGCTTATTTAGCATTTCCCATTAGCTTATTTTAGGTATCTTTAGTGCTTATTAGTCCCATAGATTAGGTGTACCAGTTTTGAACTTATGTTATGCTTATTTGATGCTTATTTAGCTTGTTAAGTATAGCTTCTTAGTCCATTGTATGCTCATTTCTTTTAGCTTAGGAAGTCCCATAAACTGCTTCTATCCCCTATTTCTAGATTGCTTTCTAGTCTCTTATAGCTTATTTTAGATTTAGCATAGTGTATGAGTGCTTATTTCCATTTCCTTGTACTTATTCATGATTCATTTTGCTTAAAAAAACTGCTCAGGGGTGTTTGTTTTATGCTACTGTCACCAGCTGTTGTGGATAAGCAGTTGTAAAACTGCTTATTCCAAGTTTTGATAAAAAGTGTTTTTACAAAAAGTCCTTATTTTTGTCTTATAAGCAAGTTTCAAAAAGAAAATTTGAAAAAAAAAATGGTTTGCAAAAAGGTGCAGGGGTGGGATTCGACCCCCTGACCTCTTGCTCAAACACACAACAACACGCTCAACACCAACTGCCCTAGGGTCTTTTCAGGTTTATATTTGCACTACTTAATATTTAAGTACATTTAACAGTTTTAAGCTTATTTGATTCTTTGGCTTTTTAACTGCTTATTTCATATAGTAGTGTACCTCTTTTTTATTTTTCTCAAAACCAGTTTTACTTAAAGTATTTTCTGAGAAAATTTCAGATTTTTCTAAAATCATTTAGTATTTTTTATAATTAAATTAGATTAAAATAGTTTTTAAATCATAATAAATATTTTAAAAGTCGAAAAAATACCCGGCTTTTTCCTAAAATTTTCTTTTATCATATAGTACGTAATAAAATTGTTTTCACATTCGTAGGACCTTTATTTCATAAAGTTTACGTTTTATCTTGCGCTCCAGCGTAATTTTTGTACATAACGTACGTTTTCATTGTAAGTCACGTTTTTAAGTAATTTGAGTTTACGTTTTAGTTAAAATAGTTTATTTAAGATATTTTGTTTTATAAAATCAACAAAAACATCATTTTGTAAAAATAGTGATAGCGTTTATTTAATATCTTTTATCTTTTTAATTTTCTTAATTTGCATTTAAGTCACTTTTATTTATATCTTTTTCAGTAGTGTAATATTTCTAATCATAACCTTTACAGATCACTATCCTTAGTGATCATTCTATCTTCTGAGTTTGTTTAACACACCATTGAGTCTCCTTGGGACTTAACGACCCGGGAATCCCCTGTATTCTCTTATCTTCATTGTATTTGTGTCTGAGCTGTTTTAAGTCTGTTTAGACTTGACTGTTCAGCGCAGATCAAGCTTGCTCGACTTCAAAGGTGGTGATCTTGCCTTTAAGAGGAACCTAAAAGATCACACAAAAACAAAACTACAAACATAGATCTCTTGGATATGAGGTTAGAGAGTTTTTAACTCTAGGGGAAAGTATGTTAGAAAGGGGTGAGAAACAATGAAGAAATGGCTCACTATTTATAGAGGAAAAATTCTACTGTTCCCCGGATCCCACGGATCCCTTCCACAAAGGATCCGTCTAGCGTAAAGCTAGGGATTCGTGGGACGCTCCTCTTTACCCATTGGTATTTTGGTTATGGGTCATGGGTTGATCCATGGGTCTTTAGCTAGATACAATGTATCTCTTGAGTGCAATGCACCTAGTCATATGGGTATGGGTCAAAACCATGGGTTATGGATATTATCCATATATGATATAAGCATGATGTCATGCAATGGGTTATGGGTCAAGCTCCATGGGTCATGGGCTTTGGGTTGTACCCAACTACATTCAATGTATTTGCCCAATGGGTTATGATACTTAAGTTTCTACCCATTTATATTACCCAATATACTACATACTAGTTATGTGTATATTTTACCCAAATATGTAAACACTAGTTGTTGTACATATGTAATATTAAATCATAAAATCACTTATACTTGTTTTAGTGTTTTATATGAAAATGTGAATATGTTAGAAACTATTAGTTCAAACCATTTACGTATTTTATTTCTTTCGTTAAAATGATTTTACGTTTGTTATCGACAAAACATTAGAAGATCGTAAAATATAAATAAACGTTTTTACGGCTTATTTGTATTAACAATCTCTCCCTTTTTGTTGATGACAAAACATAAAATTATTTTTAAGGAAAAGCTAAAATTCGTAAAAGTTTGAATTTGTAGTTTTTACTTTCTTCTCCCCCTTTTTGTCGAAACAAAAAGAGCTTCGAAAGGAAACTAACACATTGTTTTAGGAAAAACATGTGAAAGAAAAAAGAAATAGAGAGCAAGTAACGGGAAAGGATCTCGTCTTTACTCCCCCTTGACGAGTCCATCCCTATGTAAGGGCGTCAAGAAAGTAATACTAAGCTAGTTTGTTTGCAACTAAGTTTGCAAAAGATTTCGTCTAAGTGACGAATGTGCTCCCTCTTGATGATTGCAATTTTGCAAAGGGATGTCAAGAAATGTAATCCTAATATTGCAAGTGATTTGCAATGTATTGCTTTGACACAAAGCTCCCCCTAGCTTTAGGATGTCAAAGTCTTCATGTGTAAATTGAATAACTACAAAACAAAGATTAGAAAACAAGTATAATGCACAATTTCCTGCATATGTGATCCAAGTTAGTAGAAAAATAGTTTTCTGTCTCACGGATCCCACGGTTCCCTCCTAGTAGGGATCCGTCTAGGCAATTCTGAGGGATTGCTCAATTTCAGCAATGCTGATATAACAAGTAATGTTATCACAAAAGTGAGATATGAATACAACGTAATCATATACTCAGAAATATAACAAGTAGCATGTAATTTCAGTTAATAAAACTAGAGTTATGATATACATGACTCTAAAAACTAAGAAAATAAAAAAATACATGACTAGGAATTTCTAGACCAACTATCGCTTGATGTTAGGACACCACTAAAATCTTCTAGCTCAAGTTTTGTTTAGGTTTAATCTCGTCGAAACGTTCGAGGAGATGATAGAACATGAAACATTGGTCTTCTCGTACTTCATGTATTAAACTTTCAACATGTTGACAATGATAGCAATCTTTGTCATGGCTAGGTAGTGGTGGTGGAAGAAATGAAATGGCTTGATGCGAAGGATCAAGTGAAGCGGCTTGTGGAGCTTCAAACTACGGAGGGATTGGTGGACGCGCATTTGAGAATGGCTCGACCAAGAATGATGGTGGTGGTAGAGAAGTGTCAACTTCCATATGGTCGGGTGGTTGACTTTGATGATTTCTCATAATCCAAATGGGATTATATGATGGAAACGGCGAAAAGGAAGCCGGAGCTAGTGTTAACTCAACACCTTGATTTTGTACCATTATTCCTCCTAATGAGGAGAATGTTGTCGGCGGAGGCGGATGAGACGGCCTAGGAGGCAAATCCTCTAATTTGTAGAGGTGTGGTGATGATAGTGGAGATGTAAAAGAAATAGCTCTACGAACCAATGGTGATGGTTTAGTGGAGATGATATTATTTGGCCTAGGAGGTATGGTGGTGTCTGGCATAGGTAGTTTTGTAGGTACTATCCTTTTAGGAATTGGTTTGATTAGTTGAGAAGAGATCCTTGCATTTGTTGGCTTGATCGGAGATGATTCGGTTGAAGAAATTTCGTGTACAACACGAGCAATTTTCTTGGGTGGTTCTTTGGTAGATAAGTTACTACTTGGAGTTTTCCTCATGATGAGATGATTTCAAGAGGTTTGTAAGGGTTTCTAAAGTGCTAAAAGTTAGGATGAAGGTGATGACTATGGAAGTCCTAACAATGTGGTTTATAAAGCAAGAGATTTGGCAAGTGCATTTAAGCCTTAGGCCACTAAGATTCATTGGAATGTGATGATTAACATGCACAAGAGTCAACTTCAGAGTTTGTACTGATCTAGGAACTCATTTAAGATGAGATGGAGTGTTTGAGTTAGAAAGATGAGTTGAAATGATTGTTTTAGCAAGGTTTGACATAATCTGTCACCCGGATCCCACGGTTCCCTCCTCAGAGGGATCCGTCTAGGCTAATCATAGGGATCCGGCTCTCAGCAGCTATGAAAGAGTAGAAATGATGTTTCTAAGATCTAAGATCTATATCACCTTGAGTGTTTCAGTCCTCCTAAGTGTCTTAAATGAAGGGGTGCTTAAGTACTTGAAGGTAATGAGTGATGTAGCTAATGATTGCCTTTTATGGAAGAAATTGGAACTTTCATGAGTACCAATGAATGAACAGAAATGACACTAAAGATTTTGAGAGTGTCAAGTGAAGCTAAATGATCCTAGAGATCAGATACTGACTTAGATTAATCCTTTGGAAAATATCCTAGAGGCTTAAGATGGAAAAACTAGGATTTGATCAATTTTGACCAATTTTGTCGTAAGGATGATTATGATCGATTTTTCTATAAGAGGTTTCCAACATTTAGATATGAGGGATCATGTGAAAAATGATGTGTGAGCTTAAGAGCGGAAGAGTAATGGATTAAAATGAAACGATAGATCTACAAGCGTCTTTGAATGTGATCAAGGTGAGTTTATGTGTGAGTGGGAAGGATCTACTTAACTTGATAAGAACTTAATTTGCCTTAAGACACTATGTCTAGCTTAGTGTGAGGTGTTCTATGGATATGTTTGAAATACAATGCTTGCAATTGCATCTTCTGTTTGCCGGGATCCCACGGTTCCCTAGATGTAGGGATCCGTCTATCACAAACTTTGGGATCCGTCCATCTGCTCAGCAGAACCTTTACTAAAGGTATGCAATGATCTTGACAATGCATTATATTCCAAGGTTAGTTTAAAGGGGTTCTAACACTAAGATATCAAATGTAAGATGTTTTATTTCATGGAGGAAATAGGATTACATTGATAAAGTACGAGTACAAGAGGATTGATCCTATTTGAAATACTACTAGGTTCCTTGAGTGTTTTCGCTAGGAGGATCATCACGTTGTTGATGAGTGTTGGTGGAATCAAGAATGAAGAAAGTCTTCATGAGAGATATGTTTAGCGGTTCCATCATCTTGTTCACAAGTACGTATAACGGACTTTGAAATTGAGGATGAAAGTGAATAACGTTATGATAGAGGCGCGTCAAGAACATTCCATAAGGGATGAGTTTATTCTTGGAGCCTTGAAGATTTACAATTCGTCTTGCGAAGAAGTAGGCGAGATTGTATGGTTGTTGTGTTAGCAAACAATACAATATGTGAGCACAACAAGCGGGAAGGATTTCTCGATTTCCCCTAAGACTCCAAACATTTTCACGTAGGATGAGTGCAAGGGGCTTGTACTCTTCTCAGATGTCCCGTGTGAAGATAATGTTTGGATCGGAGTAATATGGTCGAGGTTTGCATATTATGCGATGTAAATCTTCCGGGGAGGGTATGTGTGAACAATATGGACTATTTTCTTCACGAAAGTTGAAGAGAGAATCAAGAGACCAATCTTCGGTGAAGGCACATTGTCCATGATTTGGAATTCGGAGGATGTGAGCAAAATGCCCAAGGGTTAAAGTAAACTTTTGGTTTTTGATATAAAACCAAAGAGATAGAGAACGATCCTCATTACGAACGAGTTCAACTTGACGGAAGAATTCCATTATGAACCTTGGACATATCTTCTCATTGATTTCAAGAAGACATTCTAGTCCTATGGCTCGGAAGGAGGTATTGATACCTTCTTCGAATTGTAGAGAGGTGTCTACAATACGTCCTTCGTGGAAGTGACGGTTTTCGAGGTTATTGAACCCACGGACATGAATGCCAGGTGTGTTGGGTTCAAGGGAGATGTTCGGAGTGTAGACGCTAGTGAGTGAAAAATCAAACTCATATTCATGCGTCATAGTTGAACCTATATAAATGATGAGTTAATAGAAAGTGATGTTTGTGGTCAACCTATGATTATCTAACGTTTTTATTAGATTTATATTAACAATGGTTTTTAACAAAAAATACACTTAACTCACTTATGGTTTTGACATACTAGTGGAGTATTACTTTTAGAAGAAAAGTGTTTTTTAATTTGCATGAAAAACTGTTCTTCAGTAGGACGGATCCCACGGTTCCTTTACAAAAGGGATCCGGCTAGTATATCTACCGGGATCCGTAGATCTGTAGTTACAGAAACATATTTATGATGAAAAGCATAGGTTTTTAGATCTCATAGTTTTATACCAAGATATGTGTTTTAGCCTACATTTTCTTTTAACATGCATACATGACTTCTAATGTATCACGAGAGAAAGAAATAAAATAAAGAGAAATGATAAACACATTATGATAATAATCTAGATAAACTTAGATTATTAGTAATATTTCATTTCAATGCTAATGATGATACAAAGGATTGCGTATATAACCCCAATGTAGATTAACAACACAAAGTAAATGTCTCCGTATGTGAACTTCATCATAGGGAACACAAGTGCAATGAGTGTTAAGGCGATGAGCACGAGGGCGATGTAAACCATGTTGAAGATGATCCTTCTTGGTTTCGGTTGAGACGAAATGGAGAGGAAGATGAAGTTTTGAATGAGAGAAAATTTTGAAATTGGAAGATTTGAAAAAGTCGGGATAGAGTGATTGACGGTGGGAGTATTTATGGGAAAGGAGGAATTTTGAGATTCGTGTTTTGTTTTATTATTAGAAAGATATGATTTTTGGATTAAGTGAGACAAAACACAATTTTTATAAACCATGATTTTTTAGACGGAAGAGTGACACGTATGTGAGAAAAAGCTTCCTAATGAAGTTATATGTAAAACATGTGTATACACGAAAGCTACTCAAATAAAAGCCTAAGAAATCACACTTATTTATAAGACTAATATCATTTAGAGATAAGTGGAAAGTCATACCTCAAATGCACTTAGGAATGTCTTTACAAATGACACAGCAAGTGTCAGAAGACAATTTCAGCTCCTTTATGCTTAAGATACCATCTTAGGGAAGGTAATCTTTATTATCAAGCAAATCCTATGGCTTGATAGATGTGAGCTATGACTAATCAACATGACAAAGAGGATTAGTGCAATTAAATAAAAAGGTGAATAAGAAAAATGTTGTTATCAAATCAACATCCAAACATATAGTTTTAAAAGATATGGTGTTTGTTTTTATGAAAAACCTTCTTTGTAGTTTTCAATTAACCATGGATCGTATAAAGTTTTTAAAGTACAATATACTTCAAGAAACTTGGTAACAAAGCTCTGATGCCAATTGTGGAAAACTAGAAGGGGGGGGTTGAATAGTTTTGCCAATTAAAACTTCCTTTTAATTTATTTAGATCGACTTATGTCAATCTATTTGGATGTGTGTGTTGGATGTTGATAAACAAACATACAAATGTATGTAATGAAAGATAAGAGTAAGAAGCACAAAACCACAACGCGAGTATTTATAGTGGTTCGGCTACAAGGACACCTTCCTTGCCCTACTCCACTCCCCGAGTCACCTACTCGAGAGTTCGTAATCACTACACCAATCTCCTTATGGCGGAGAAGCCTTCACAACGTCGCCTACCCTTTATAAGGTAATAGGCTAAGTACCTAGTTCTTTCACACCAAGGTGAACCACACCTACACAACGTCGCCTACCATTTATTAGGTACTAGGCTAAGCACCTAGTTCCATTGCAATGGAGGAACTACTACCCAACACTACACCAACGACTAATCCCAAAGGAGATCAACTCCTTTCTACAACATCATCAAGGATATCAATATCCTTGGATCTAGTACTAATCTATCTTGTACATCGAAACACACCATATCGAATGTACATCTAAGGCACCTTTCACTAATGCCTTTGACTAGATCTTCAAGACACCCTTCACTAATGTCTTGTGTCTTGACTTCTAAGCACCCTTCAATAATGCTTCTAGTCTTGACTTCTAAGCATCCACCACGAGTGCTTATGATATGGACGATAGATAACCTTCACTAATATCTTCGTCTTGACACTTGAGACACCTTTAACAAATGTCTTCAACACTTCTTAGAAAAGAAAAACAATCATCAACAAGAAGACTTCAGTAGTCTTGATGATGAGGAAGCATGGCAGCTCATGGACTTGAGCTTGCTCGACTTCAAAGGTGGTGATCTTGCCTTTAAGAGGAACCTAAAAGATCACACAAAAACAAAACTACAAACATAGATCTCTTGGATCTGAGGTTAGAGAGTTTTTAACTCTAGGGGAAAGTATGTTAGAAATGGGTGAGAAACAATGAAGAAATGGCTCACTATTTATAGAGGAAAAAATCTACTGTTCCCCGGATCCCACGGATCCCTTCCACAAGGGATCCGTCTAGCGTAAAGCTAGGGATCCGTGGGACGCTCCTCTTTACCCATGGGTATTTTGGTCATGGGTCATGGGTCATGGGTTGATCCATGGGTCTTTAGCTAGATACAATGTATCTCTTGAGTGCAATGCACCTAGTCATATGGGTATGGGTCAAAACCATGGGCTATGGATATTATCCATATATGATATAAGCATGATGTCATGCAATGGGTTATGGGTCAAGCTCCATGGGTCATGGACTTTGGGTTGTACCCAACTACATTCAATGTATTTGCCCAATGGGTTATGATACTTAAGTTTCTACCCATTTATATTACCCATAGTTATGTGTATATTTTACCCAAATATGTAAACACTAGTTGTTGTACATATGTAATATTAAATCATAAAATCACTTATACTTGTTTTAGTGTTTTATGTGAAAATGTGAATATGTTAGAAACTATTAGTTCAAACCATTTACGTATTTTATTTGTTTCGTTAAAATGATTTTACGTTTGTTATCGACAAAACATTAGAAGATCGTAAAATATAAATAAACATTTTTACGGCTTCTTTGTATTAACACAACCAATATATAACTCAATGCAACACAATGAGACCTCTAAACGATAAGCTCCATAGTTCAATAAGTTTCGGAATAAATAGTAGACCTTATCGAGTTCGTCAACTCGATAAACTCATTTATTTACTCGTGTCGCTTATTATCCCATAAATCAATCGTATCCTAAAGAGTCATAAGGATAATTCACCCATTAATAAGGTTACCCAACGTACCTAGCGGGCTCTTATTAGATTCGTCAACCTAATAAGTCCGCTACCCACGTGGATCAACACTATTAATGTTTGGTTACCCGTAACCCATGCACACAACTTAAGCAATAATAAATACTTAAACTAGTATTAAATACCCATAATTGGCATCCTTCGATAAACGTATACTCGAAACATTAATTACTTATTTATTATAAAACATTTCCAATTTAGTCGTTAGTTTCCATTTAAAAATAGTAAATAACCAGATAAGTCTTGTTATCGATATTTTTGGTACAAAAGCCCATTTATTATTTATATTTCATAGTCTATTAGCATTTTCATGTATATATATATATTTCGTTGAATTCCAATATTAATCATATCGTTATTCGTTTCGAGTCCACAAGCACGAGTCATAACTTCTCGGCTTTTAATCAATCAATAGTCAAAACTATACTAAAGTCCATGTTACGGCTTTGTCGGAGTCAACTATTGACTAAAAAGTCAAAGTAATACCGACGTAGCTCAAAGTTGACAATATATATATATCAAGTCTAAATTTAAAAGTCAAAATAGCGCAATTCAATCCTAAACCCACTCAAAACAATCTCGCCAACCAATCAAACAACCAAATATACCCGAAACCAATGTTATGACCTTAATGGCCATGACACGGTCACGGTCAAGACCACGTGAACCAAACAAGCCCTAGAAGCTTTTCGGCTCCACCTGTCTCATCCAAACCTCAACTACATCAACCAACAAGCTACCAAAACGACCCGACCCTGACCCGTGGTCCAAGTGGGTCACGTACGCAACCCAAGGCTCACGTACGTGGCCTTGGTGGCTCGTACATTCTTCCAAATCCAACCAAACATCACCCAAATCAATTCCACAACATCCAAATACAATCATTCAACCTCCAATCATTAACCAAACGCAAAACCCATCATCTATTCTAACCAAAAATATGAAACTAGACCTAAAATGCATAAACCCATCAAATTGACACACCACATGTTTACCAAACACTAACTACTTATTTATTTAGATGTTAATTAGACTTAATTCCATGTTTCACCCAAAAGCCCCAAAAAGTACACCATGGTCGAAACCCTAATAAGCCATACATGGCTTTACAAGGCTCCAACAAGGTGTTTTCATGTCTCTTTTACCTTATCCAAACACGAATTGCAAAACCCACTTGAAACCCTAAAAATCCGAATCTTAATCTTTAGATTTGAAGGTGTTAATGAAGGTTTTAGTGAGAGTGTTATATATGGTTGGAAAGAGGAGAAAGAGAGCTTCAAGATGGTGGTGGAGGTGGGTGGTCACGCGCCGGTGGTGGCCGGATTTTGGCCGGAACAGTGGCCGGATAATAGAGGGTGGCGGCTAGGGTTTTTAGAGAGAGAAAGGGGAGAGAGAAAAGAGGGGTGTGTGTGTTTTTAGTGAGAGAAACAAAGGTAGCATGTGAGGGAGGGTGAGGGTATATATATTTTGGAAGGAGGGACTAAATAATAAAAGAGAGGGAGGGGAGGGGGCGCCGGCCTAAGCAAAAGAGAGGGGCCGTGGTCGCCATTTTTCGTAAATTATCCCGTTTACCCATTCCTGAGCTCATATATTGTCCGCCGAGTGTCCCACAACGTTCATTCGACTTTCTAACATCGTTATTTACGTTTTTTCACGAGTTTTGACTATTTATTTTTCAATTTTCGAGTTATGGTCTAAAAGTTACAATATTTCTCGTTTTAGGCTTTTCTAGTGCCGAATCGAATAGCGCCTACCAAATAGAGTTAAAACTCATACGATAACTCATTCCATAGTGAAATAAACCGTAAAAACCAATAGACGATATAAAATCAAGTCATGGGTTATAAAAATAGTGATAAAGGCAAAAGCTCGATTTTAGTTTAACGTAATGCGGTTACCTAAAATAGACTCCTTAAATTGCCAGTTGTCACAGCCTCCCAGCCTTAGAAGAAACCCGTCCCGGGTTTCACTCCGAGTTGCTTGATGTCATAAAATTTTTAGGATACTTCCTACGGAAAACTTCCTCACGTTCCCAAGTGAACCCCGGTCCATGTCGAGAGTTCCAACGAACTTTGACAATCGGAATTCGGCTATTCTTCAGCCTTTTAATCTCACGGTCCATAATCTCAATCGGTTCCTCAACAAAATTCAATTTCTCATCAATACGAATATCTCTTAAGGGCACAACTATGTTTTCCTCTGAAAGACATTTCTTAAGATTACTAACATGAAATACATTGTGTACACTGCTCAATTTCGATGGTAGCTCCAGGCGGTATGCTACCGGTCCGATTCTTTCCAGGATTGGAAAGGGACCAATATATCGGGGATTGAGTTTTCCACGCTTTCCAAAATGAATCACTCCTTTCCAAGGAGAAACTTTCAACATAACACGATCTCCTACATGAAATTCTAAAGGTTTACGTCTCTTATCGGCATAACTCTTTTGTCTATCACGAGCGGTTTGCAATCGGTTACGAATCTGAACTATCTTCTTAGTGGTTTCTTGGACAAGTTCGGGACCTGTAAGTTGACTCTCGCCAACTTCAGCCCAACAAACAGGAGAACCACATTTTCGGCCATACAGTGCCTCAAATGGGGCGGCCTTAATGCTAGAATGATAACTATTGTTGTAAGATAATTCGAACAAACGGAGGTGTCTCTCCCAGCCATGGCCGAAATCAATAACACAGGCTCTAAGCATGTCCTCTAAAGTCTGAATGGTCCTCTCGCTCTGACCATCGGTCTGAGGGTGGTAAGCAGTCCTCATATCTAAGTTTGTTCCTAATGCTGTCTGTAATGATCTCCAAAAGTGGGATGTAAAACGGCTATCCCTATCGGAAATGATAGATATCGGTACTCCATGACATGATACTACCTCCTTAAGATACAATCGAGCAAGCTTATCGAGACTATCGGTTTCACTAATGGCTAAAATGTGAGCAGAATTAGTTAAACAATCAACTATTACCCAGATAGTGTCATTGCCGCTAACTGTTCTCGGTAATTTAGTGATAAATTCCATGGTTATTTGCTCCCATTTCCATTTCGGGAGTTCGGGTTGAACTAAGAGTCCTGAGGGTTTCTGATGTTTGGCTTTTACCTTAGAACAAGTCAGACACCAACTGACTTACTGAGCTATATCGGCTTTCATATTAGGCCACCAGTAAAGTTTCTTAAGGTCCTGATACATCTTATCGGATCCGGGATGAATAAAGTATTTTGATTTATGCGATTCATGCATAATCAACTCATGGATTCCACCATGAAATGGTATCCAGCTTCTGTCTCTGAAGCATAAAGTTCAGTCGGAACGCTTCAAGAAGCCGTTTTCACTTTCTACCATTCCATGAAGATTCTCGTAAGGACGGTTCTCTTCCGTCAATGCCTCTGCTTGGGCGGCTAAAATTTGAGATGGTAAGTAGGGGTGTAAACGAGACGAGACAGATCACGAGCTATTCGAGATCGACTGGTAAACTACTCGAAATCGACTCGATATAAACGAGTCGAGCTCGAGCTCGAGCTACTCGAGTACACTTTCGAGCCGAGTTCGAGCTCGAATATGCTCAGCTCGTGAGGCTAGCGAGCCCTTAACGACCTTCAATAATATTACACTTTTACCCTTTTATATACATATAGTTACGTAAAATAGAGTCAATTCGAGCTTGATATGCCCATTTTCATCGAGTTCGAGCTTTAAAAGTGGCAATAATCGAGCTCGAGCCGAGTTTCGAGCACGAGTTTGAGATGACGAGCCGAGCTCGAGCTTGAAATCCAAAGCTCGAACGAGCTCGAGTCGAGTTTCGAGCTCGAGTTGTACACGACAAAGTCTTCGCTTCCTTCAGGCAAAGCTAGGATGGGCGCACTACACAACTTCTCCTTCAGAAGTTGGAATGCTTCTTCTTCCTTTTCTCCCCATTCATACTTAACATCCTTCTGTGTTAGTTTGGTCAGCGACTTAGCTATCTTGGAAAATCCCTCAATGAATCTCCTATAATAGCTTGCTAAACCTATAAACTGTCGTATTTCTGATGGGTTCTTAGGAGCTGCCCATTCCTTAATGGCCTTAATCTTAGCTGGGTCAACATGAACACCTCGACTATCTATCACATGACCTAAGAATTGTACGGACGGAATCCAAAATTCACACTTAGAGAATTTGGCATACAACATCTCCTCTCTTAACAATCCTAAAATGAGCCTCAAATGCTCTTCGTGCTCCTCACTACTCTTAGAGTATATCAAGATGTCATATATGAATACTTTCACAAACTTATCCAGGTATGGTTTACACACTCGGTTCATGAGATCCATGAAAACCGCTGGCGCGTTGGTCAAACTAAACGACATCACTTGGAATTCATAGTGTCCATAACGAGTTCTAAACGCCGTCTTAGGGATATCCTCCTCTCGAACTCTAAGCTGGTGATAACCAGATCGTAAGTCAATCTTAGAAAAGACACTAGCTCCTTGGAGTTGGTCGAATAGGTCATCTATTCTAGGTAACGGATATCGGTTCTTCACTGTCAACTTATTCAATTCCCTATAATCGATACACATCCGAAAAGATCCATCCTTCTTCTTCACAAACAACACCGGTGCTCCCCACGGTGACGAACTTGGTCGAATAAATCCCTTCTCTGACAATTCTGCCAACTGTTTAGACAGTTCCTCCAATTCTCTTGGAGCAAGTCGATAAGGTGCCCGGGCTACGGGTGCCGCACCGGGTATCAACTCTATTTGTAATTTCACTTGTCGGACAGGTGGAATCCCTGGCAGATCGCCGGGAAGCACATCCGGAAATTCTCTGACGACGGGTACATCATTAAGGTGTCTTTCACTCTTCTCCTCACTTTTCTTTTCAGAAATTCGAGCCAAGAAAAGACAACCTCCTCTATCGATGTACTTCTGGGCCTTAATACAAGAGATGATGCTCAACCGGGAATGACTTCCACAGTGGCTCCGATCTCCTTGTATGCTCAGAACTTTTCCGCCATACGGTAAACGCACAATCTTCTCATCACAGATGATGTGTGCACCGTTCTTCGACAACCAATGCATTCCGATAATGACGTCAAAACTTCCTAAGGTAACCGGCAATAAGTCTATACTAAACGGGCGGTCTAGGAAACTTAAGGTACAACCTCGGACTACGGTGTTTATCTTCTCTCTATTCCCATTGGCTAATTCCACATCGTAACTAAACCCTAAAGGTGTTTGGGAGATTCCTAGTAATGGCATAAAATTGGTGGATACGAAACTCATATCCGCACCAGTATCAAACAGTATGGAAGCATAGCGATTATTGAGAAGGAACGTACCCGTAACTATGTTAGGGTCCTCACCAGCTTCCTTCCCAATAGTGTAAACACGCGTTGTTCCCATGTCTCTCTGCTGATTCCTAGCACCATGGTTCCCATGGTTTTCCACAACCTCACGCTTCACAGGGTTTAAGCCATTACTTCCCATACCTCGGTTAGCAAATCCTCCTACATTACCGGGATTTCCTCTCATCCACGGCTCTCGGCACTCATTCTTAAAGTGCCCTTCTTTCCACATCCAAAACAGGTGACAGTGGCCTTCCAGTCCGCTCCTTGTGCAGTTTGAGCTGCAGCAAGTGGACGAGACCTACAATCTTTGGCCATGTGTCCTACCTTAGAGCACTTCCTACACACATTCGGGCATAGTCCATGGTGGTGTCGGTTACAACGACCACACACAGGCTTACTACCTTCATAATCTTTCCTTTCTCCATTTCCTATGGTGAACACCCTAGCTGTCTCATGCCGTTTGTTGTCATTCCCTTTAACAACTTCATTCCTCTTCCTCTTATCACTCCTATCATTCTTACCCTTGTCTCCTACTTCTAGCACATAAGAGTCCATCAAACGCTGAGCCACAGTAATTGCCTCATGCAAATTAACTGGCTTCGCAGTGATGACATCATTTCGGGTAGCTAAAGGCAATCCATCAGTATACCTGTCAATCTTAAGTTCTTCAGTGCGAACCATATCAGGGAAAAGCAACGATAACTCTTGGAAACGACGAGTATAAGTCGCCATGTCAGTACCCTTAACCTTATGGTTCCAGAACTCACTCTCTAACTTCTTAACTTCATTCCTAGGACAGTAAGTCTTGATCAGGAGAGTCTTAAACTGAGTCCAAGTCATACTATAAGCTACATCAATTCCTACTGACCTGTGATAGTTGTTCCACCAGGTTAACGCTTCGTCCTTCAAGGTATATGTTGCATACTTAACCTTACAATCCTCCTCACAATTACTAACGGCAAACACAGATTCAATTTTCTCCAACCACCTAGTTAGGTAAACTACTCCCTCAGTTCCTCCGAACTCAATGGGACCACAGAATCGAAACTCTTTGTAGGTACAACCTCGAGTTCGATTCAGCATCGGGGTCCCACCAGAGATGTTAAAGAGATTAGTTTCAGCTAGTAGTTCAACGACACGTTGCGCCACTAATTGGTCAACATGGGCTGGGTTCACAGGTGGAGGGTTTTGTGGAACATGACCGTTCTCAGCACGGTCGTTCACATTCAGGTTTTCTACAACTGGGTTATCAGGGTTCGGGTTCTCAACAGGTGGAGTGGTCGGGGCCGGACGACGACCTCGACGGACAGGGGCAACAACAGCAGCAGGAGCTGCTCGGTTGTTCCTAAGCGGGTTTCGTCTTGTTGCCATCATTCTGAAGGCAAGAAGCACATTTTCATAAGTTCACAATTCACGCTCTAAAGATAGAGTTGGGTTATAAGGATCACCAAATAACGCTCGAATTCATAATCAAGGTCAACAAGGATAACGCTATACCAAAGCGAAACAATCGGATACCGAATCATAACTAAAGGATGCACGTTCCAATAACCATACTCATAGGTTTCAAAAGTGGAAATACATAGAAGGATACGAAGAAATCCAAAAATGATCCTAACGACGATACTACTAAGACAACTAGGATAGATCTACATCTCGAACCAAGTACTACTTAGTTTCAGGATGGTACAAAACCATGAATCTAATACTATCTAGCCACGTCTACGAATACCACTAACTGATCTCCTAACATCGTCAACCTCTCTCCACAAAGATGCTAACTCAACACGTCGAGCGTCGCGATCACTCTTAAGCTCTGCGACCTCTCTCTCCAACTCACCAATCCTATGCCAAATTGCTCTATCAGCATCACGAGCTGTCGC
Organism: Chrysanthemum seticuspe; assembly: GCA_019973895.1. Lineage (NCBI taxonomy): Eukaryota > Viridiplantae > Streptophyta > Magnoliopsida > Asterales > Asteraceae > Chrysanthemum > Chrysanthemum seticuspe. The sequence goes on from BPTQ01000002.1 coordinate 143,736,017, forward strand.
GAACCCTCTCAGCAGGTCCCCAACCTGCTCCTGGAGCTCCGATATACCCTCACGTAAAACCCTAGTCCTCCTGACTACAGTACCCATATCAGCTCTCAGATCCTCTATACTAGCCCTAGATACTCCAACCAACCGATCCGTCAACTGACTAAGCCTAGTACCCTGTGATGTAATCCTCTCCCACATCAGACCCGTCTCACCATACTCCTCGGGCTCTGAAGCAATCTCCGATGGTATCTCATATCCTAATGGGCTACCTATATAAGGTGAGTAAGGTGGTGAGTCAATGTCTAAAGGCTGTCCAGGGGACTCAGGCTCAGGCAAAGGAGAACCTGGTCATGGAGAATGTGCAGGACTCTACAATGGAGGAGTACCCCCTTCTGGGATATCCTCATCATCCTCCTCCTGAGGATCTTCATCCTCATCTACATACTGCTCCTCAATCTCATGCTCCTCCTCGACCTAATGCTCCTCCTCGCCCTCATCCATAGAGGGAGAGTCCATGAGTCGGAGTCTCTGTGCAGGTAAACCCTGAGGTGGTACACTAGGAGATCTAGGCCTCCTAAGACATGGTGATGCTGCTAAACGGATAGGTGATGATGGTGGTCTCACGGACATGCGGGCAGTGCTATAAGCAAGCCTAGGAGTCTGGGCTCGTGCTAAGACCTGATGTAAAGTGAGCTGCCTAGATGAGCTAGGGCGATCTGATGATGATGAACTAGAGTGACGGGCAATCTCATAAGGACCACCCTGCGCAACCGTCATGAGAGCCAATGCTGGTGAACTAGCAACAACAAGGACCTCCTCAGACACATCAAAAGCTAGTGAAGGCATAGTCTGTGACAATGACATAGGGTAGGTATAAGTGTTCGAAACAACTAGTTTTAATAAGCGCATCAACTTAACCAAAACATGTATCACATAACGAAAGCTTTAAAAATAGAGGTACCGCATTACTCAAAACATGCCTTTAAATACAACACATAAGTTCCATTCCATCACATAATCCCATATCAATTCAATTGAGTTCAAAACTCCAAAATCACAATATATCGTTTACTCAAAATCATATTCCGTAGTATCTCGATAATCACATCTCATTTACTCAAAATCGATAATCATATCTCCAAATCATAACGTTTCCATAATCAGTTCACAATATCCCTTAACAGATCATCTCATAATTCAAATCACAGTTCATACCATAAACAAATAAGAAGCCTCAGCTTGGCAAGCGGGCGTGCGTCGGTCGAAGATCAATTTTTCTTAAAAGTGGTTATAGTTTAGGGTTTATAAAATACCTAATTCTCTATAACCTTGAGCTCTGATACCAATCTATAACACCCCCAAATCTCGGTACAGCGGAAGACTTAATCAAGTTTTCGGGGCGTTACTATTGGATTGGTATCTCACACAAGTATAGCAAAAAGATAGTCATTTAACATTCAAAACCAATCCCAAATTTAAGTATTCAAAACATTTAATCCAAAAGTGTAAATATTAGGCCCAAAACATGATTTAATAAGATAGGTCCCCAAATTTTATCAGAGTCAGAAATGATCCTTGAACCCCGCCTTCTTGCCAAGCTTCCACCGATCACGTATTCCAAACATCTCTCAAATGCCTGAGAAATCATGCTAAAAGGTCAGCTTACGCTGGTGAGTTCATAGGTTTAAGTTCAACAAAATCATAGTGGACCAGTAAGAGTTGATTTGCTATGCAAGACCTAACATAGATAAATACCGATCCTACCCGGATCACCAACCATAAACATATCCCGCATCCAGGGATTACTCGGGCCCAACGACTCTAGTCCAGCAATGTCGTGGCAAAATCTAGAACAATTGCCAACCCCGGACTAGGTCGAGGTAGAAGTCTATTCTTAGCTAGGCAACAGTTATAGCAATTAGGATTGCTACCCTAGTCTAAGGCAACAACTACCGCACATCTATCTAAACAGTCAAGCATATAAGAAAATCCAAATAGTTTTCATGGTCCAAAAACAGTAGCATGATTCTCACCCTAATATAGTTAAAAACGTAGATAAAAATGGGGCTATGAAACTCACCTCAAGCAATCAACGTACGAATAAACACTAGCAGAAGATAACAGAAATCACGAGTCATGACTTCTCGGCTTTTAATCAATCAATAGTCCAAACTATACTAAAGTCCATGTTACGGCTTTGTCGGAGTCAACTATTGACTAAAAAGTCAAAGTAACACCGACGTAGCTCAAAGTTGACAATATATATATATATCAAGTCCAAATTTAAAAGTCATAATAGCGCAATTCAATCCCAAACCCACTCAAAACAATCTCGCCAACCAATCAATCAACCAAATATACCTGAAACCAATGTTATGACCCTAATGGCCATGACACGGTCACGGTCAAGACCACGTGAACCAAACAAGCCCTAGAAGCTTTTCGGCTCCACGCGTCTCATCCAAACCTCAACTACATCAACCAACAAGCTACCAAAACGACCCGACCCAGACCCGTGGTCCAAGTGGGTCACGTACGCAACCCAAGGCTCACGTACGTGGCCTTGGTGGCTCGTACACCCTTCCAAATCCAACCAAACATCACCCAAATCAATTCCACAACATCCAAATACAATCATTCAACCTCCAATCATTAACCAAACACAAAACCCATCATCTATTCTAACCAAAAATATGAAACTAGACCTAAAATGCATAAACCCATCAAATTGATACATCATATGCTTACCAAACACTAACTACTTGTTTATTTAGATGTTAATTAGACTTAATTCCATGTTTCACCCAAAAGCCCCAAAAAGTACACCATGGTCGAAACCCTAATAAGCCATACGTGGCTTTACAAGGCTCCAACAAGGTGTTTTCATGTCTCTTTTACCTTATCCAAACACGAATTGCAAAACCCACTTGAAACCCTAAAAATCCGAATCTTAATATTTAGACTTGAAGGTGTTAATGAAGGTTTTAGTGAGAGTGTTATATATGGTTGGAAATAGGAGAAAGAGAGCTTCAAGATGGTGGTGGAGGTGGGCGGTCACGCGCAGGTGGTAGCCGGATTTTGGCCGGAACAGTGGTCGGATAATAGAGGGTGGCGGCTAAGGTTTTTAGAGAGAGAAAAGAGGTGTGTGTGTGTTTTTAGTGAGAGAAACAAAGGTAGCAAGTGAGGGAGGGTGAGGGTATATATATTTTGGAAGGAGGGACTAAATAATAAAAGAGAAGGAGGAGAGGGGGCGCCTGCCTAAGCAAAAGAGAGGGGTCGTGGTCGCCATTTTTCGTAAACTATCCCGTTTACCCATTCCCGAGCTCATATATTGTCCCCCGAGTGTCCCACAACGTTCATTCGCCTTTCTAACATCGTTATTTACATTTTTCCATGAGTTTTGACTATTTATTTGTTAATTTTCGAGTTACGGTCTAAAAGTTACAATATTTCTCGTTTTAGGCTTTTCTAGTGCCGAATCGAATAGTGTCTACCAAATAGAGTTAAAACTCATACGATAACTCATTCCATAGTGAAATAAACCGTAAAAACCAATAGACGATATAAAATCAACTCATGGTTTATAAAAATAGTGATAAAGGCAAAAGCTCGGTTTTAGTTTAACGTAATGCGGTTACCTAAAATAGACTCCCTTAATTGCCAATTGTCACAAGAGATCCGGTCACCTGTTCACAAAACCGGACATAAACATTTTACAGCCCAAATGACTTAACCACAATTTCCAATATCAAATACCGAGCTCCCCATCTTCATCTAATTCATACAAACCATCATCCGCAAATTCTATTACCTCGAACACCAACCAAATTCCACCGTCTGGTATGTAATACCAAATCCAAAACCTATTTACCAACTTTAACTCATTTCTCAACCAACATACGCCCAATCAACTTCATCTCTTCGCTCAATTTCAACAACTCCAATAAACTCAAGTCTCCCAACAACAATACCAACAAACCCAACCACTGTACCAGCCCATAATTTCCCAACAACTGTACCAACAAACCCACCAACAATTCCCACAACATGAACAATCCGAAGCCGCAGGGCTGTCGTCACCCAAGAAACGTGGCAGAAGCAAAAAAAAAATCGCGAACGAGAAAGGAAAACCATATAATTCGTACGCCATAGACTCAAACCGAAGATTTAATTTTGGCAGAATGTTGGTTACATATATCCGAGGATCCAAACACAAACACCAAACAAAACGATGAGCCATTTTGGAGATGATGTTTTGCCACGTCCATTTGGCAAAAGATGAAACTATAGAAGTCACCGATCTTCAAACTCACTCGCTACTTCTTCTTCACAATAAACGTTTCGCGGAATGTTTGCAACAACAACTCGCTTTAGACCGTGAGACAAAGATGAAAGAAATAAGAAACGAGGCTAGGGCGAGAGTGGAATTAATCAAATCTCAAACACGAAATGAAGACTTAAAGATGCTTGCAATCAACATCGACGGGATGGATCCGGTAGATGCGACTATTATCGAGGAAGCCAAAAAGGAAATTCGAGTTAAAAATATTTTCCCAAAACTAAGTTTAGTTCACATACTTTTATTTTGATGTCTTTTTATTTTATTTTATGTACTTCTTTTACTTATTTTATTTTATTAATGTAATTCTAATTTTAATTTAATATTTTATTTTATTTGAATAAATCAATGAGGTTCGGGAGTGTTTCATAAGTTAAGTGATGGATGAAAATTGTATTCAGTTTTTTTTTTCTGGGTAAAAGGGTTTATCCCGAAATAATATATAATCACAAAGAAACATTCAATAAAATGATACGGAGTATATGATATGTGGCTGAAGTACTACATAAACCTCAAGCCAATTAGCTTATTTGTACACCCCATAATCATTTTGTGAGGTACCAATTAATACGATTTTCATTTCCCATTTGCAAACTTAAAAGCCCAAGAAAGCCCATGTTAAACAAAACACCCAAAAAAAGCCCATTTGGTAGAGCCCTAATTTCCCAATGACACACATATAAACACTCACAAACTCACACAACACACAGTCTCTCTCAAAAAACCCTAGATCACACACCATCACAGCCGTAACCACCAAAAAACAAAAATGGCCTCATCAGCCGCAGCCCGTCCCTTAGTCACAGTCCAAACCCTCTCCTCCGACATGAACACCGACCAAGCCACAACCGTCCCACTCCCACACGTCATGAAAGCCTCCATCCGACCAGACATCGTCAACTTTGTCCACTCCAACATTTCCAAAAACAGCCGCCAGCCCTACGCCGTCAGCCGCAAAGCCGGTCACCAGACCTCAGCCGAGTCATGGGGAACCGGTCGTGCTGTGTCACGTATCCCTCGTGTTCCAGGTGGCGGGACCCACAGGGCTGGTCAGGGTGCTTTTGGTAACATGTGTCGTGGTGGTCGCATGTTTGCTCCTACTCGTATCTGGCGCAGGTGGCATAGGAAGATTAATGTCAACCAGAAGAGGTACGCTGTTGTGTCTGCCATTGCCGCGAGTGCTGTTCCTTCGCTTGTGATGGCGCGTGGGCATAAGGTGGAGACTGTTCCTGAGTTGCCTTTGGTTGTTAGTGACTCTGTTGAAAGTGTTGAAAAAACTGTGAATGCTATTAAGGTTTTGAAGGAAATTGGGGCCTACCCAGATGCCGAAAAGGCGAAAGACTCGCTTGGGATCAGGCCGGGTGTCGGGAAGATGAGGAACAGGAGGTACATTTCTCGAAAAGGTCCGTTGATCGTTTACGGGTCCGAGGGGGCTAAGTTGGTTAAGGCTTTTAGGAACATCCCTGGTGTCGAGGTTGCGAATGTGGAGAGGTTGAATTTGTTGAAGTTGGCACCTGGTGGGCACTTGGGTAGGTTTATTATTTGGACTAAGTCTGCTTTCGAGAAGCTCGATTCGATTTACGGGTCGTTTGAGGACAAGAGTGAGAAGAAGAGTGGGTACGTGTTGCCGAGGGCGAAGATGGTGAATGCTGACTTAGCTAGGATTATTAATAGTGATGAGGTGCAGTCTGTTGTGAGGCCGATTAAGTTGGAGAAGAAACGGGCTTGTATGAAGAAGAATCCATTGAAGAATTTGAACACCATGTTGAGGTTGAACCCGTATGCTAAGACGGCGAAGAGGATGGCGGTCATTGCTGAGGAGCAGAGGTTGAAGTCTAAGAAGGAGAAGCTTGATCAGAAGAGGCAGCCTATCTCTAAGGTATATCTTATTGTGTTTGATTTTACTATTGCTTATGATGAAATGTTGTTATATATAATATATTGTTTGGTTTAATTCTATTGAATGCTGTATATTTGATTATTGGTTAAAGTATTGTTTGATGTCCATTACTAAGTTACAAGTATGTTTGTGTATGGGTAGATTTAATCATCAAGGTGATAATTCATTTGTTAGTAAATTGATGTGTCTTCTACTTTTGTTGATATTTCATTTTTGTTTACGTGATTGTAGCGTATGATAAGGAAATGGTATTGTTTGATATGCTTATTGCTGAATTATATAGAGATTCTAGGATTGTATTTGCTTTTTATATCTTTTTGTGTCTATTGAGATGCATGTTTTTAGAGATAGATTAAGGGCTTAAGGCAAACCATGATTTGCAATCTCAAAATTTGTTGATGGTCATGATATTGCAAACAATATGTTATGATGAAAGTGTGTGTTTACTCATTTGATTTAGATTTTAGTTTTGATTTGTCATATAAAGCAATGCCTAATTCCTCAATATTTGGTTACATCAATGTTAATGCAAGGTTTTTGGTTGTTTTAAACAATTAAATGTGGCATTTAAAAGTATATTTGGTCACTTGTAAGTTGTTTTAAACAATTTAATGTTGTGATGGTTGTACTTTTAAACAATTTAAAAGTATACTTGTGATGGTTATATTTGTTTTCTAAAATTATATTTGGTCGCTACCTTGATTTGTACAGTTGTTTTTAGAAGTTAATAGCCATTACAATAATTGGTACCTTAAAACAGTTTTATAGTACTTGTTTACTCTCATCTCTATTTTTACATGGCTTATAAAAACTTGTAAGCAAAAATTTTAATGCCAAAGGTTTCTTTGTTGTTAAGATGTGATTGCTAGACGGTCTGTGTTTTTGTTTTGAGCAAAGTTGTCGTAAGCCGTAAGGATTACAATTGGACTCTCATTTCTATTTTTACTACTAATGTTATGTATTGTTAGTGCTGTTGAAAACTGGTCTTAAATCATTTTACATTGCTGCGACTTCTATTGACCAAACTCACATTGAAAATGGATTTCCCATCAGACTTTCTGCTTGTTTTCTTTTGTATATGTAAATATGTTTATATTGTAGAAATGACAATCTGATGATCAACTTGTGCTTTTTATTTGAACAGGAGGAAGCATCAAAGATCAAGACAGCTAGCAAGGCATGGTACAAGACTATGATCTCGGACAGTGATTATGCTGAGTTTGATGTTTTCACCAAGTGGCTTGGAGTTTCACAGTGATTTATCTTTTTGTGTTGAATTGGTTTGTTAGGTTTCTAAAACCATCCATGATAGAAGTTGATACTAAGTACGTTTTGTTCCATCGTTCTGCTAGACATAAGTTTTTATCTGTGTTCTGTTGCTGCTGGTCTCGTCTAGCAGCGAGTTTTGTTATGATTGAGCTTTTAATTAAAGACATGACTTATCTACCTATTACTATTGTGCAATATTTTTTTCATGGTGCATTTGATGATACAAATATGCTTTGACTAGATAAACCCCTAGTAAATTTTGATGCTAAAAACATATTGCAGTTTTGTTTTAGCTTGTCCCTTTTGCATAACATAAATGAATGCCAAAAATGCATGTGCGGTCTGCATTGCTGCTAATGCTTCTTTGGTTCCAAAAGATGTTAGCTTTTGCTTAATGGATGCCTTATTCATTCTTTCTGGTTAATTCAGAGGCGTTTAATTTGTTAAATACAAGTTAAATATTTTACAAAGAGTGTTGCACCTTTCTACTTATTTTCCCAATCAAGTTATTCTTTCATTACAATATGCAAGTTTTGTGTAGAAACCATGATCCCCAGACTGTTAAGCAATTTGCCCTAAAAAGTGATCAGACCAGGATATTCTAATTGTATCTCTTGGTTCAACGAGCTAGCCAATGACTTGTCTTGGATATGTATTTCCCTTTTTTTTGTCAAAATACATGAATAAACGGTAGTGATGGGAGAGCCAGTTGCCACAAGATTTTAGTCGAACAATCAATCCAAAGTTCGCCTTATGTTCACTTGGCAGTCTTATAGTCGAGACGCTAGAAAGCTACAAGATTTTGTCCAATGTGACACTAGTCTTAGTATTGTCTAAGGTTTGGCTTGGCATGCGTATTCATTTCATTAGAATCATTTTTTTCCTTCTATTACTCAAGTCGAGGACAAGTTATCGAATTGGTTTATGCATGTTTAGGTTCTCAATTGCTGGAAATAAATCTAGCTGAAAGAAGTGTGTCTACTTTAGCTTGACCATAATTTTAAACTGAACTGTGTGGACTGTAGATTGATGGATAATAAAAACATGAAACCAATTTGATCTTGCTTGTCAAAGTTTAAGATACATCAATTTTTATCCACTGACAATTTTTGAAAACCAGACAACAAAAAAGAAAACCATGTTGGAAACAATTTTCATCCATGAGCACACCATATCAGGAATCAAAGCTCATTGAACTTGTAAGAGTTTACTTTAAGCATGAGAAACATCTCCTGAAAGTAGGGCTTCTTTGATAAACCGTTTGAAGTTATTATACGACGAACCGCCAACTTCAATAGCTTCTTTGGCTTTCCTTTTCCATTCTTTAGCATTTCTTCTCATTTCTTTCCCTTTCTCCCCTTGAAGCATTTCCTTAACAAGAACTTCAACTTCAGTTCGTTTCACATCATGATTAATCTCCATCCCGATCCCCCATTCAACACAAGCATATCGGCAATTTGTTTGTTGATCCGAAAAGAAAGGCCAGCATATCAACGGAACACCTTCAAGTATGCTCTCAGTAGTAGAATTCCATCCACAATGTGATAGAAATGCACCAACCGACGGATGGGCTAAAACTTGATCTTGTGCACACCAATTGACGAGCAGTCCTCTATCTTTGATTTCATCCAAGAAATCTTGAGGCAACATAGTTGAATCTCCCATTGTGACATCAGGCCTAACAACCCATAAGAATGGTTGCATACTATTCGCTAAACCCCAAGCAAATTCAATCAAGTGTTGTTCGGTCATAGTAGTTATACTTCCGTAGTTGATATAGATAACAGACCCCTCTTCTTTTTGGTCTAGCCATTGCAAACATGCCGTGTCTGGCTTCCACAAACTCGAGTTCAGTGATTGAACTGGACTATTGTCAGGCACATATTTGCTGGCTAGTAAAGGAAGTGGGCCTATTGTATAAATGTTGGAGTACTTGAACTTTGAAGCCATTGCTTCCAATACTTTGTGCTCCAATGCTTCAAAAGTATTGAAAATGATCGCTGAAGCATTCAAGTTATTCTGGGCTTCTTCCCCCATAAAGTCAAACATGATATCGTCGGGGTCAGTTGTTCTAATGAAGCTTGGAACATCTTTATAACGAATATTGCTCATTCCAGGAATCCAATCAATTGGTTTTTCTAGTGTGCCATCCGTCAAATAGCTATCATCTGCAAATAATTTCAAAAAGTTATTAAAAACAATTTCCTCGCTTTAGCTAACTACTATCATTTTTCAGAGTACTAAATGACATAGAGACCTGAAATGTATGCCCAAATTGAGAAAGTTATACATAAGAGCATATCTGTTTTGGTCCTATTCAGTAGTTGAATATTTAAAGTGCCATGAAATTTAACATAATCAAAAGAACTATGAAACCTAGATAACAAAAGGACAGTAATAATTGGTAAATAAGTTAACTAAAACACATTTGTATCCGCTTGTTTATTAGTCCAGTTTCAGGTTCATTAATGTAACTGGTCTGTTTTGTTTAGTTACGATTTTATTATTCCAAAACCAGAATTCTGGAGTATATTTTTGTTTTCAAAGAGTTCAGTTGAGTTTGGCCAAGACCATTGATTAATACGGAGTAAATCATACCATAAACCAATATCAGAATCAGGTTTAACATCTAACGATCAATCAGAAAACGATAAATCCAAACAGAAAAATGTATACAACTTTCTTAGTGTTTGATCTACTCAAGATATATAGCTTATGTGCTTATATGTACTTGTGTATATTGATGTAGCCAAGAAGAGGTTAGACCATTTAATCGTCCTTTTTCCATTCTCTAGCTTTTAAAGTTAGTATAATTGTTTCAAAAGTTTTACACAAAGTCATGAATAAAAAAAAAGCTATGTAGTGTGACTGAGTACCTTTAAAGGGAACAATTCCCCGTTTGATAAACTCACGATAATGCAAAAATCCCATGAAAGCACACGCGGGTGAAGTCCAAAACTGAACCTCCGGAATCCCTAAATCCTTAGCAGCTTGTATCGCAAAGCTCATCACCCCATCTCCAATAACACAACTCACCTTTGGGACCCCATTCAGCTGATTCAACCGACACAACAAGTCCTTAAACGGACCTAAACATGTCTTTCTTGTCATATCACAAAGCATTGGTATGTCTTGAGTCGCGTCTCTATCTGAGTATGGCATACCATCAGGTATGCTCTCAAATCGAAAGTCCAACAGCCCTTTAACAGATTCTGGACCTTTGGACCGAATGAGACGTTTGTGATTGAACTCGGTGTTGACAAATGTGATATGAAAGCCATGGGTATGAAGAAGCTTTGCAAGCTTCATAAAAGGGTTAACATGGCCTTGTGCTGGATATGGCACAAGAACTGCATGAGGTTTGTTCTCACTACCCATTTAGTTTTAGCTTATGGACTTTGATAGAAAGTGTTGCCATTATATAGAGGTTGGTTTAAAAAATACTAATTGCCATGTTACAATTTTTTAGGTTTATAATTGTGTTATGACACTAATTTATAAACTTTTTTGTTTTATAAATCTATCTCAGCAATGTATAAATCTTTTTAATTTTTATACACATCACACATAATTCAAATGCATTAAAGTATGAAAATGTTTAATATCTTATACCTCTTCATGCTACACAAGCTTGAAATAAATGTTCAGTATGGTTTACAAATTTTTAAACTTCTTCATAATTTTATAAACCTCTCTATCATAAACCACTATAGTTAATTTTCTTAGCAGGTATAATAATCAACCCTCATAATAAACTTATGTACTAGTTATATTTAGTATGTTAGAATCAGAAGCATATTCTGCCACTAATTTTAAACAACTTAAACTAAACTTTATGCAAGTCATTGACCATATATATAGATTTCAACATCCATTTTATAATTTGTCCCCTAGCGTCAGGCCATTTCGAGGGATCTTTCAAAGCATCTACTAATTTTTGTTAGGTTACCTGAAAGATAAACACTAGTAAAGTTTAAGTTTAAGTATCCCCCCCCCCCCCCCCCCCCCCCCCTCCTCTCTCTCTCTCTCTCTCTCTTTAATTTTTTTTTTTTTTTTTTTTTTTTTTAATTTGGGTTTTTGACTCGACATTGCGAGCCGATTAATCTCAGGGCGACTATCCTTTTGAATAGCTCGGAGTTGGCGCAGGTAAACCTCCATGGTCACAAGGGGATTAGTTTTCTCCCCGTTGGATTCGAACCCTTGACCTCCTCTTTAAAAGGTTGATATTCTTACCGCTCGGTCAACCCTTATAGTTTAGTAAATTATATTTCTTGTTGTTAAAAATGTACTTATAGTTTATTAGAGGCGACGTGATAAATTTTAGGCAATTTTATATCTATTTTTGTTTAATTTGGATATTTTATATTTATCTAAATATGTTTTAAAAATATTATTATACATTATGCACTCAACTAGGGATGAGCAAAAGAATTAAGGGACCGGACCGGACCGAGAACTAGAACCAAGAAGAACCGAACTGGAGCCAGAACCAGAACCGAATGTTCCAGTTCTGGTTTTTGAGTTTGAGATTTTTTGGTTTTTGGGTCGGTTCGGTTCGGTTTCACCAATTCTCGATTCCGGAACCAAATACCCAATAATATATAACAACATATATTTTTTTTACTTCTCATACTCAAAGTCTCAAATCATAGGTACCAATGCCATAAAAAAAACCCTACTATCCTACTTTCAGAAAAATCAAGTCAAACACTCTAAGCTTTAATCTTTAATTCATTGAAACATCCACAAATCAATATTTAATCTAAATTTAATAACATTCCAAGTCATTCAACATTCAGAACTCACATAACAACTACCATCATTATCAAAACAATGGAAGTATTTTTATGCATTCGATGTACTAGCTTATAACATGTTCATCATTACCTTATGATGTTTTGTTTGAGGATTTAGCCATGTAACTAAGTCATTGTATATATTTCCTAAATTATCTTTTGTGGTTCTGTGTTGAGATCATGCTTGTGCAATTTTTTAGTGAAAGAAAATGCTCAAACGTAGACGAGTCCCATCGCTTTGCACCCAAGATTGGGTAAGAAATTCGAGAACGCAAATTAATGGGGATGATGTTGAAGATCTTATTAAAGGCGATGAGATTGTCATGGATATGGAAGAAAAATTAAAGAAACTAACCTAAAGAGACAAATAGGAACAAATTGTGGAATTATAAACCGTCTTAGTTATTTTGTTGGACAAAGTTTTAAGTTATTTTATTTTGTTTTCCGGATTGTTATGCATTATTGTTTTGTTAAAAATATAAACAAGTGAAACTATAAAATAATTGTTTATTTGAGTTTATGCTTTAGTTGTTAATTGTTGGTTTAAACGTAAATGGTTGCAAGTGCTTAAGAAATTTATTTTTTTTGTGTGTTTAATGGCTTAATTCATTAGTGCATGGGGTTATTTTTTTCTTCAGAAAAGCGGTTCCTATCCAGATAGACCAAAAAAACCGGAACCGGAACCAAAAACTATATTCAGTTCGGTTATTGGTTCCTACTTTTCACAAAATTTGATTCTCAAATTCACCGGTTTTGGTTCCGGTTCCAACCAGTTCCGAAACCATGCTTGTCCCTACACTCAACTGTACTTTCAACTTTATGAGCTACCATATAGATGTTGCAATTTAAGTTGGAATAGGGAGAAGTTCGAATAACCTTTTTTGTAGTTGTATATGTAGCATATCTCATCTTGATTTTGAGTTTTTCTAAGTAATTAAGATGAACATAAGATTGTCTTAGTGATTATCATTTTATGGAAACATTTTAGAAACACGTCGTTCATCCTAAGAAAATTCACATATTCTGCATCTATTAGATTCTTTTAGAACAAAAAAGGTTGACTTTTTATTATTCAATTTCAAATTAATGAAGAATGGATTTTTAATATGCAACACGTCGTTGCTTCCCCGTTCTAAGTACTAACAGATAATTGAAACTGATAAATAAACTGTTGAAGCATTTTTCCGCTGGTTCAGTATTGACGGCTCTCACGTGCCATCCATTCTTGAAAGCATGTTGTCATACATGAAAGAACCCGTTAGAAGGGGTCCCGAGGCCGAAGCCCCGGGAACCACCCTCCGACGGTCAAGTCAGAACCTCAAGTGCAGAGGATTTAACATAAGCGTATATTATGTGTTGTGTATGTTGTATGAGATGAAATAAACGAAATAGAGATTTTAGTATATATATAGAGAGAGAAAGAGGTAGGTGTCAAGTGGGCCACTTTAATACATGTTCTATCTAGGGAAGGAGCACGCCGAGCTATACCTAGTCTATGCACTAGGTGTCAGGTCACGTGGAGACACAATCCCGTAATATCCGGGTTAGGTGGCGTAGTCTGGTTCTTGCATCGGACTGCTGGGTAAAAAGGGTGTACCTGCATAAAAAGGAGTGTATACCTTTATGGTCCTTCGGCATATGCCGATCGGACAAGAGTAGTATCCGCCTTCCGGCGATGATCTCCGGAGTGATGGAGATTCTTCGGTCCGGCACGTGTCATCCGGACACATACGTCAACATGTCCCCGCAGTATTGTAGTATTGGTTAAAAACCGATGGTGCAATACTTAGAGAGTGTCTTTACGCCTTTCGGCACGTATCGTTTGGTGCGGAACATCCGGACACATATGTCAACATGTCCCCGCAGTATTGCATTATTAGTAAAAGGCTAATGATGTAATACTTAAATAAAACCTGTTTGGCCTTTTTGGCTTGTGCCTTTCAACACAAATATATCGTCTTTCCTCCAACGCGTGTCCTTCGAACACATACATCAACATGTCCCCCCAGTATTGCATTATTAGTAAAATACTGATGATGTAATACTTAAAGAGTACCTTATGACCTTTCGGTCTTTATCATTCGGACATGCCTTCCGTCCAGTGACCATCTTAGAGTGGTTTACCAAGTGGCCCCTAAGCCGGTGCTTCATTAGGCGAGTTGGGTCTATTAGACCACATACGCCGTCATGTCCCCCCAATATAGAATTGTTGACCTATGGTCAATGATGCTATACTTAAACATCGTTAGATCCGAAAGCGAGACATGTCTTTTCCATCACCCCTTTGCTATTTGCATAGCTTTTCTACCATAATCATTTTTTTTTGACGTGTCGTTATATATCATTATTTATTTATTAGTCACAAACCTATACCAAACACTTGTATTTTATTACAATTGTTACTCACAATAAACGTACACCAAACTTCTTGTTTTTTATTACCTTTGCTATTTGCATAGCTTTGGAAGTACAAGCTTATATGTTTGAGACGCTTACTTTTTAGATTAGTTTATTACCTGGGCCTTCCGAGTGGATGGGCACTCGGGGTCTTCCGAGGGGATGGGAACTCGGGCATACTGCCATTAGGTGGTTAGCACCCGGGCCTTCCGAGGAGATGAGCTCTCGGGCATACTGCCGTTAGGTGATTAGCACCCTGGCCTTCCGAGAAGATGGGCACTCGGGCATACTGCCGTTCGGTGATTAGCACCTGGGCCTTCCGAGGAGATGGGCACCCGGGCATACTGCCGTTAGGTGATTAGCACCCTGGCCTTTCGAGGAGATGGGCACTCGGGCATACTGCCGTTCGGTGATTAGCACCTGGGCCTTCCGAGGAGATGGGCACTCGGGCATACTGCCGTTAGGTGATTAGCACATGGGCCTTCCGTAATGACTTTGCACCCGGGCATCCGAAATGAACTTGCACTCGGGCATCCGGAATGATTTTATACTCGGGCATCCGAAATGATTTTTCACTCGGGCATCCGAAAGATGTTGCACTCGGGCATCCGCGGTGGTGGCCAGCCAACCGGGGAAGTGAAAATGCATAGCTTACAATATTTGCATTCTTTTTGTTAAATAATATTAACAATGTGGTATGTACTTACCGTTGTGTACAATAAAATAGTGAAATATGTTTAGAGTGTAAATTTCGTCAAAGGATTATGATAGCCTCATTGTTTTAAAGACCGGGTTTTTAATTGACTCGGTCGAGCCACCAGTTCACGGTTCAACTGCTCAATGTATTAAATTTATATTATACGACGATATATACAAATGTTATCACAAATTACAGTTATCCATACGCGAGAAAATGTAAGTAAGATGATTTTCTTTTCTTAAAAAAAAAAAAAAAAAAAAAAAAAAAAAAAATCTTTATAAAGGACTTAAAAATACTAGCTCCATTTTACGAATGTTGAGATAAATTCGTAAAAATATAACTGAATATTTGTATTTTTAAGATGTGTATATCTCTAAAAGATATTTTTGTAAGAATAAGAATTATACGTTGTCATATCGCTTTCATTATTTTTTGGACTACGATAATAAAATTGTCAAAGATGTTAGTACTTATTAGCACGAGTTACATGCTTTCAAGCATGTTTTGCATCATTGACATGCTTGCAAAATATATATGTGAAAACGCTTGATAGTATTATTTACTTATTATCCATAAAATACATGCGTTATAGAGGTTTACAACTTGATCATGCACATTAACAAGTGTTTTCTTTCGCAACAGTATTATAAAAATTTATTGTGATATATACAAGTCAGTACGTATACTCCAATACACTAATTATGTACCATGATACAATAAAATACTTGGGCAACAGGTACAAATGATAATGCTTAATGGTCTATTATTTTTTGGGCAAGCCGCAATTCATTTTGTGCTTTATATATATCATGTGAGTTTTAACTAGGCCTATAATATTTCTTGGTCAAATATTGCGCTTGTATACTAGTCTAGTGGTGTCACTGAAAGTAGACTTGGGTAAGTGATGGGGCTCTTTTACGTCAACTCATGTGTAGAAATATTGACTATTTTAAAAGCATTTGCAATTTTCATTAGCCTACTCGACATCACGATCACCCTCACAAGCTATTAAAAAAAAAAATCAAACTTCAAAGAAAAATATATTTGTTCATGGAGAACTAGCACAACCTAAACCCCAAAGTGTTTATGAAAGAAATGTTATTTCACTCTTTGTGCCTCTTACATACTTGAATGATTTTTGCACACATCATTTTACATCACTATTAAAATATTGTGGGAGCACTTTATAAAAGATAAATATGCAGGCTCAAGCACAAAATATTAAATTACTTGTGTAATATTTGGACATTATGGTAGAGATTGTGGATGACAAGAATAGCATTAAATTGCCAGTTATTTTCTGCTTATGACATTCGGACCACTAATGGTCCGGCTAATAAACCTCCGTCTATTGTTAGTACAAATGACAACTTCTATTGCCCTTACATATTAGGCTTCAAATGTTAACATTCTTAACCGCTTTTTACCGGAAAACAAGTTGCTCGACGTAATCTTATATTCTAGATCAAACATGTTTTTTGGTACGGCCTAATCTTATGAAACTGAAAGGATTATATCAATGCTTTTACTACGGGATAAACGGCCATATACACCTAAAAGTTTTGCTAAAAACATTGCTTTTATCTGGATATTTAAGTAATATTATGGTACAAACTTAAAATATAAGACAACAATGTTTGACCAATGTCTTAAAATATTGTGACATAATAGCCAAATCCGAAGAAACACCGCATGTTTGATAATTAACATCCATGGGTGAGCATTATTGTTATTTGTCAATAATGTTTTACTTGAGTTCAACGGTACTAATGAGTTATAGCACCGCTGAACTGGGGGAGTATAGTGGTATGGCACCTTCCGTCGGTTGCGTTACGGTTTCGTTGTGACCTATTTTGTATTAACACATGTGAAATATTGTATTTTTCATAATTAACGGGAGAAAGCAAAAGCTTTCATGTTTTATTTGGCAGAATTAGCAAGCATGAGATAATGACTTTGTGAGTATCAAAGCGTGATCGAAGAAAGCAATAAACACCGTAGGTTTGGTACTTAACATCCATGGGTAACATTGTCATTATCAGTTGACCAAGTTACCTAATACCATGTTCTATTCAATGTTGCAAAAATCAGTCAACTCGGCCGATTAATTGCTGATTAATCGTTAATCGGCCGAGTACCTTGTCGATTTTCGAAAATCGGTCTAAAAATTGGCCTAGGAAAAAATCGACACTAAGCAGTCAAAAAATCGGCCGATTAATCGGCTGAATCGGTCAAAAATCGGGCAAATCGGTCATTTTAAAAATAATAATAACTTAGACATTCTACTTAATTTGGAGATCGTATATTTCATTTATAATGCACAATGGGCATCATAATCAGAATTTGAGCCTTTTATTGAGGTTTGGAAACATTGCAGGATTGGAATCGGTTAAGATTTTTTGTTTGGTCACCAGAAATACCAAAAAATTACAGGAAATGCCAATCTGATTAATCACCGATTAATCCCGACTTGATCGATTACTCGCTGCAGGGTGGTCGACCGCCCGACTACCAATTCACGATTTTTGCAACATTGGTTCTATTTAAGTTTAACGATACTAATGAGATATAGCACTATGGAACTCGGGGGAAGTATAGGAGTGTGATACCTCCGCCGGTTATGTTACGATTCGGTTGTGGCCCGATTTTTGTATTGATATATGTGAAACATTGTGTTAATCTAATGGGAAAAAGCAGAACTTTCATGTCTTATTGTGCAGGAATAAATATAGGAGGCTCCATATGCGTAACAATTACAAACCTGAACATAACATTTGTGTAACACCCCGGTTGGCTGGCCACCACCGCGGATGCCTGAGTGCAACATCTTTCGGATGCCCGAGTGAAAAATCATTTCGGATGCCCGAGTATAAAATCATTCCGGATGCCCGAGTGCAAGTTCATTTCGGATGCCCGGGTGCAAAGTCATTGCGGAAGGCCCAGGTGCTAATCACCTAACGGCAGTATGCCCGAGTGCCCATCTCCTCGGAATACCCAGGTGCTAATCACCGAACGGCAGTATGCCCGAGTGCCCATCTCCTCGGAAGGCCAGGGTGCTAATCACCTAACGGCAGTATGCCCGGGTGCCCATCTCCTCAGAAGGCCCAGGTGCTAATCACCGAACGGCAGTATGCCCGAGTGCCCATCTCCTCGGAAGGCCAGGGTGCTAATCACCTAACGGCAGTATGCCCGAGTGCTCGTCTCCTCGGAAGGCCCGAGTGCTAACCACCTAATGGCAGTATGCCCGAGTGCCCATCCCCTCGGAAGGCCCCGAGTGCCCATCCACTCGGAAGGCCCAGGTAATAAACTAATCTAAAAAGTAAGCGTCTCAAACATATAAGCTTGTACTTCCAAAGCTATGCAAATAGCAAAGGTAATAAAAAACAAGAAGTTTGGTGTACGTTTATGTGAGTAACAATTGTAATAAAACACAAGTGTTTGGTATAGGTTTGTGACTAATAAATAAATGATATATAACGACACGTCAAAAAAAAATGATTATGGTAGAAAAGCTATGCAAATAGCAAAGGGGTGATGGAAAAGACATGTCTCGCTTTCGGATCTAACGATGTTTAAGTATAGCATCATTGACCATGGGTCAACAATTCTATACTGGGGGGACATGACGGCGTATGTGGTCTAATAGACCCAACTCGCCTAATGAAGCACCGGCTTAGGGGCCACTTGGTAAACCACTCTAAGATGGTCACTGGACGGAAGGCATGTCCGAATGATAAAGACCGAAAGGTCATAAGGTACTCTTTAAGTATTACATCATCAGTATTTTACTAATAATGCAATACTAGGGGGACATGTTGATGTATGTGTTCGAAGGACACGCGTTGGAGGAAAGACGATATATTTGTGTTGAAAGGCACAAGCCGAAAGGCCAAACAGGTTTTATTTAAGTATTACATCATTAGCCTTTTACTAATAATGCAATACTGCGGGGACATGTTGACGTATGTGTCCGGATGTTCCGCACCGAACGATAGGTGCCGAAAGGCGTAAAGACACTCTCTAAGTATTGCACCATCGGTCTTTAACCGATACTACAATACTGCGGGGACATGTTGACGTATGTGTCCGGATGACACGTGCCGGCCGAAGAATCTCCATCACTCCGTAGATCATCGCCGGAAGGTGGATACTACTCTTGTCCGATCGGCATATGCCGAAGGACCATAAAGGTATACACTCCTTTTTATGCAGGTACACCCTTTTTACCCAGCAGTCCGATGCAAGAACCAGACTACGCCACCTAACCCGGATATTACGGGATTGTGTCTCCACGTGACCTGACACCTAGTGCATAGATTAGGTATAGCTCGGCGTGCTCCTTCCCTAGATAGAGCAGGTATTAAGGTGGCCCACTTGACACCTACCTCTTTCTCTCTCTATATATATATACTACTCTCTCTATTTCATTTATTTCATCTCATACAACACACACAACACATAATATACGCTTATGTTAAATCCTCTGCACTTGAGGTTCTGACTTGACCGTCGGAGGGTGGTTCCCGGGGCTTCGGCCTCGGGACCTCTTCTAACGAGTTCTTTCATGTATGACAGCATGCTTTCAAGAATGGATGGCACGTGAGAGTCGTCAGTACTGAACCAGCGAAAAAATGCTTCTAACATAAACTAAAACTACAAAAGGAAAAAGCCAAAAGGTGGTGTCAAAAGAAAAACATATAATTGAAATGAGATGATATTAATCAAATATCGTTAGAAAATTATATTCGTCAACTGTGCCAATTTTGTTTCTTTTTTGTATGAATTCATATTGGTAAAACTTAAAATGAATTAATGCACAAAGTGTATGACCCTTCTAAAAATCTATCTTTTAAATAATTTTTTTATAAGGCATATCTTTTAGATATGGTCACCGTTATTGTAGCAACATAATGTTCATAATGACATAGAAACAATATTTATTCAATGTAAATTAAAAAAAAAAAAAAAAAAAAAAAAAAAAAAAATGTGTTTGTTAGCTCGATCATTCCTACTTGATATGTGCTAACAAAACAAGAAATACTGTACTGGTTTCAGCCGAATCGACAACTCAACCATCTTCTAGCATCATTGAATAGTGACTGTTCGAGCATCGTCCTAATTAACATGTATCTTACATGCTAAAAACTATTTAGCATGTTAGCTTTCGATCATATAAGTCGAATTTAGGATAATAACATGTATTGACCTACGAGCATTTGTTGTTTGGAACTATGGTGTACGTATTAACGTATGAAAGCCAGCAAACTAGTACGGAGTATATGTTTTCTAGATTCATGACTCGACTCTTTTTTCATATATGTTTCATAGGCTCATATAGAATATCAACTTTTAAGTTTTTAAGAAGAATTATTAAGGCGATAGCTAAAAAATTATACTGTAAGTATTGTCTTGATTCATATGTAAGAGATATCAACCAATACTTTATTAACTAATTAATTTAGGGATTGAGATCCTCTCATGTTCAATTGAACATGATAGGTAATGTTGTGCTTGCTGTAATTGTACATTTGAATTAAAATAAAATAAATGCTTTGCAATAATTGCAATGTACAATCACAACAAACACAACATTATCTATCATGTTCAAATAAACATGAGAGAATCTCCATCCTTAATTTAGATAGTGACCAATAATGTCATATTTAAGAGCAACTATGAGCATTAGTTTACTTCAGCTTGTGTGATTAATAAAATAGCTACATGGTATCTAAAATAGAAAGATTCAAGATCCAAGATTCTTTTGCAATGATTCTTATTAATATGAAAGGCTATAACAAGTAAATGATTTTATTTACTGCACATTCTAACAATCTCATTGTAACATGTACATCACAATCTCACTAGAATATGTACAAGACTTTCTCGCACTTGTATCATTTGATACTTTAAGCCACAATCATCTACACTGCATAAATTTGCATAGCTTTTTTGTCCTCAAAGAAGTAGATCAAAAAGGGACCATTTGGTCGGTTTCAAAGTCTCTTTCGTCTAGATTATTTCATGTCGACCACAGTTTCCTATATTTGTTGGTTTACCCTGATTGAGAATAATTCTTTGTGATTTTGCACAACATTACTATCTTTTTTGGCACTAAATAGTTGAACCATTCACCACTCAGATTGTTGATGGATGTAAATGCCAGAAATTTCCCGTCCATTAGAATATATTAAATACTACCTCCGTCCCAATTTAAGTGTCCACAATGGAATCTTTAGATGTCCCAAATTAAGTGTCCATAGAATATTCCAACCAATAAGATGAGACTTTAGTGGGTGAAAATGATATTTGATTGGTGGAGAGTGTAGTTGGTGGAATTTTCTAAAACTTTGTGCATATGAATAGTGGACACTTAATATGGGACGGAGAGAGTACGATATTTACTTTATTAGATTAGGCGCAAACCTTTATCCACTACAAATTTACCTATTAGTACTACTATACTACTGATCTACTAATATGATCCGAAGATCGTGCTCCTATTTTTACTATCTATTTACCTATCACATTGAAAAACGCCTTTTCTTTTCTAAATATTATTCTTAAACTTCGTTGTTTCACATTAAACCCAAACCTGATACATAGTTTTGCAGCTTTATTGTGGTTTGCTTATAATTTCGTTATATGTTTAACAGTTACTATGTGAAACAACGAAGTTTAATAACAATATTTTAGAAATAAAAGGCGTTTTTCAATGTGAAATATTGTTCTTAAACTTCGTTGTTTCACATAGTAAATGTTAAATATATTACGAAATATAGCCAAACTACAATAAAGTTGCAAAACTATATAGCAGAGCTGGGTTTAATGTGGTTGGCATAGCGTCGGTAATTTTAATGTAGTTGGCATAGCGGCGGTGACTGCTATGTGATTAATGAAAACCCCGTCACATAGGTCACTGATCAACTATATAATTTGGAATACAATGTTAGGTAATAAACCCCAATAGAACCCTAAGCTCTTCTATACAATGAATCACGTTGTGCCAATCACTTATATACCACTCACTAAGCCCTATAATGGACATAATATGCCACAGTTTTAAAAAAGTCATTGTCAACAACTCACATTTTTTACTTTAGGAGCATCATTAAGCTTATATGGAGCATAAATGTTGTCAAAACTAGTAACATTTAATCCCAGTATAATGAATAACCAAACAACTGTTAGATATTAGGTAAGGGTTGTGATGATGAACTTACGTTTTCGTCATCATCATTCGATGTCATAAACTCCTACGGCGTACACAAATATTTTGTTCTCATTTGCAAGTACAATTTAATCAAGGAAAACTCAAAATAAGTTACGTAGTAGTTGACAACTTATGAATCCGAGCATGAAGCCTAAAAAGAATCGATCTTTTATAAGTTCAAAGATACGTTAACAATAAAAATTCAGCTTTCAAGTAATCCAACCAAAACCCCTAGTTTCAAAATTCCACAAAATTAAACACATACCCACCAAAACCCCTCAATTAACACACAGTTTCAACTACAAAATCATAACCAACAAACTACAAGGGTGACCCAACGCTAAGAATACCAGCCTTCCAAAGCGGAGGTCAAAGGTTCGAATCTAACAGAGAGAAAATTAATCTCCTTGTGACTACATAGGTTCACCTGCGCCGACTCCGGACTATCCAAAAGGATAGTCACCCTGGGATTAGTCGGCTCGTAATATGAGTCGAAAACCCATGTAACCAAAAAAAATAATAATAAAACATAACCAACAATTTACCACAACAAAAACCCTAAATTTCAAAACCCACAAAATTAAACACAATTAAACCCAAACCCGTCAAATTTCAACTTAATTAAATCCCAATTTCAATACCGATTTTTTAACCAAATTCCCAAAAAAAAATAATTAAAAAAAAATCGAAATTAGAAAAATTAAAAATTAACTAGCCATTTTCTTCCATCCTTCAGGTGCAGGGTAACTCCAAGGAAACAACATCGTCTTGCGACATTTTTTTGTCCCGGAAAATGAAGAAATTAGTTGCACTAACAATTTTAATTGAAGGTTAAGGTATGTAGATTTAAAATAATTGATTAAGGTAGAATAACTTACATGCAACTATGAGTGTTAGCATGATTCTTCTCCATCTTGATTTGTGGATCTGTTTCAAGCTTTGTTTCAGATCTTTAATCTTGAATTTGGTTTAGTAGGTTGAAAAAAAAAAAAAAAAAAACCCTATGAGATGAATGAGTCACTCATGGCATAGGGGTTCGAAGACAAGTATCTAGCATAAAAGCAGAGCATTATAAGAACGAGTTTTGCAAACGGGGTGAGTTTTATTGTGTATAAATGAACAATGACGAATTTTTAATGACCTGGGCCTGTTATTTTCTCTGTAAATGTATAATTCACTAAGCCAACACAGGGTTAAATATGTTGCAATTAAAAGCGCAAAATAAGCCTATGAATGTAGCTTAGATCTTGCCATCAAGTTGGCCATAAACCATCACTAAGAGCTTCAGCACTAATACCAAGGTATCTATGAAAGCAATAAAAAAAACTAAAAGCCATGGCAAAAACATGATCTAGACTATCTAATTAACATGCAAGTAGCACCCTGAAATGTTTAAATTGACATTTTTTTTGTAGGAGTCACTGTCGTGCTGCAAATTACAAAGTATGAGTCTGTGACAATGTGTGTAAATAATGGTACCTCTCCAACAAAAAGATTAGGGTAAAAAGGTCATTTCCTTCAGTTATGCCCATTCTGTGCGGTACTTCCTTTCACCCAACGCAAATATTATCAACTTCCTCAGCAGTTGGTAACAATGTGGAAATCACTTTAAAACTGCCTCAGAATATACAAAATCAAGCATCCCCTATTTCATGGTTTAGGGCATATGCGTAATTAGTAAGATCCATGAAAAGCTTGAGTTTTATCGGTTACTATCTGCTTTACTTTCTTCTAAGCTACTAGTTTGAGTTTTCTTGTGATTTTGAGTGGCCACCGGTTTGTTGTCCAATAGTTTCCCACTTTTGGCTATAGCAAGGATGAGTTCAAGTTGCTTTGACTGTTGATCCTGCAATGAGAAGTTCTCAAGAATTCAATACTACACTCTACACATTAACAAAAAACATCAGGAACCACAATCATGAATCTTTTAACAAATCTAATGAATACACGTGAGTAGAGGTGGCAATTTAAACCCATTTACTCTTAATAGGTCGATTTAGGGTGCAATTTTATCACAGAAGTGAACTGGTCAAATGGGTTGAAAGTTGCTCATAGTCGATTTTTTATGCATACACCCTTCTAAATTGTTATTTTTTTTTGTCAAATATTTAGGTGAACAATGTTAAAATTATTTTCGCAATCATAATTACAGCATTTATTATTTATATGAAGTCTTAGAGATGAAAGCAGTTTTTTCACCGAGCATAATTTTCAAGGATTTATCATAATCAAGACTTGTTTCTACCCAAACTCTTTAGACCCATTACCTAACTCCTCTGACCTGCCCATAAACATAAACAACATAAACAATACAATTTTCCAAGTATGCGTTGTCTCGGTCTATATTTGTTTTAGAAGATTTACGTTAGTATTATCAGTTGAAGTCATTAGTAAACGTTTCAAATACAAAAATGAAATAGTTAACTTTGTATATCCAGTTTGAATGCATAAACTAACAGCTGAACATTCAGGCAGATGAAAAGAAAAGTAGAAATGCCAGCACAAGAAGAATCACGCCATCCATTGAGATAAAAATAGAGAGATAAACATATATTGTCTAATATCAACAAAATCAAGGAAACATACTAACATTATTTCAATATGAAACAAACATATGTATTTGCAGGTTAAAATCTTATAATCAAATCTGCATCAGTATCTTTTAAACCCTCTCTTGACCAGCCACATTTTAGTTTACAAACTAAAGCCTAGTACTCCCAAAATAATAATAGACAATCAAACTTTGACCCTATCTTGAAGTAATGTTTATACTGAAATGTAGATATCATTATCTTTCAAAACCTAAAAAATGAGAATTCGAAATATAACACTTGAAAAGATAATTGAAAATGATCGAAGTTTCATTAGGACCATAATGAAAGAAGAACCGACCTGCATTGCCAACAGAACCTTCTGGATTTCAGCAAGCTCTTTTTCCAGATTATCTTCTTGCATTGCTAGCGCCCGAGTGGCCTCTGAATTCTTCTGAGCTAATTCTGCAGTCTACAAACACAAATAACTCAATTTCAATGCAACAAAGGCTCTAAAAACATTGCTATGTTGGCGCGTTTCATGAACCGTGGAAACATTAAACGTGATTCTAGAGTCACATTTCAGGAGGTAACATGCAGAGTAGCTTTTGTGTAAACAGGCAAACTATATCTTCTCAACTTAGCAAAATTATCCAAAATCACAGAAACAAGCCCATGTTAAGTATCTAACATTTGATCACTTCCTTTTACTAAGGCCAATATGCCTATTAATTAATAAAGTATAATGACGTGCAGACTGAATCGGCTAACTCAATATACTATTTCTCAAAATTTCACCATTCTAGATTAATACTCAGTATTAAGATAGCTTCGTAAATAACTCCTGTAATTTACCATAACTCGAAATAAGATAATAACAACTTCCAAAATTGATCTGTTTCGGTAAGAAAACCATTAAACTAGTATATTGCTTCCTCAATATGACAGCTTTTGTGCGGTTAGCTCAACTATATATGTAGACACAATTTATTAAAATCAACTTATAATAAAACGCAACACGCTCATCGTATACCTGAGCAATGGGCTCCTTCAACGACTTCCTCGTAACCCGAAACCTTATCCCAAGCTTCTCAAGCTGCCTAGACAACACCCTGATAATCGCAGCCGAATTCCTAACATCCTCTTCCACTTTCTCAATCCTCTCAACCAAATTCACACCATTTCTCGAACCCGAACCCGACCTCCCATTCCCTAAACAAACCCTCCCCCACTGCCTCCTCCTAATCACAACACCAATCACAATCCCAAAAACCAACAACACAGGCTGCCACGTCATCACCCTCCCCCCAAACCACCCCAAACCCGCCTTCGAATACGCCGAATTTATGACAAAACCAACCGAAAGGATAGCCGAAGACGTAAGTGACACGAATTCAAGTACCGATAGAATATCGTCTAAATTTAATGAATTGTCAACGGCATTGTCGTGCTCGTAGGTAAAATTGTCTGAATTTAATGAGTTGATTGATGGGTTACGAAATGGTATTGAGTTTAATGGAATTAGGGTTAGGGTTTTGAAAAGGGGGTTTATTGTGAGGTGGAAATTAGGGGATTTGGGGACATGGGTTTTGAAATTGGAGATGAGTGTGTTTGGATGGTGGTGGATTAGGTTTTGAAATGTGATTGACATTGGTGTGTTTGGGATTTAGGGTTAGGGTTTTAGGTGTGATTGGATTGAATTTGGGGAAGATGATGATTGAGTTGACAAGTGAAGAAAGTAAGGTTGGTGGTTTGGCGCCTTGGAATATCCGTTGATGAGTGATGACTAGGACTGAAAATGAGCTTTTGGGTTAGGTGGGATTATCCCAACTCTTATTCAGCTAAGGGCATTTACGATGACGATTAACCTATGAAAAAAAATTTGTAAATTTAAAACTCTATTAATTTATTGGTTTTGCTAACAATAGTCTTAAGTGTTGTCGTTAAGCAAATAATTTTTATTACAATATTTCTTTTGAATACTTCTGATTGGTTGATAATCTCGAAAAAAGTGAAGAAAATTCCGGAAATATTACAAACACAATTAATGATTGATTGTGAGTGGATAAATTATATTATTACAAGAAATTGTAATAAAACAAAACATTTTAACGACAACTTATTTTCACTATAGATAAATCTATTCATAAACTTTTTCATATTATAAAATACTCTCAACACTTTCAAAATAAATAAATTTTAGACCTTTTTAAAATCATAGATCTATTCATACCACATAGACATAAAATGATTTCTCACCATGGTACATAAATTTTTGGATATTTTCAAAAGATTCTAGACTTATTGTTAAAACATCATAATTGATGCTCTAATAAATAGCATCCTAATGCAAAAAAGGTTTGGCTAAATTGCACCGTTGGTCTCAAGGAAATGTTGGGTTGCTCATTCGGTCCTCATATTTAGGGTTACGTGCCCGAGTCCTCAACATGGCTTTTTCACTCCCTCGCAGTCCAAAACCCTAACATTGGTTAAAAATATCGTTAGTTTCTAGGGTATTTTTTGGGTTTTTTGGGAGAGGGCTTATTAGGGCTTACAGGGGCTTAAACTTTTAAAATAAGTTGGCTTGTATAATAAGTCTCGTTTGGCGTTGTTTGTCGTCGAGGCTTATGGAGGTTAACCATAAGGATTAAAACTGCCAACTTTGTAAAAATATCGCTAACTTTAGAATTTGGCAGTTTTAGTCCTTATGGTTAAAATAATAGATGTAAAAATAGTTAACTTTGGAGTAACTTTGCAAATTATTTTAACCATAAGGACTAAAACTACCAACTTTGTAAAAATATCGTTAACTTTGAACTAACGTTACAAATTTAGACTGAGACCCGTTTACTCACTAAGTCGCAAGGACTTACCATTCTCAGTTCATGTTTTGCAGGGTTGTAAGATGAGACAAAACTATCTGCTAAGTGGGGCGTAATGGGTCAATGGTGTAGCTCGTGGGTTAGGTAATGAGCTTGTCATTCCCATCATTTGTTATCAGTTTGGAATGCCCTAAAGCAAGAGTCTTTTGTAAGAATTTTATGTAGTCCATGATAAGTACGTTCATAGCTACAAATTTTAAAAGGGCGTTTGGATTAAGCACGTTTTATGTAGAAAAATACGTTTTTGCTATGAGACTTATGCACGGTTATTAATTATTTTGGTTATATGAAATATAATTAAGAGTTTACATGTTATCTGAAATGAATTTAGATCAGAATATAGCTTTTTGCAATTTACGTATTACAGGTCCATACGACGTATAGTGAAGACCCTATACGGCATATTCAGTATTTTTTTAAAACATTTTTATGAACGTTTTAACGCGCATGATTGTACGAAAGTATCAGCAACAATAGATTCACAACAATACTTTATTCAAACCAAAGCCTCAATAGTCAGCTTAGATTAAACCAACAGTAGTATCCAAAGTGTTACAAGGTTAGGTTAATGTCAATGAGACAATAACCAGACAAATACAAAGAAGAAGAAATAAGATCAGTACAATGATCTGAAAGAGAGATTGTAAGACAATGACTGCACACTTAGTTATCCCTAACCCTAGATTAGGGGGAGGATTAAATAGAAGAAAAAGATACACAATGACCCCCTCAACGGTCATAAATAAGCATCAGCATAAATGGGAACTTAAACCATTTATGCTTTGTCCAAGAATAACCCTTGTAATAAGCATACAATAAACATAACTTGAAAACCATTAGCAATTGATAGAATGACATGTTTGTCACAGATTGTGACCACAAATTCTAACATTCCCCCTTAATCTGTTGGGCAAACATATCAAACAATATCAATTTTTCACACAAGAATTTATGCTGATAAACAGGAAGGTATTTTGTAAGGATGTCTGCAGTTTGATTTGAAGAGCCAATCTTTTTGCCATTTATAACACCTCTTGCAATTTTTCCCCTGATGAAGTGAACATCAATTTCAAAGTGTTTTGATCTTTCATGGAAAACAGGATTGACAGCAAGTTGTAAAGCAGATTTGTTATCACAAAAGAGATTAACAGGGAGATTGATATCAACTTTTAGATCTTTTAAGATTTTTTGAATCCAAATAATTTCACAGGCAGCAGTAGACATTGATCTATACTCTGCTTCTGTGGAAGATT
Source organism: Chrysanthemum seticuspe (assembly GCA_019973895.1). Lineage (NCBI taxonomy): Eukaryota > Viridiplantae > Streptophyta > Magnoliopsida > Asterales > Asteraceae > Chrysanthemum > Chrysanthemum seticuspe. Next base: position 143,765,282 of record BPTQ01000002.1, read on the forward strand.
TTGAAAGGGTGTTTTGTTTTTTACTTTTCCATGAGATCAGACAATCATTAAAGAAAACACAATAACCTGTTACAGATTTCTTGGTTTTCTTGCATTTAGCCCAGTCTGCATCACTATACCCTTCAAGATGATTTTCAGAGTTACTGAAATTGTACCTTAGACCTTTTCCTGGAGCTCCTTTCAGATATCTCATAACATTGAGGGCACATTCTAGATGAGATTTCAGAGGAGAATGCATATATTATGCCAGACAATGAACTGAGTATGAGATATCAGGTCTGGTATGGGTGAGATAAATAAGTTTCCCAAGTAACTTCTGATAGCCAGTAATGTTAACAAGAAAGGGATCATCAGTAGTGGGTATGTATGGAAGAACATAGTTGGGTTCCATGGGAGTGGACACAGGTTTGCACCCAAGAAGTCCAAATTCTTTGAGAAGTTCAAGGCAATATTTTCTTTGGGTGAGACATATGTCATTACCAGTTTTTAAAACCTCAATGCCAAGAAAATATTTTAAGTTTCCCAAGTCTTTGATATGAAATTTAGATTTTAGAAATTCTTTGAATAGGTTTATCTCATCAATGCAGTTTCCAGTCAGCACAATGTCATCCACATAGACAAGCAAAGCAATAAACTTGTTATTCTTTGTTTGGTGAACAACGAATGATCATTGACAGATTGAACAAATTTATTTTCTTTTAATACACTAACAAGTTTTTCATTCCATTTCCTGGGAGCTTGTTTAAGGCCATACAGAGACTTGACAAGTTTACAGACTTGATTTTTATTGTTTTCATTACAGAACCCCTTAGGGATGGTCATATAGACATCCTCATCAAGGTCTCCATACAGAAAGGCATTGTTAACATCAAGTTGGAAAAGAGGCCATTTATTTTTCACAGCTAAGGCAATAAGACATCTAACAGTAGACATTTTTATAACAGGAGAAAAAGTTTCATCATAGTCTATTCCTTCCCTTTGGTTATAACCTTTAGCAACTAATCTATCCTTGTATCTATCAACTTCACCATTGGCTTTATATTTGATTTTGAAGATCCATTTGTAACCAATGGGAGTTCTATTAGGTGGAAGATCAGTTATATCCCAAGCATGATTTTCATTTAAGGCCTCAATTTCAGAGTTCATAGCATCAACCCAATTACTGTCAAGAATAGCTTCTTCATAACATGTAGGTTCAATACTTTTATTTAGACTAGAGGCAAAGCATTTGTTATCTTTGTTAAGATTAGAGTAATTAACGACCTTTTCAACACCATATTTAACTTTCCCTTCAACAATAAAGTCATTAAGAGTACTGGGCAGTTTGGAAACTCTAGTTGACCTTCTATCAGTAGTGGCTGGCAAGCCTTCTTCTTGTTCAGAGTTCTGATTTAAATCAGAGTATGTATCAGCAGAATCAGAAGATGAATCAGCAGAATGTGATTCATGTGATATGGTGCCCTCAGGGTGTGTATTTTCATCTATGGATGTTGTAACAGGTTCATCATCCCCAGTAGGATGACCCAACACTGTGCCATCATCATAGGATGTCACTCTCCCTTCATCATTGGGACTTGTTTGTGAGTCAAAGAAATTTTTGTGATTTAAATCTTTAGGCACATAAGTTTCAACAAAAGGTTTTGACAAAGAATTTTTCATTTTGAAAGGAAAAACAGTTTCATAAAATTTGACATCTCTGGAGTAAAAGCTATTTTTTGTTTCTAAACTTAAAAGTTTATAACCTTTTTTCTCATTTGAATACCCAATAAAAACACTTTTTTCAGACCTACTACTAAATTTATCAGAGATGTTGAGAATGGTGGCATAGCATAAGTAGCCAAAGACTCTAAGGAGAGAGAGTGAAGGGTCATGCGCATACACAAGAGAGAAGGGAGACTTGCCAGACAACACTGAAGAGGGTAACCTGTTTATGACATAGGCAGCAGTTAGAACACATTCAGGCCAAAGATATAGAGGTAATTCCCCCTGAAACATAAGGGATCTAGCCACATTAAGGAGATGCCTATGTTTCCTTTCTGCAATACCATTTTGTTGTGGTGTATAAACACAAGAGGTTTGATGTAAAATTCCTTTTTCATGAAAGAAGTGTTGAAGTTTGTTATTGACAAATTTTGTCCCATTATCACTTCTGAATATCTTAACATTGTGTTCAAATTAATTTGATAGCATATGAGTAAAGTTGACAATGGAAACATAAACACCATCCTTTCCCTTAAGCATATAAACCCAGACAGCCCTGGAGTAGTCATCAACAATGGTTAGAAAATATTTGTAACCATCTTTGCTAGTGACTTTATATGGTCCCCATACATCTAGATGAACAAGTTGACCAATTTTAGTTGATTTATGTTCACTTAGAGGGAATGGTTCCCTGGTTTGTTTAGCTTTATTGCAAGTATCACAAAGATGGTCAGATTCAGATGTATTATCAAGTTTAAGAGTGGGTTTAAGTATATGTAGGACTTGGTCAGAGGGATGACCAAGTCTTTGATGCCAGAGATTTCTAGAAACATGACAAACAGATATGCAGTTATTAGAAGTAATCTTACATGTAGAATCAATATCAAACATATATAACCCATTGCATTGTTTACCAATCTCCACAATGCTTTTTTGATGTAAATCCTGTATATAGCAATTAGATTCATGAAAAAACAACAAACATCTTATTGTCTCTATGTGACAACTCTTAATTTCAGGTCATTTCTCAAATTTAATATTCACTGGTTACTATTATCATTTTTCGTAAACTATGTTTACGAGTATCAAATACGTGTAACCTTGGGGGTTAAGCTGCGTATTCATGAAACATCATTGAGAACATTACACATAGACTAGAGTTAGTCTACATGTCATCAGTAACATCATTTTCATATTAGTTCATGCATTGGTTTGCATATTTCATTAACGCGTATTTATTTATTAAATAAACGCTATCGTACGATCATTTATTTTGAATAATTGATCCGACACTTCCAACAATTATATTGATATATTTTTATACTCATTTACGACTATAAAAATTATATTATTAGTTTACCCGATATTTTGAATTTATTTTGTATATATATTGTTATGTACATATATATTTACTGACGGTTTACGTAATTTCGATACAATAATTATATAACCACCCGTACTTCTACGACTATTAAATTAACATTAAACGTTATCAGTTTACCCGATCACAATAACTAACTAATGTGACATAAATTTTCATAAGATAAAATGACTATCTTACCTTTTGACTGTTGACTATTTGACTTTCATCAAAATATAAAAAAAAACAATGCTGTAACCGGTAGTTAACCTATAAGTTTCTAAGTTAAATAATTCACTTTACTTCAAAATAAATACTTACTGATGTTCCATTCACTCCTGTTTATTCAACGAAAAGTTATCTCGTCAAACGTGAGAAGCTACATATATCGCGTAACTGACACCGTGTTAGTTATGATTTAATCCTGATAACTATTTTTCGGAATCAATAATATTGCTTACATACTATTTTTATAATAACACTTACGGGAAAATATTTCTTGCAATTACCAATCCGAGATTTCGCTTTTACTTTTTAGCTCAATGGGACACGAAATACACGGGGTACACCTTATCCACTTAAACCGCCTATACTACCTTTATATACAAAAATCAGATGTTATCATCTCATGTCCATCTCTATCTCTAACTGATAACACTTTCTCCTTTCTCTCACTGCACCACCGCCACTACTACTGCCTCCACAACCACCTTGCTGCCACACCATCACAGCCACGCAGCCAAGCCACCTCCACCATCTTCATCTCCACATGTTGCGCATCTTTGTGGTATGTCGAAACAAAACCACTTTTGTTAATTTCTATCAAATACAAATCGATTGTTAAAACGATTACTAGGTTTTCGTGGAATTAAACTTACTTTAAAAACAGTTTTTGAAATCTTTTTCATGTGATAAACCTGATCTAAGGGTGGTGTTTGTTTGTTTTTGATTCGGGTCGGGTATTGAACCCGTTTGGGTTACGATTCAAGACCAGAAAAGGTCACGGATGTTATGGATTTGCTTGTGGTTAAGTTTCTTTTATTTTGGCTTATGAAATCATGTCATAAGTTATTATATGATCTGGTTGTTCTGTGTTTACGCGAGGTTCAGAAAAAGACCAAAAGGACATTGGTTTATTGCTGTTGTCGAGTCAATGAAACACCCAAAAGGGTGTGTAAGGTTTCCTGGTTCACAGCAATGACCCAAGAGGGTGTTTGCTGCTCTCGGTGACAAAAGTCCAAGCCACAAGGTCTCGGGTTCAAGCCTTGTGGTGACGGGGTTCATTTCTTTTATTTTATTTGCTTATCTATGCGCATATGGGTTTATGACTTGTTTTTGGCTTTGGTTTCAGTTGGAAACCACGACCCAGATAGGGTGGTGTTTCTTGCTTGGTACACGACAATCCCGAAAGGGTGTCGTTATTTTGTTGTTGCAGCTCACATCACAGCCGCCAAGGGTGCGTGTGATATGGACTTCGAGTCACCAACGAAGCACCCAAGGGTGCCTTTGGCTTGTTTTCTTAGACTTACACCGCGACCCAACTAGCCTGCGTTTGGTTTTGTTTGCGAGTCACATCCACAGCCCAATAGGGTGTTTGTTTTGCTCTCGGTCAAAAGAGAGAACCCGAGAGGATGGTGTTTGTCTTGTGTCTCGACTATATATAAACCCGTATAGAGTGGTTTGTCTTCTGATGAGTGTGTAAATACTCATCATTTTTGTACAATATAAACTGCAAAATCATCTGAAAACACTCAAAAATGCATCAAAATGATGAAAATATCACAAATCAGTGTTTTATGTGTTTTAAATGCAAAAATATCAAAATCAGATGAAAAACATATCAAATTTGCAAAAATTGCAGTTTTAGTCCCCCAACTTTCAAAATTTGTCAAAACTAGTCCCTGAATCAAAATTTCAAAAGAAAAATCACCAAAGGTCCTTTTTAAATCATAACTTGTCAAATTTATTCCTTTGGTGAAAAATATCAAAAGTTTGAGAAAATTACAAAAATGGTCCTCCAAGTTTGAAAATTGGCAAAATTGGTCCCTGGAAAATGTAAAAATGGCAACTTTGGTCCTTGAACTATTGATACTTGTCAATTTCAGCCCCTGAAACATTTTTTGATGAATTGGCAGTTCTAGCCCTTGTATTTTCAGAAATGGCAAGATAGGTCCTTGATAATTAAAAACCTTTTGCACCTTGGCCCCTTGTCACTAACCCATTTGACCCTGCCAATGCCTTTTGGACCCCCTGTCAACTAAATTTTGGACCCCCTCTTTATTTAATACCCAGTCAAATGCCTGTTGACTCACCTTTTCCCTCCCACTTCACGGATACACCATATCCATCATCACCAATCCTGCAACCCATCTGATAACACTCCACCATCATCACTTTCACCCTCCTCCAAACACAAGAAGCCAAGAAAGCATTAAATGCCTCTAAACCTAACACTCAATCACCCTAGAGCAAGCAGCTCTAAGGCGTTCCCAATTTCTCAAGGCAGCTCTATATGATGATGACGAGGAGGGTTTTTATCCTTTTAAAAGTAATATTTCTCAACCCCCTCAGTCAGTTGATATCCCAACAGTTGAGATTCCATCTCAAACTACTGCTATCACACCCGAAGCTCCCACTCACTCTCTTATTATGGGGGACGAGCATCTCGACACTGTTCCTGGAAAGGAATCGGACGAATTCATAAAGTCTAGTGTGGAGGACCTTGTCCCAATCCCAGGAGAGTCACAGGGAATTCTTGATCATGTGTGTGATATCCCTCCTCCTCTTGTCTTCCAAAATGATCATGTTGAGATGTTCTCCGATTCTGATGACGATGATTCGTTATCTTGTGGAGACATCATTTACGTGGAAGATTCACCTTCTGAGCTTGTTAGCTTAGAAGAAGAGAATGATGAAGTTACTGACACTGAAATCAAAGATGAAGCTCTTCGAGCAACATTATTGAATGTCAGTCTTCTCATTTCTAAAATCGAGGCTTTCAAAGAGAAACCTATTTCATCTCCTATCCCCATTAAGGATAGTGACATTCTTTCCGATGATTCTATTCCGGAAATGAAAGCCTCCTGTTTTGATAATATGGGAGAGAAGATTAGTGGCAGTACCACTTCTCATTCTCATAATTCTCTCCTCGATTATGAATCATGTACATTGGAGGAGTTCACTAGTGAACCCACTCATATCAATTCTGAGTATGATTCATTCACATTCATGGAGTTCTCGGATGAACTCACTCATATCATATCTCCGCGGGAGTATGATAAATTCTACTTTGATCTAGACACTCCCGAGATTTGTCTTGATCACATAAGCTCAAATGATGAGATTCATAATCCTGAAATTATGGATCCTCCTATGGATGAAGATGAGTTAGTCATGATGTTTATCATGATCTTCTATCTCTTCTTCACCTATCCCGTGGCTTCTCCTGTTCTTCACTCCTTCGGGAATGAAGACATTATCTTTGATCCCGGCATTTTCATGTACCATTATCTTGAGCCGGTTCTATGTATATCTCATCGGTGTGGAACTTTCACGTACTTCAATGTTTATCCAAACATTTTGAATGAAAGTCCGATGGAGATTGTTTCTTCCACTTTGCTTCCCCATGAACCAATGAATTCGGGGTCGAGTCAAGCTAGCGACTCGGAAATCAAAAACAGTAGCTAAACATGGGTTTTCACCCGTGTGTACCACACTAGTGTGGGGGAGTGCCCCACATGTTATATATATATATATATATATCTCTCTCAAAAAAAAAAAAAAAAAAAAAATCTTCTTTCCAAATAATGGCCGTAGTATTTCCCTTTTACGTTCTCAGTTTCGGCATAACCGCCGGTACTTTGAATATTGAGGGCAATATTCATTTCTAAGTGTGGGGGGGAATTCTCGCGAATTTTATCATATAATTATACCAATTCCCCCGTTTTTGGCCAAAAATTTTTTTTTTGGAGTAAGTGTTCTACACTTACTCAATTGGTTATCAGTCCGCCTTGTCTAATAAACAAAAGGATTGGCTAATCCAGGAGCAAACGGCTCTTGGTAAAGATTTCTCAAATCCGTTACGGCTTGCAATTTGCCCAAAATTGTATGGTATTCAGCTCACCATATCCTAAAAAGTGAAGAGTTGACTAGCCCGCAAGTTTATGGCTTGTGGTAAAGGCAGTGGAAAATCCATAATTGGTAATCAGCTCACCAAAGATAATTCTGATAATTTATCTAAGAGTTGGCTAGTCCAGAAGGGTACGGCTTCTGGTAAAGACAAAATCAAATCCGTTGAAAGCTGGTGGTTTGCTCAAAATCACATGGTTATCGGTGTACCATGGTTCTTACTTGAACTGAAACATTTGGCTACTCCAGAAGTAATGGCTTTTGGTAAAGAGTTTCAAATCCAATAGTTTTTCTCAAAAGATTGCTAGAGACTAGCAATAGTTTAGTGTGGGGGATTGATGAGTGTGTAAATACTCATCATTTTTGTACAATATAAACTGCAAAATCATCTGAAAACACTAAAAAATGCATCAAAATGATGAAAATATCACAAATCAGTATTTTATGTGTTTTAAATGCAAAAATATCAAAATCAGATGAAAAACATATCAAATTTGCAAAAATTGCAGTTTTAGTCCCCCAACTTTCAAAATTTGTCAAAACTAGTCCCTGAATCAAAATTTCAAAAGAAAAATCACCAAAGGTCCTTTTTAAATCATAACTTGTCAAATTTAGTCCTTTGGTGAAAAATATCAAAAGTTTGAGAAAATTACAAAAATGGTCCTCCAAGTTTGAAAATTGGCAAAATTGGTCCCTGGAAAATGTGAAAATGGCAACTTTGGTCCTTGAACTATTGATACTTGTCAATTTCAGCCCCTGAAACATTTTTTGATGAATTGGCAGTTCTAGCCCTTGTATTTTCAGAAATGGCAAGATAGGTCCTTGATAATTAAAAACCTTTTGCACCTTGGCCCCTTGTCACTAACCCATTTGACCCTGCCAATGCCTTTTGGACCCCCTGTCAACTAAATTTTGGACCCCCTCTTTATTTAATACCCAGTCAAATGCCTGTTGACTCACCTTTTCCCTCCCACTTCACGGATACACCATATCCATCATCACCAATCCTGCAACCCATCTGATAACACTCCACCATCATCACTTTCACCCTCCTCCAAACACAAGAAGCCAAGAAAGCATTAAATGCCTCTAAACCTAACACTCAATCACCCCTAGCTGTTAAAACCAAAATTGGCGCCAAAAACATTTAAAGGGCCAGGATTGCTTCTACACATCCAATGGTCATTTTTATTAGTGGGATATGTCCAAAGAAGTGAGAGAAGATGATTTGGGTGTATAAAAGGCAAAAGGAAGCAAGAAGGAAGGAGTTAGTTTTTAGTTTTTATTAGCAATGTATGTCGTTTCATGTTTTTTAGTCTAAAATAGATTTGCAGTTGTAATTTAAAGCTCCATTGTACTCAAGTAAACCTTTTCAGTGTATTTTAACTTGATTCAAGTATTAATTTCAGTTTATGTTCAATTTCCATCATTATTGTTAACTATTGAAATTTCAAGTTTCAAACTCATTGGTCAAAGCTTTAAGCAGCTCAATCTCAATCTCATATAAGCTTATATAAGCTTATAATAGCTTCTTGTAAGCTTATAATCAAGTTTCAAGGTCTTTTGAACTTTGGTCAACATGGGTAGAAAAATGAAGCAGAAAAGGAATGGGTTGGTTCAGACATGAGAATGGGTTGAATCTGAGCTGGAATGGATTAGGATTAGGGGTATAAGTGGGTTAGAGGTTACTATTCCATTGGTGCAAGCCATAGTGGCTAGGATATCTTGTAAGTGATCATATCTGTTATTTGCTTTTGGTTTATTGAATCTGTGATTTGCTTTTGAATTTAGTAATTAGTTGTAGTGATTGATCTGAGTGTTACATCAGTTTAGTATAATCTAGTGGTTATCTGTGCTTAGATCTCAATTCAGTAGCTAACATAGTGTTTGGAATAGCTTAAATATCTGTGGTATAGATTAGCTATTCAATTTTGAGTGTTTGATACATGTTTAGTTAGGTGATAGTGAGTTAATTCAGGTCTTCATTATAGCAGTTAAACTCAAAAAGTCAAAATCATCTTACAACTCATCTAGAATCTGTCACTGTTGAATCAGTAGGTAGAATTATTTGCAAATTAGTTCAAATCAAGTAGATCTAGCTTTCCTTAATCATCATTAGCCTTTAAACATCAAATTCAGTTAAATACTTTGGATTAAAACTCAAGAAAGTCAAACATAGAATCTGTTTTCATAAGTAAAAATTATGCATAAACCAGTTTTAAGCAGATCTTACAGTTTGAATATTGAGTTCATTTCAAGGAGTTAGAGGCTCATACTTGGCATATTTGTAGTTGGCCAGGTGGTTTATAAGACTGCATTGCTTGTTTTTGGTTTGGCTTGTTGATTAAGCTTGTGCATAAGCTCAAACATAGGGCCTTATTCACTGTTTGGATAATATTATCAGTTGGCTTATTTAATTGATCAGAGCTTAAGGCTTGTTAGGAGTAGGTGTTATCAGCTGGTTTTAGTTAATTTTAGTATAATCTAGCTACTGTATCTGTTTGAGAGCCTAATTAGCTAGTTTGCTTATTTTCCTAGCTTATTTCTAGTAGCAGTACACTACATCTTTTATATTTTTCACATAACCTGTTGATTTCTCATTTTTCATTGATTCACATTATCATTTTAGATTTTTCCTGAGATTTTTATAATTTTTGGTCTTTATTTGCTATTTTTCTCAATTTAAATTAGTTTTTAAGCATTTTTAATTAGCTTTTAATACAAAAAATTCAGAAAAGGTTCAAAAAAATAATTTTTCAATTTTCTTAGGTTTAGATAAATATAAAAAGTTAAAAAAGTAATTTTCCAGATTTTTCATAGTTTATTTTGTAATTTTTAGTAATTTAATTAGTTTTTAATAGTTTAAAATTCATAGAAAATAGAAAATTAATCAGAAAAATACAAAAATAGTTTTGAAAATTCTAGTTTGATATTTTAGACTTTTCCATTTCATAATTTTATTTTTCTAGCTTTATTTCCTAATTTCTTGTATTTTAGGTAATTATTAAATAGTTAAAAATAGTTTTTAATTAATAATAATTAATTAAATAGTTGTAAAAATAGTTTTCTTTTTCTAAAACTTTTCTTTTATCATTAGGATTATAAAAATATCATTTTCATATTTTTAGGGTTAATATTGTGTAAGTTTCACTTTTTAATTTGTACGTCGCGTAGATTTTAATTTCAGTTTTATAAAAACATAAAAACAAAAACATCATTTTAAATATAGTGATAGCGTTTATTTAATAGATTTTATCTTTTTAACTATCTTTAATTTGCATTTAAGCCGTTTTAATTTGTTGGCTTTTTCTGTAGTTATAATATTATCACAAATCCCTTTCTCGTTCAAATTCCTCGATCACTAAACGTTTGATAATCCATTGCATAGCTCGCTGGGACATAACGACCCGGGGAGACTCTATACTCCTCAGATCTTCATTGCATTCGTGCTTAAGCAGTTTTAAGCTGGTTACGGTCCGCCATTCACAAGTGGCGGGCTTGTGTGATTTAGCTTGACTGTTTGGCACGCATCAAATTTTTGGCGCCGCTGCCGGGGAGCTGTGCTGATAATCTTACGTCTAGCAGATTAGTGATTTGGATATTCACTCTTTGTTCATACCATCCATCTGTATATGTTTATATTTTCTTATCCAAAAAATCCAAAAATATTCTTCTCATTCCTCTTATTCGTTGATTCTATTTCTCTTACCCTCTTTTGCCGTTTAATTCTATTCTTCGTATCCTCTCAACCATTTGATTCTCTTCTTAATCCTCTATATGTTTAATTCTTATGTCGACATTCGTCAACTTCATCGTCAGAAATGTGTGTGAGCGGTGTGGAGGGCCTAGTTCAAGCGAATTTTGCAATTCGTGCGAATTATCCATCAAAAATTCTTTTCAAAGTTATTTCGACCACCCGCCACAACCTGAAGTACATTCTAATCTTGACAAACCAGTTCAAACGTCGGAGCTTCCCCAAGCACCCACCGAGGGTTACGAGGACACTGTCTTTGAAGATAGAGCCCGTAATCTAATCGAACAAATTCAGGCCGATGAAAAAAGGTCGAGAATTAGAATTGATTACGATGAACCCGTTCAAACACCGGTGACTAGCAAGAATGACTTGCCTAATCTTCACGTTTCTCAAGAACCAAAACCGGAGACCATAACGGAAGTGGTGGAAATTGCTAGCTCTCAGAGCACACCACTTGTCCCACCTCCGGATTTTTCTGAATGTTCTTCGAGACTTGATGGTCATTCGGATCACCATGTTGGTTTTGTTGATTCTTTGAATAAACCGATTCCTCTTCATAACTCTCAAATGCAATCGTTTATTCCTTGTGTCGGTTGTGGTGAGCCTCTCTTTGGTTCACCCTGTCGTTGGTGTACTTGTGTACAATGCGGTAATGATATTCATAACGGGAGTTGTTTGTTTTGTGGTTCGAGGAATTCATTTGATTATGATCCTAATCCGAACTCATTTAACGACTCCTCAAACTTTTCCAATTACCCACCACAGCCCGACTTATCTTCATATGATCAACACTTCTACTGTGAATTCTGTGGAGGTCCTCACCAAGGATTTGAGTGTCAATCCGGAAACACGTTTGTCTATGAACAGTTTTCCAGTGATGCTGAGAACTTTGGTTATGACCAAAATCCATATGATTCACCCATCCAGACTCAACAGTTTTACTGTTGTGAGTACTGTGGAGGTCCCCATTTCAGCTCTGATTGTCAAATAGGGAACCCAGTTCCTTGTAACAATCATGACTCTTACATGTTTGACAATTTCCAACCTCCACAGTACCATACGGTTCAAACTCCACCTGAGCCGTTATCTCAAGAAATCTCCCAAGATTTTGAAACCACAATGAAAACACTTGATGATATGATTCAAAACTTTAAGAATCAAGTGAGTGGTGAAAAAACCATAGGAGAATTGCTGGCCGAAGAACGAGAAGCTCACAAATCTAGGGAAGAATTATTTATCCTAGAGCAAGCAGCTCTAAGGCGTTCCCAATTTCTCAAGGCAGCTCTATATGATGATGACGAGGAGGGTTTTTATCCTTTTAAAAGTAATATTTCTCAACCCCCTCAGTCAGTTGATATCCCAGCAGTTGAGATTCCATCTCAAACTACTGCTATCACACCCGAAGCTCCCACTCACTCTCTTATTATGGGGGACGAGCATCTCGACACTGTTCCTGAAAAGGAATCGGACGAATTCATAAAGTCTAGTGTGGAGGACCTTGTCCCAATCCCAAGAGAGTCACAGGGAATTCTTGATCATGTGTGTGATATCCCTCCTCCTCTTGTCTTCCAAAATGATCATGTTGAGATGTTCTCCGATTCTGATGACGATGATTCGTTATCTTGTGGAGACATCATTTACGTGGAAGATTCACCTTCTGAGCTTGTTAGCTTAGAAGAAGAGAATGATGAAGTTACTGACACTGAAATCAAAGATGAAGCTCTTCGAGCAACATTATTGAATGTCAGTCTTCTCATTTCTAAAATCGAGGCTTTCAAAGAGAAACCTATTTCATCTCCTATCCCCATTAAGGATAGTGACATTCTTTCCGATGATTCTATTCCGGAAATGAAAGCCTCCTGTTTTGATAATATGGGAGAGAAGATTAGTGGCAGTACCACTTCTCATTCTCATAATTCTCTCCTCGATTATGAATCATGTACATTGGAGGAGTTCACTAGTGAACCCACTCATATCAATTCTGAGTATGATTCATTCACATTCATGGAGTTCTCGGATGAACTCACTCATATCATATCTCCGCGGGAGTATGATAAATTCTACTTTGATCTAGACACTCCCGAGATTTGTCTTGATCACATAAGCTCAAATGATGAGATTCATAATCCTGAAATTATGGATCCTCCTATGGATGAAGATGAGTTAGTCATGATGTTTATCATGATCTTCTATCTCTTCTTCACCTATCCCGTGGCTTCTCCTGTTCTTCACTCCTTCGGGAATGAAGACATTATCTTTGATCCCGGCATTTTCATGTACCATTATCTTGAGCCGGTTCTATGTATATCTCATCGGTGTGGAACTTTCACGTACTTCAATGTTTATCCAAACATTTTGAATGAAAGTCCGATGGAGATTGTTTCTTCCACTTTGCTTCCCCATGAACCAATGAATTCGGGGTCGAGTCAAGCTAGCGACTCGGAAATCAAAAACAGTAGCTAAACATGGGTTTTCACCCGTGTGTACCACACTAGTGTGGGGGAGTGCCCCACATGTTATATATATATATATATATATCTCTCTCAAAAAAAAAAAAAAAAAAAAAAAATCTTCTTTCCAAATAATGGCCGTAGTATTTCCCTTTTACGTTCTCAGTTTCGGCATAACCGCCGGTACTTTGAATATTGAGGGCAATATTCATTTCTAAGTGTGGGGGGGAATTCTCGCGAATTTTATCATATAATTATACCAATTCCCCCGTTTTTGGCCAAAAATTTTTTTTTTGGAGTAAGTGTTCTACACTTACTCAATTGGTTATCAGTCCGCCTTGTCTAATAAACAAAAGGATTGGCTAATCCAGGAGCAAACGGCTCTTGGTAAAGATTTCTCAAATCCGTTACGGCTTGCAATTTGCCCAAAATTGTATGGTATTCAGCTCACCATATCCTAAAAAGTGAAGAGTTGACTAGCCCGCAAGTTTATGGCTTGTGGTAAAGGCAGTGGAAAATCCATAATTGGTAATCAGCTCACCAAAGATAATTCTGATAATTTATCTAAGAGTTGGCTAGTCCAGAAGGGTACGGCTTCTGGTAAAGACAAAATCAAATCCGTTGAAAGCTGGTGGTTTGCTCAAAATCACATGGTTATCGGTGTACCATGGTTCTTACTTGAACTGAAACATTTGGCTACTCCAGAAGTAATGGCTTTTGGTAAAGAGTTTCAAATCCAATAGTTTTTCTCAAAAGATTGCTAGAGACTAGCAATAGTTTAGTGTGGGGGATTGATGAGTGTGTAAATACTCATCATTTTTGTACAATATAAACTGCAAAATCATCTGAAAACACTAAAAAATGCATCAAAATGATGAAAATATCACAAATCAGTATTTTATGTGTTTTAAATGCAAAAATATCAAAATCAGATGAAAAACATATCAAATTTGCAAAAATTGCAGTTTTAGTCCCCCAACTTTCAAAATTTGTCAAAACTAGTCCCTGAATCAAAATTTCAAAAGAAAAATCACCAAAGGTCCTTTTTAAATCATAACTTGTCAAATTTAGTCCTTTGGTGAAAAATATCAAAAGTTTGAGAAAATTACAAAAATGGTCCTCCAAGTTTGAAAATTGGCAAAATTGGTCCCTGGAAAATGTGAAAATGGCAACTTTGGTCCTTGAACTATTGATACTTGTCAATTTCAGCCCCTGAAACATTTTTTGATGAATTGGCAGTTCTAGCCCTTGTATTTTCAGAAATGGCAAGATAGGTCCTTGATAATTAAAAACCTTTTGCACCTTGGCCCCTTGTCACTAACCCATTTGACCCTGCCAATGCCTTTTGGACCCCCTGTCAACTAAATTTTGGACCCCCTCTTTATTTAATACCCAGTCAAATGCCTGTTGACTCACCTTTTCCCTCCCACTTCACGGATACACCATATCCATCATCACCAATCCTGCAACCCATCTGATAACACTCCACCATCATCACTTTCACCCTCCTCCAAACACAAGAAGCCAAGAAAGCATTAAATGCCTCTAAACCTAACACTCAATCACCCCTAGCTGTTAAAACCAAAATTGGCGCCAAAAACATTTAAAGGGCCAGGATTGCTTCTACACATCCAATGGTCATTTTTATTAGTGGGATATGTCCAAAGAAGTGAGAGAAGATGATTTGGGTGTATAAAAGGCAAAAGGAAGCAAGAAGGAAGGAGTTAGTTTTTAGTTTTTATTAGCAATGTATGTCGTTTCATGTTTTTTAGTCTAAAATAGATTTGCAGTTGTAATTTAAAGCTCCATTGTACTCAAGTAAACCTTTTCAGTGTATTTTAACTTGATTCAAGTATTAATTTCAGTTTATGTTCAATTTCCATCATTATTGTTAACTATTGAAATTTCAAGTTTCAAACTCATTGGTCAAAGCTTTAAGCAGCTCAATCTCAATCTCATATAAGCTTATATAAGCTTATAATAGCTTCTTGTAAGCTTATAATCAAGTTTCAAGGTCTTTTGAACTTTGGTCAACATGGGTAGAAAAATGAAGCAGAAAAGGAATGGGTTGGTTCAGACATGAGAATGGGTTGAATCTGAGCTGGAATGGATTAGGATTAGGGGTATAAGTGGGTTAGAGGTTACTATTCCATTGGTGCAAGCCATAGTGGCTAGGATATCTTGTAAGTGATCATATCTGTTATTTGCTTTTGGTTTATTGAATCTGTGATTTGCTTTTGAATTTAGTAATTAGTTGTAGTGATTGATCTGAGTGTTACATCAGTTTAGTATAATCTAGTGGTTATCTGTGCTTAGATCTCAATTCAGTAGCTAACATAGTGTTTGGAATAGCTTAAATATCTGTGGTATAGATTAGCTATTCAATTTTGAGTGTTTGATACATGTTTAGTTAGGTGATAGTGAGTTAATTCAGGTCTTCATTATAGCAGTTAAACTCAAAAAGTCAAAATCATCTTACAACTCATCTAGAATCTGTCACTGTTGAATCAGTAGGTAGAATTATTTGCAAATTAGTTCAAATCAAGTAGATCTAGCTTTCCTTAATCATCATTAGCCTTTAAACATCAAATTCAGTTAAATACTTTGGATTAAAACTCAAGAAAGTCAAACATAGAATCTGTTTTCATAAGTAAAAATTATGCATAAACCAGTTTTAAGCAGATCTTACAGTTTGAATATTGAGTTCATTTCAAGGAGTTAGAGGCTCATACTTGGCATATTTGTAGTTGGCCAGGTGGTTTATAAGACTGCATTGCTTGTTTTTGGTTTGGCTTGTTGATTAAGCTTGTGCATAAGCTCAAACATAGGGCCTTATTCACTGTTTGGATAATATTATCAGTTGGCTTATTTAATTGATCAGAGCTTAAGGCTTGTTAGGAGTAGGTGTTATCAGCTGGTTTTAGTTAATTTTAGTATAATCTAGCTACTGTATCTGTTTGAGAGCCTAATTAGCTAGTTTGCTTATTTTCCTAGCTTATTTCTAGTAGCAGTACACTACATCTTTTATATTTTTCACATAACCTGTTGATTTCTCATTTTTCATTGATTCACATTATCATTTTAGATTTTTCCTGAGATTTTTATAATTTTTGGTCTTTATTTGCTATTTTTCTCAATTTAAATTAGTTTTTAAGCATTTTTAATTAGCTTTTAATACAAAAAATTCAGAAAAGGTTTAAAAAAATAATTTTTCAATTTTCTTAGGTTTAGATAAATATAAAAAGTTAAAAAAGTAATTTTCCAGATTTTTCATAGTTTATTTTGTAATTTTTAGTAATTTAATTAGTTTTTAATAGTTTAAAATTCATAGAAAATAGAAAATTAATCAGAAAAATACAAAAATAGTTTTGAAAATTCTAGTTTGATATTTTAGACTTTTCCATTTCATAATTTTATTTTTCTAGCTTTATTTCCTAATTTCTTGTATTTTAGGTAATTATTAAATAGTTAAAAATAGTTTTTAATTAATAATAATTAATTAAATAGTTGTAAAAATAGTTTTCTTTTTCTAAAACTTTTCTTTTATCATTAGGATTATAAAAATATCATTTTCATATTTTTAGGGTTAATATTGTGTAAGTTTCACTTTTTAATTTGTACGTCGCGTAGATTTTAATTTCAGTTTTATAAAAACATAAAAACAAAAACATCATTTTAAATATAGTGATAGCGTTTATTTAATAGATTTTATCTTTTTAACTTTCTTTAATTTGCATTTAAGCCGTTTTAATTTGTTGGCTTTTTCTGTAGTTATAATATTATCACAAATCCCTTTCTCGTTCAAATTCCTCGATCACTAAACGTTTGATAATCCATTGCATAGCTCGCTGGGACATAACGACCCGGGGAGACTCTATACTCCTCAGATCTTCATTGCATTCGTGCTTAAGCAGTTTTAAGCTGGTTACGGTCCGCCATTCACAAGTGGCGGGCTTGTGTGATTTAACTTGACTGTTTGGCACGCATCATCTTCCTTTTTGGTATTCGGTTTAAACAGCTTGACACATAAATGGTGATTGCAAATTAGTATTAGTTTACATTTTCAAAGTAATTATCAGATTGCTACGTTTTCAGCAAATTAATAATCAGATAATAAGATCATGGTGTATTTGTATTCAAATATGTGCTTGTACTCTAGTTTAGTCACGGGCCGAGGCCCAAGGGTACATTTGGATTTAAGTCATGGGCTCAAGCCCAACCATAGTAATTGGTAAGTTTGTTTATGTATTGGATCAAAGCCCGTTAACTATTAAGAATGTGTTTAGTTTTAAGTTGTAAAGTATGGTAATGTATTACAACTTTAAAACTTGTATTTATGATTTATGGGTATTAAAATATTAGACTAACTTATATGCATTTGTTTACTTGTGACCTACGTAGTACTTCTTGGATATTTTGGGATTAACACTTGTATTAGACTATACCAATACTTATCAGATTTGAATAATACAAATTAAGACTACGGACTTGGACATATCAGATTGATATCATTTGGACAAACCTATTCGACTTATGTGTCACACCCCCAAATTACCTGTTTTGCAGCGGAATGGAATTCCTGAGGGTTGACTGTCATAGCATCACAATCACAGTTATATTGAACGACCTAAAGTGTCATTTGAAAAACACATCGTTTGATTTAATAAAACAATCAGAGTTTACAAAGTATAGGTCCCAAATGTAAATAAACTTGTGCGGAAATAATTTTGTTACAATTCAAACGATGTTTTAAAGTATATGAAACCCAAGTGAAACGCGTCGTCACCACGACTCTATGATAAGTCCACATGCATGCCATGAAGTGAATGCCTTAGATACCTGAGATAAAACATGCTAAAAAGTGTCAACACAAAGGTTGAGTGAGTTCATAGAGTTTGTATGGAAATGTAGAGCCTTTCAAAATCGTTTATGCAGCAAAGGCATTGCAAATCCACTCAGTTCCAAGTTCCACCCATACAAAACTTGCAACCTGTGTGTTCACAACCCACTGCCAAAATGTGTATAGTTTATGTTCAACTGCATGACGTCAAATGAATTCACATAACAGTACATTACTTAATCTATTGATATTCAATCGATATAACACATATGAGTGTTGTTTCAAATAATACCAAGACATTTAGTTCAATGATAATCCCAAGACATTTAGCTCAATGATAATCCCAAGACATTTAGTTCAATGATTATACCACGACATTTAGTTCAATGATTATACCAAGGCATTTAGTTCCATGATTATTGATATTTTAGTTCAATGATAATCCCAAGACATTTAGCTCAATGATAATCCCAAGACATTTAGTTCAATGATTATCCCAAGACATTTAGTTCAATGATTATACCACGACATTTAGTTCAATGATTATACCAAGGCATTTAGTTCCATGATTATTGATATAGAATATGACTAAACATTCAGTTCAGATAAACATATAATTTGCAAATAATCTTGTTTGCCATAAAAGTTGTTGAGCATGTACCTCCCCCAAAGAGTTTAATAAAAGCATTAAAACAATTGAAAATGGGGCTATGGAACTCACTTGGACAATGATGCGATGGCAAAAGTGAGTACACCGAAATGTAGCGTGAATCACTAAACTTGACCTATTATGAATGATATGATACATAATAAGTTATGATGTAATGTTATGCATGCAATTCGGATGATATTTATACCACTTGTGAATTTTTGAAGATAATGTTTATCGTCGAAATATATGTTTACAACATATCGTCATTTTATAAAATACTTTACAAGTATTTACGTTGAAACAACCTCCTACGATAGTCGTTTAGTGATTTATTGTGAAATTATAACTTTTCGTCGTAAAATAATGTCATTTGACATTTCATGAAAATGGATAAGCGGCCTTGAAAAGCTAGTCGTAAAATGGTGCACGTCGAGTGTTAGGAAACGAACTCAACGGTTTTGGGAAGCTTGTATCATTATCTCAAAGTTTTAGTGTTTAACTTTTCATCCTAGAGGTCTCGATCATAGAGAAAAATATAGGTTAAGTATGGTACTTTAGTCCAAAATATCGTTTAAGGGTGGTTTTTGGCAAAGTTTGAGCGACTATATTTCATTCGTTACAACTCCGCTCGATAAACGGCTGGACATTTTAGAAATTATACTTGGCGATCTCACTCTTACTAGAAGACTTCACTTTATGAAAAGTTCTAAATCAATGTTAAAAACAACCTTTAACTTGGTTACTAGTTTTTGCCGCAAAACTTGTCTATTAGAAATGTGTTATAGTTTTTCTTATATAATAAAAGTTACGGCAACTTTTGTAAACGTGTATAATTTAGTCGTTACAAATCCGTTTTCTACGTTTTAAAGATCCTTAGCTTCGTATCAAAGTATACTAACATATTTTTAACAAGTCGACATAATTTACAACGCCCAAGCTTCATTTTTGACTTGTACAAAATAAATAATGGTTGCTGAAATTTCCAGAAATTTATATTTTTCGTCGCCAAATTGAAAAATTCATAACTTCTTCGTTATAACTCCGTTTTAATCCGTTCAAGCGGCCACGGCTTCGTTTTAAAGTATATTTTCTAAATATCCAGGCCAAATATTTTTACCTACTTTCGGATTTTCCAGAATTTAATTTTAAGGACAGACCCTTTTCAAAACGTGTCGAAATGAGTTTTTCTCGCGCCAAACCTATTCTAACCCATTCAAAACAACTCCGAAGCTATTCTAATCCTACCATACACCTTCTTAGGGTGTCATGGGTTCCTAGACATCACCAAAACTAATATATAACAATGAGTAATTATAGGATGGATTATATATATTTAACACTTAAAAACCTTAAAAACCTTAAAAAGTGGTATAAACATCACATAACTTGCATGTTTCTCAAATAAAATGATATGACCATAAAAATGAATATGAAATATTATGATGATAATGAATGCTTACTAGTGATATGATGAGGTTTAAGGACAAAAGGTTTTTCCTAATCACTTGAGGTTTGTATTACAAAACCTTTGGAACAAATGATACTAGTGTATATTAAAACTTGTCTTGAAAACTTGAGATGATCCTCCTTTTTGATCCTTGGCTGCCGAATATTTAGAGAGAAAAGAGAAGAGTTTTGATCTAGTTTTGCAAAGTGAAGTGAATGAAAGAAGTGAAGTGAAAATAATATAGTATAATACATGTATAACTTAGAGATATTTGCAAAACTTTTGTGACTCACCCCTTGTGTCGACAAGGGGTGCTAGTCACCTTTTGATTATGTTTTTTTTTTTTTTTTTTTCTTTTAAATTGTATAAGTGTAAGATTTGTAAGATATTTGAAGTTAAGTGGTAAGTTGTAGTCACTTGTGAATATTTAGGGTAGCGTTGGATAAAAATAAATTTTCATGGGTCAAGATAAAATATATTTAGGTCATAAAAATTATAAAAATACATTTCTTGCAAAATTTGAGTGAAATAATAATAATCGTGTCGAATTTGAGAAAACCGTCGTAGTTATATAAATATAACAATTTATATACAAAATAAATTTAAAACACTGGGTAAACTCATAATATTATTTTATAAACTTAATATGAGTATAAAAATATATCAGGATAATTTTTGGAAGTAACGGATCAATTGTTCAAAATAATTAGTTACGCGATAACGTTTATTTAATATGAAAATTATACGTTTAATGTAAAATGCAAAACAATGCATGAACTAATATGATGACAATGATGTTAATGAAATGTAGACTAAACTTAGTCTATATGAAATGACCTCGATGATATGATCATGAATTCACAGCTAAACCATTACGGTTACGTGAATTTGATGCTCGTAAACCTAGTTCACGATAAATGATAAATAATGAAACATGAGTAATGTTTTGAGAATGACCTGAAAATACGAATTGTCACATTCGCCCAACCAAAAAGGAATTCAGTCCCTGAATTCAGTTCGTGTTAGTCTATCGAATTTTTGAGTTTGTGATGAATAACGAGGAGAGAAGATATGAAGAGGTGTCGTTATGGTTATTGATGATTGAGAGTGTATAAAACTTCATAGTAAAGAAAATATTGGATGAATCTCCCACGAGTAACACTTTGACTTTGGAATATGTGATAATTTTGCTTGCACTAAGATTTATAAATAACTGCTCCCAACATAACATGACCCCTCCAGAATTAGACATAGTTAGCTAAGCTATGTATAATTAAGGAACGATAATGTGACGTTCGGTTTAGTTGTTATAACTCTCAATGTTTACAAAGATTTAAACCGTGTCGTTAAGATGGTCGTTAAAGAAAAAGGAAGTAAAATTCTCGTAAGTGATAACAAATCGAAAAGAAAATAAAGTACGATAGATGAGAATATTTTACAACGAGTGGTTTATCAAAAAGTAATACATCTTAAGTTATAAAGATCCGGATACGATGGAAGACATAAACTTAGTACGACATAGTACATAAGAAAAATTAAGATTGTTAGTTTCCGAACTTCTTCAGTCTTCCGCGTTATTGAGACCATGACGAGCTTTTCCTCCTTCTAACATGTATGCATTCCCATGAGCACCTTCGACTTGTTGACCTTGGTTTTGGGGACATTGGTTCCGATAGTGTCCTTGCTCTCCACATCCGAAGCATGTGACTATGGATTTACCTCTACAATCCCTGGCATGGTGTCCTAGTTTTTGACACTTGTAGCACTTAACAGGGCAAAGACCCGAGTGATGATACTTACATCGATTACATAGTGGGTAGGTTCCAGCATACCCTCTGCCTTCTATTGGTGCAGCAACATAAACCATTGCGGCTCCTTGTCCTCTATTCAGCTGTTGATGATGGTTAGTGTTACGGTTTTGGTCGTCGTTATCATAACCTCCCTGGTCATTTTCCCATTTTCTTTTATTGTTGTTGATTTGGTTATCGTTATTGTTGTTGTTTTGGTTATTGTTGTAGTTGGTGCGGTTGTTGGTATTGTTGTTACGGTTGATGTGGGTAATGTTTCCTCTCTTTACTACTTGTGCCATGAGCTTTTGGGATACTCGAACAGATTCTTCAATTGTTTGCGGATCAGAGGAAATCACATCACCTTGAATAATCTCGGGAAGTCCTCCAATGAAAGCCTCTAGTAGTTTCTCGTTGTCCGAAACCATAGACGGACATAACACGGCCATTTCTTGAAACCTTCGAATATAAGTATCAATGTCATATCCAATAGTTACTAGTTCGTAAAATTCAGTCTCCAACTTTTTCACCTCCGTACGCGGACAATACTTCTTTGTTAACAAACCTTTGAATTGCTCCCAAGTGAGCTTGAAAGCATTTTCCATCCCCATTGGCTGAGCATACGAATTCCACCAAGACATTGCCCCATCAAGTAGTGTACTCGTAGCAAACTTAACCTTGCTATCCTCCGGGCAATTACATAACAGAAACACAGACTCCATTTTCTCGAACCATCGAACCATGGCAGTGGCCCCTTCAGTGCCCTTGAACTTAGTGGGATCTCCACTTTTGAAATCCTTATACGAACAGCTTCTAACCCCGGACCCTCCTGCATTACCTGCAGCAGCAGCAAGTCTAGCGGCCTCGGCAGTTGCCGCAGCGGCATTGGCAAGCCTGGCAGCTTCAGCATTAGCTGCAGCCTCAGTGGCAGTGGCGAGTCTAGCGGCTTCAGCAGTGGCTGCAGCCTCGGCAGCATTGGCAAGTCTAGTAGCTTCGGCAGTAGCCGCAGCCTCAGCAGCAGCCGCCATTGTTGCCCTTTCAGTCCTTAATGCATTGGCTATACTATCCCTCACAAACTTTTGCATAGCCTCTTGAGTCAAAACTTGTGGAGCTTTCTTCGGCGCCATAACTTCTTCAAAATAAGAGGAAAGGTGAGACGTAGCAAAGTCTGATGTTAATAATAAACGCTCCAAAGAGATATGATATGAGGTGATAAGTTTGAGGTTATTTTTCAAAATGATTAACGAGTTCCCAAAAGATGGGTTATGAGATGTTGTAAGTGCTTCAAATGTATGATGGTTTAGTGACTTGATGTGTGAATAACGTGTAACTCGACATGTTAGTGGTGAAACAAAGGAGTGAGAGTGATTTTGCCGTACTTAAAGGTTTTACCTCGGCATTTGATGTTATCGGTGATGAATCAGCTGATATTAAAATTGCGACAGGGAATGTCAAGGCATTCTCCACATTAGAGTATGAAGAAAGAATAATGGAATGGGTATATAAAGGCATCCATGTGACAATCGTTTTGAAACGAAAGTAAATAACTCGAAAAATGTACGTATAAACCGCATGTAAAGTGAACATGCACTTATGATGAAATGATGAGATGCTATGATGATGTAGTTATAGTCTAGGGTCAATGATGCAACCTAGTTCTCTATAACTGAAGCTCTGATACCAATCTGTCACACCCCCAAATTACCTGTTTTGCAGCGGAATGGAATTCCTGTGGGTTGACTGTCATAGCATCACAATCACAGTTATATTGAACGACCTAAAGTGTCGTTTGAAAAACACATCGTTTGATTTAATAAAACAATCAGAGTTTACAAAGTATAGGTCCCAAATGTAAATAAACTTGTGCGGAAATAATTTTGTTACAATTCAAACGATGTTTTAAAGTATATGAAACCCAAGTGAAACGCGTCGTCACCACGACTCTATGATAAGTCCACATGCATGCCATGAAGTGAATGCCTTAGATACCTGAGATAAAACATGCTAAAAAGTGTCAACACAAAGGTTGAGTGAGTTCATAGAGTTTGTATGGAAATGTAGAGCCTTTCAAAATCGTTTATGCAGCAAAGGCATTGCAAATCCACTCAGTTCCAAGTTCCGCCCATACAAAACTTGCAACCTGTGTGTTCACAACCCACTGCCAAAATGTGTATAGTTTATGTTCAACTGCATGACGTCAAATGAATTCACATAACAGTACATTACTTAATCTATTGATATTCAATCGATATAACACATATGAGTGTTGTTTCAAATAATACCAAGACATTTAGTTCAATGATAATCCCAAGACATTTAGCTCAATGATAATCCCAAGACATTTAGTTCAATGATTATCCCAAGACATTTAGTTCAATGATTATACCACGACATTTAGTTCAATGATTATACCAAGGCATTTAGTTCCATGATTATTGATATAGAATATGACTAAACATTCAGTTCAGATAAACATATAATTTGCAAATAATCTTGTTTGCCATAAAAGTTGTTGAGCATGTACCTCCCCCAAAGAGTTTAATAAAAGCATTAAAACAATTGAAAATGGGGCTATGGAACTCACTTGGACAATGATGCGATGGCAAAAGTGAGTACACCGAAATGTAGCGTGAATCACTAAACTTGACCTATTATGAATGATATGATACATAATAAGTTATGATGTAATGTTATGCATGCAATTCGGATGATATTTATACCACTTGTGAATTTTTGAAGATAATGTTTATCGTCGAAATATATGTTTACAACATATCGTCATTTTATTAAATACTTTACAAGTATTTACGTTGAAACAACCTCCTACGATAGTCGTTTAGTGATTTATTGTGAAATTATAACTTTTCGTCGTAAAATAATGTCATTTGACATTTCATGAAAATGGATAAGCGGCCTTGAAAAGCTAGTCGTAAAATGGTGCACGTCGAGTGTTAGAAAACGAACTCAACGGTTTTGGGAAGCTTGTATCATTATCTCAAAGTTTTAGTGTTTAACTTTTCATCCTAGAGGTCTCGATCATAGAGAAAAATATAGGTTAAGTATGGTACTTTAGTCCAAAATATCGTTTAAGGGTGGTTTTTGGCAAAGTTTGAGCGACTATATTTCATTCGTTACAACTCCGCTCGATAAACGGTTGGACATTTTAGAAATTATACTTGGCGATCTCACTCTTACTAGAAGACTTCACTTTATGAAAAGTTCTAAATCAATGTTAAAAACAACCTTTAACTTGGTAACTAGTTTTTGCCGCAAAACTTGTCTATTAGAAATGTGTTATAGTTTTTCTTATATAATAAAAGTTACGGCAACTTTTGTAAACGTGTATAATTTAGTCGTTACAAATCCGTTTTCTACGTTTTAAAGATCCTTAGCTTCGTATCAAAGTATACTAACATATTTTTAACAAGTCGACATAATTTACAACGCCCAAGCTTCATTTTTGACTTGTGCAAAATAAATAATGGTTGCTGAAATTTCCAGAAATTTATATTTTTCGTCGCCAAATTGAAAAATTCATAACTTCTTCGTTATAACTCCGTTTTAATCCGTTCAAGCGGCCACGGTTTCGTTTTAAAGTATATTTTCTAAATATCTAGGCCAAATATTTTTACCTACTGTCGGATTTTCCAGAATTTAATTTTAAGGACAGACCCTTTTCAAAACGTGTCGAAATGAGTTTTTCTCGCGCCAAACCTATTCTAACCCATTCAAAACAACTCCGAAGCTATTCTAATCCTACCATACACCTTCTTAGGGTGTCATGGGTTCCTAGACATCACCAAAACTAATATATAACAAAGAGTAATTATAGGATGGATTATATATATTTAACACTTAAAAACCTTAAAAACCTTAAAAAGTGGTATAAACATCACATAACTTGCATGTTTCTCAAATAAAATGATATGACCATAAAAATGAATATGAAATATTATGATGATAATGAATGCTTACTGGTGATATGATGAGGTTTAAGGACAAAAGGTTTTTCCTAATCACTTGAGGTTTGTATTACAAAACCTTTGGAACAAATGATACTAGTGTATATTAAAACTTGTCTTGAAAACTTGAGATGATCCTCCTTTTTGATCCTTGGCTGCCGAATATTTAGAGAGAAAAGAGAAGAGTTTTGATCTAGTTTTGCAAAGTGAAGTGAATGAAAGAAGTGAAGTGAAAATAATATAGTATAATACATGTATAACTTAGAGATATTTGCAAAACTTTTGTGACTCACCCCTTGTGTCGACAAGGGGTGCTAGTCACCTTTTGATTATTTTTTTTTTTCTTTTAAATTGTATAAGTGTAAGATTTGTAAGATATTTGAAGTTAAGTGGTAAGTTGTAGTCACTTGTGAATATTTAGGGTAGCGTTGGATAAAAATAAATTTTCACGGGTCAAGATAAAATATATTTAGGTCATAAAAATTATAAAAATACATTTCTTGCAAAATTTGAGTGAAATAATAATAATCGTGTCGAATTTGAGAAAACCGTCGTAGTTATATAAATATAACAATTTATATACAAAATAAATTTAAAACACTGGGTAAACTCATAATATTATTTTATAAACTTAATATGAGTATAAAAATATATCAGGATAATTTTTGGAAGTAACGAATCAATTGTTCAAAATAATTAGTTACGCGATAACGTTTATTTAATATGAAAATTATACGTTTAATGTAAAATGCAAAACAATGCATGAACTAATATGATGACAATGATGTTAATGAAATGTAGACTAAACTTAGTCTATATGAAATGACCTCGATGATATGATCATGAATTCACAGCTAAACCATTACGGTTACGTGAATTTGATGCTCGTAAACCTAGTTCACGATAAATGATAAATAATGAAACATGAGTAATGTTTTGAGAATGACCTGAAAATACGAATTATCACATTATGACGGACTAAAAATAATAGACTTTGGACAAACTAGACTTATATTTGACTATATTGGATGTCGTTTGGACATATTAGACTCGTGACAGACTTAGTATATCGAACGTATACTGAATTAAACATTGAACACGTTAGACTTGTATTAGATTTAAACTAGATAATTAATAATTTTAATTTAGTTATGATAAGTGTTTCGGGATTTTTAATTTGGAACCTGGATCATATATGAAATAGACTAAAACTATCGAAACAAAAGCTATAATAATTGAAAACGCATTTTAAATCAAGTCTACACAACTTTGAAGTTATATACATAAAAGCGTCATAACTTAACTAATCTACCTATCTTTTACTTATTTGCTATTTAAACCTTACGTGTTTTATTTCCGTTCATACTTGTGCTATATGTTTTATACTTTAGTATGTGTTTGCGATTCTTGACATTCTAATCACCACACGAATAATGATACAAAACTTTTTACAACAAATATACGAAACTTCCACGAAAACTAAAACGTATTATCTTTTGAAACTTATACGTATCGATTACTATCCGCGTATTATATTTTGAGACGAGATTATATTCATTAGGTTACGCCGACTCCGTATCATTGCGCCATACTTCTTTATACTGTTCTGCTATACTTCTTGACAATATTGCATTACTTATGTCACTACACTCTAAGGTGAGTTTTCATAGCCCCGATTTATTCAAGTTTTTACTTTATTTCAAACCTACGGGGGAGAATACATTGCACATCATTTTTATTACGATGCCAAGTATATCAAATTCATTACATTGCTTAAGTTACTTCATTGCCAATTGAATGTCCCCATATCAGAAATCATGAACCGTTAATTACTGGGTAAGCGAGGGTGAGTGGATAGATCTATCGAGGGTGACTCCTCCATCCGGGTTGGTGGATTCCAACTGGTCAAACGGATGCATTTCATTTAATATCATTATTTGAGTTGTTTGGCAAAACACTCTGTTGGGGCGAACATCATGATCAGTCTAGCTTCGGTGTCATGTGGTTATAGCAATTGTAACATTTTTATGTGACATATTTGTCATACATAATTTATACTTGTGGTAGTCGTATAAAACGTTTTTACATGAACTCTATGAACTCACTCAACCTTTGTGTTGACACTTTTAGCAATGTATTTTCAGGTATCTAAGGCATATACTTCATGGCATGCATGTGGACTTATCATAGAGTCGCGGTGACGACGCGTTTCACTTGGGTTTTATGCACTTTAAAACATCGTTTGGATTGTAACAAACTTATTTCCGCACATGTCGATTTTCAATTGGGACCTATCTTTTGTAAACTCTGAATGTTTTTAATATATCAAACGATGTTCTTTTCAAACGACACTTTAGGTCGTTCAATATAACTGTGATTGTGATGCTATGACAGTTAACCCCCAGGAATTCCATTCCGCTGCAAAACAGGTAATTTGGGGGTGTGACACTCTAGCAATCTTATGAACAGACAACAGACTGACATTGTACTCAGGAACAACCAGAACATCAAAAAGAGTTAGGTCATTATTGACTTTTAAATCACCAATTTTAGTAATTAAGGCCTGAGTACCATTGGGATGACCAACAGTAAGACCAATATTTGAAATGTCAACAACATTGATTAAAAAATTTGCAGATACAGTCATGTGCTGATTTGCACCAGAGTCAACAATCCAACCAAGACTGATGTTTCCGGATAAAGTTTTTGTGTTGTTATTAAAAAATTTGTTGAAGTTTATGTTAAACTTGACACTACCATTAAAGAAAGTCCCTGAAATTTTTTTACCTGCCATGTTGGCATTAGCAGAAGACACATTGTTGTCATTAAGAAGACTCATAAGTCTGGGGAGCTGTTCATTAGACAAAGAGACAGAAGAGTTGCTAGTTCTATTATCAGTGACATGATTAGCATCAGTGGAAACATTGTTACTGCTGAAAGGTTTGGCATTAAAGTTCCTTTTGACATATCCAGCAGGATAACCAACAAGATCATAACATCTATCAACATTGTGACCAGGTTTTTTGCAGTTAGTACATTTGAGATTCATGTTTGGTCCTCTGTTGTTTGAGCTGTTACCAACATTAAAACCAGAACCTTTATTGAAACTGTTGTTGTTAAATCATTTTTTGTTATCAAAAAATTTTCCACCATCAAAGGTTTTTGCAGCAAAAGCAGTAGCATTGGGTTTAGCAGAGCTATTCCCAGATGAAACATTTCTGTGGGATTCTTCTCCAGAGACAACTGAGAAAGCAGTTTTGACATTAGGCAAAGGGTCTCTAGTTAAAATATTACTTCTGATGGGAACATAAGAGTCATCAAGACCCATAAGAAATTGCATTAATTTGATTAGCTGATTGTGTTTTTCAAAATGTTTTACAGCCTCACAAGTACATGGAGGTAAGCTAATCATACAATCAAATTGTTTCCACAAAGAATTAAGGTTGTTGTAATAATCAGCAAGAGAAGACCCATTTTGACTAAGAGAATTTATATTTTTATGCAAATTAAAAATAGCTGAACCATCAACCTTATCATAAGTATCTTTAAGGTCATTCCACATTTCATAAGCAGTTTTGGCATAGATAGCTCCAACAAATAATTCAGGACTGAGAGAGTTAAGAATCCATGTGACAACAACAGAGTTACATGTATCCCATTGAGTAGCAATAATAGGATTCGAGTCATCTCTTAAGCAAGTACCATCAATAAATCCTAACTTATTATGATTCCTTAAGGCAAAGGTCATGGCTATTTTCCATATTTTATAATTTTCTGTTCTAGTGAGTTTGATGGAAATAATAGGAGTACCATTAGTGTTGTTAGGGTGTAAATATAAAGCATCACCAAAAGATAAGTTTTTTTCAGTGGAGGAGCCACCACCAGTATTATCATCACCAACAGCCATAAGAAAGACAGAAAAATAACAACTAATGCAGATGAACAGATAAGAGACAGTAAGAATAAGAACATGAAATTAAGAAACAACAAGAACCAAGCCTGTGAACTGGGGTAAACCAGAGCAAGTATTCATACCACTCAGAGGTGGCAGATCAAGATGTTAGTCTACCCGTTTGCACCCACAAAGACTTAGGTATTGTTGTTGAATATGAGAGTAGACTTACAGAGTAATATGCAGCGGAAGTAACAAATCACAATTACCCTAGATTCACTTAGTCTAGGGCTAATTGAGAATAAGAGATAACCAGCGATTGCGCCAATAGTAATAACCCCAAACCACCTTTTGAAACCCATAATAGCTTTTGATTGTTGCTGTGATTATGAGCCTGAAGCTCTGATACCATGTACGAAAGTATCAACAACAATAGATTCACAACAATACTTTATTCAAACCAAAGCCTCAATAGTCAGCTTAGATTAAACCAACAGTAGTATCCAAAGTGTTACAAGGTTAGGTTAATGTCAATGAGACAATAACCAGACAAATACAAAGAAGAAGAAATAAGACCAGTACAATGATATGAAAGAGATATTGTAAGACAATGACTGCATACTTAGTTGTCCCTAACCCTAGATTAGGGGGAGGATTAAATAGAATAAAAAGATACACAATGACCCCCTCAACGGTCATAAATAAGCATCAGCAGAAATGGGAACTTAAACCATTTATGCTTTGTCCAAGAATAACCCCTGTAATAAGCCTGCAATAAACATAACTTGAAAACCATTAGCAATTGATAGAATGACATGTTTGCCATAGATTATGACAACAAATTCTAACAATGATACGTAGTGCCGGGGGACACATGTCATCTTGTCATTTGTCGAAGGGTCAACGCGCATGAGCTGGCGCACATGACTAGCGCGTTTGGTCCATTTTTGTCATACAAACCCCAAGCCAACCAAACGGGCCCTTACAAAATTTTATTTCACTGAAAGTATCTTCTGCTATTTTTTAGACTAAAATACACCGTTGGTCCCTAAACTTGGCATGACGGATCGCGATGGGACGAAACTCGCCCTTTTCATCGCCACAGGTCCAAACCTTGGCCATTAAATGTCAGATTCGTCCTTTGACCAATAACGGCATTGTCAACGTTCCGTTATACGCAAAAAAAACCCGTAATCATGTTACTGTTGAGGGTACAATAGTCATTTTGTTTTATATACTGTAGCACCTGTCTTGTCCAATTTCCCACCATTTTGTACAATATAACAAAACCGTGTACTCATTGCTCATCCCCAAACTTGTTTTGGAAGCCTACCCAGAAAACCCTAATGCAATGTCTATCATCAAATCAAATAATCTGAGTAAGAAAATAACAAACAACCACATTGGATTTACTCTGTGGCGAGTAAGGGAATATCCATTATATGATCATCGTGAAACGGAGGAAAGAGCTGCAGTCAGGAGATATTGTAAGTCTTTTTTGGTTAGAGCCTATTAGAATCATATGTTAGTACGACTGATTAAGTTATTCCCCTTTTAGGTAACTTTAGCTTAACAATGTTTTTGTACTTTTCTTATACAGCGGGTGAACCTGGATCGTTTAGCATGATGTTCCATTATGAAGGTACATTCAAATACTTTCCAGGTAGGATATATCAAGGAGGCAAGAAATGCCTTGGTGATCTTGTGGAAATAAAAGAGGTATCTGTTGATGAAATGGATGCTCTCATGACCCAAATCGGTTATGAGTCTGGACAAACCAATTATTTCTACTTTCTTAAGCCTGGTTGTACATTAGACGAAGGTTTGTTTTCTTTGCGTGAACCTGCTAATCTAGACTTGTTGAAAGATGTTGTCATACAGCATAAGCTGATAGACGTGTATGTTGAAATAGGGAAGACTAGATTAGAACTTTCTGAAATGTCCTCACAATCAATTAAGACTGTGTTTTGGGAGATGGATGAAGATAGGAGAAAAGTTGCTACTGCGGCTATTCAATCCTGTTGTAGACGGTTGGTGTTAGATGATATAGATAATGAACCTTCCCTAGATCCATTTATCCAACTTACACAATTGCCTGTGGACGTCAATGATATTGGTGAATCTAGCAATTTGCCAAACATTGAGCCACTCTTTTCTACCTTAGACTGCTCATTTGCTAGCCAACTTGTTCAAAACAGTGAGCGTGCTTTAGTAGTTATTGATGAGGACAATGCTATAAAAGAGCCTGATAATGTTGAGGTTAATCTGTTTAGAGTGAGTCAGGGGAAGGACTTTGACAAAGGTGGAACAACACTAGTTGATGTCAATAACACCTTTGAGGAGCCTGAAAATTTTGAGGTTAATCTGTTTCAATTGACATAGGAGAAGCATTTACACAAAGCAGGCAGACCACTAGTTGATGTGAATAACAGGTTTGAGGAGCCTGATGTGGATGTAACTCTGTTTCAACTGACTCAGGATAACATGGAAGAGGATCCTGTTGTTGATCTTACTCTGTTACAAGCGAGTGACACTAGTGAATTTGGCAATGCAGTTGAACCAAATCAAGATAACACTTGTCAAGAGAATGATGCACATCTTGGTATGCTACAAGTAGGTCAGAGTAATGATTTAGGTGAAGAAGGAACAACCAATAATATAAGTGATGACAGGCAGTTGGTAAATGATTTACCTGTGATGGTTGATGAAGTATTTTGCAGTGACCATGTTAGTTTCCAACATGCACACTTTGCTAATGGCGTCTATACCACTTTTTTCTATACTGGTCAGGAGTTTGGTACTGCAGGGGAAGTAAAAAACCTAGTAAGAGAGCATTTAATAGAAACTAGGAGGGAGTTGTTTTTTTTGAAGAATGACAAAACAAGAATAAGGGTCAGGTGTAGGGGTTGTGTTCTAGTTTCAGGCCCAACTGAAGGTCCTGGACTGGATATTGGCCCATCTAGAAGTCCATTAAGCAGAAGAGGTATAAATGCATTGCTTTCTGGCAAAAAAGACCCTTCACAAATACTCTGCCCATGGCTATTGTTTGTCGGCAGGAATGGTGAGACAGGTATCTGGTCGGTCAGAACATACAATGAGCAACACACTTGTTTGCAATCAAGGGAAGTCAGAGCTTTTGACCTTCGCTATATCTCACAGAAAATTACAGCACAAGTTGAAACAAATCCAGAGCTTCCTGTCAGGTCTGTGCATAATCAACTTACCAACCAATACGACCTTCAAGTGTCCCTGCAGAAGGTTTTAAGGGCCAAAAACCTAGCAATAACAGCCATCAGGGGTCAATTCAAGCTACAATTTACCATGTTGAGAGATTATGTTCTAGAGTTGCAGAAGACAAACCCTAATACAACAGTGGAGATGAATGTGGAACGACCTCCGGATGAGTCTCTTCCAACCAGAGAATTCAAGAGAGTGTATGTTTGTTTAGGTGCACTGAAGCAAGGATTTAAAGATTGTGGGAGATCGTTGTTGGGGCTGGCTGCTTTTCCAATTCATGGTCCTTTCAATGGTCAACTGATGACAGCTGTGGGAATTGATAGCAACAATGGTATATACCCTTTCGCTTATGCTTTTGTTGATTCAGATAACATAGGATCATGGACTTGGTTTCTTCATTGTTTATCCGATGATATAGCACTTGGGCCAATTTCAAGCATCACTTTTATTAGTGACATGAATAAGGTACTCTCTTACTCTGTTCATGAATTTAAGTCTCACTGTTTTGAAACAGACAGTAAAGATATTTGATTTTGTGCAGGATATAAGTAGAGCTGTAGCAGAAGTTTTTGAAAGTGCAGAACACAGATTCTGTATTAAAAGCATTCATGAGAAAATGAAATTGCAATGGAAAGGTAGGGCCTACAAAGACCATCTGTGGAAATGTGCAACAGCCTCAACTGTTGTACAGTTTCTGAAAGCTATGGTTGATCTCAAGAAACTTAATCAACCAACCCATGATTGGTTAAGTAAGATACCACCGATTCATTGGTCAAGGTCACATTTTTCATGTAAGTGATCTATCAGTTTCACTTACTTTGTATTCATAAATGCAGTATAAACAGTTATAATTAATACATGTTTATTACTTGTCATCTTTAGGGAGAGCTACTTCTGATGTGTTACTTAATAACATGTGTCAAGTGTTTCATGAGAAAATAAAAGAGGGGTTAAGCAAACCAATTATTACAGCCTTAGAATACATCAGGGAATACTGTATGAAGAGGATAATGCATGTTCTTATGGTGATTGAGAAGAGTGATGGGCCACTAACACCAACTGCACAACACATGCTAGAGGCTATTAAGAAAGAGGCTGTTAAGTATAATGTGTTATGGAATGGGGGATCTAAGTTTCAGGTTAGTGGACCATGGGGTGACCAATGTGTAGTTAATGTTGTACACAAGACTTGTACTTGCAGAAGGTGGGAGATAACAGGTTTACCATGTAAACATGCTGTTGCTACCAATTGGAATATGGCTTTAAATGGCCAACAAGTCGGAGCTGTAGAAACATGGGCTCATCCTTGTTACTATCTTCTCACTTGGGAGGCTACCTACAAACACCATGTCCAGCCTATAACTAGCAATGTACATTGGGAAAAATCAACTATGCCAACAACAATTGTTCCACCGAAATCCGAAACAAACCCGTCTACCGCAAGAGGTAGAAAAAGAGTTAGGATAACTCCTGAAACTGAAGAGATTGTGAACGATGGTAAGCTGTCAAGGGCTTGGAAGAGTGTCAGGTGTAGTATTTGTGGCATTGCTGGACACAACAAGGTAACATGCCTAGGGTATGCTGGAGCTGGAAGTAGTGGAACTGCCAATAAAGGAAATGTCAAACAGGTGCCTACTAAAGCTGCAGGAAAAAAGAAACATCATAAAGGTAAAAAGGTAGCAGCAGATAAAGAAGCTGAAGGTACATGTGTTGTTGTTGAAAGCCAAGTTAGTGCAGTTCAAGGAAGTGGTGTTCAATCTAAAAATCAAGAGCCAGCAACTGAAGATCCCATCATACATGATGCATCCCTGTCACAATCCCAGCAACATCAAGCTGAAGCAATTGCCGATCCCATCATGCATGAGCAAGCCCAGTGTCAATCCCAGCAACATGATCAATCCCAATCTGATTCTCAGATGCAGTCAACTGATGTTCAAGCACTTTCTGCTTCAACCCAACCTGCTACACGAAGAATGACTAGGCAGCAGGCTGCACTGGAAAGAATGATGGCCTCACCATAGGTCAAATATGTTATGCTAATTATCTAGACGATGTTTCATCTATGTTATTTCCGATGGACAAGTTATGTACTCTAAAAACATATGTGTGTGTGTGTCTAACTGTAGCTCTCATGCTTTGAAAAGTATGCAATTTTATGCAGTTGGAATTATATCCATTTGCATTAACTAGCAGGGTACCCGCGCAATGCGGCGGCGGGTACCTGGTGACTAATTTTGTGGAGAGCAAATATATATATTTTTTGGTTAATAACCTATTAAAGCATCATACTTGTCACAAAAAGCAGTTCGACGTAGCAAACAAAAAAAATAGCCCTTTTGGCTATTTGACTCGACTATTTCATCCTTTATATGCATTTTACCTCTTACTCCCAGTCACCACGTCTCATTTCCCAGTCACCACCTCTTACCTATCCCCTTTGTCAATGTTTTGTCTTTCTGCTTTTCTCTCTTCTCGACACAACCAGGAAACACAATCAAAAAGAAAAAGCGAGCTAAAGAAAATCAATGGAAAAGTGCTCCACCTCGAGTCAACACCAAGTTCCATCTTCCCACACACCATAAATAGTTATCTACAACAATTCAGGTCACGACAAACATGAGCTAGGAGGAGTCTCACACCACAACCG
The DNA here is from genome assembly GCA_019973895.1 of Chrysanthemum seticuspe. Taxonomy (NCBI): domain Eukaryota; kingdom Viridiplantae; phylum Streptophyta; class Magnoliopsida; order Asterales; family Asteraceae; genus Chrysanthemum; species Chrysanthemum seticuspe. Next base: position 143,801,139 of record BPTQ01000002.1, read on the forward strand.
AGAGGGGAAGAGGATTCAAGGCCTTCCTCTTGTTTCACTATAAATAGAATTGGGTTTTTCACATTTTCCTTCACTCGCACACAAATTTCACAAAATTAGGGTTCATCTCAATGTTGGGGGTTTTCAAAATTAGTAGAGGGGTTTTGTAGTTTGACGTGTTGGAAGCACAATTCAAGTCTCAATTCTGTCAATTTGAAGACGATTCGTGTTCGCCGGTGGTGGTTTTTGGTCGGAAATGGGGATCTGATTTAGTCCATATATGAAAAAGGATGTTATGAACCGGATACCGGTTGTCTAAGTTGTAAAATGCCTATAAAGGACAAAATAGTCGGGTCAAATAGCCAAAAGGGGTATTTTTTTTATTTGCTACGTCGAACTGATTTTTGTGACAAGTATGATGCTTTAATAGGTTATTAACCCTTTTTTTTTTTTTTGCTTTTGTTATAATTTGAGTTGTTTTATAACATGTAGTTTTTTAGTAGAAATTACATGAGACAAAGTAAAGCATAAATTAAATGATATATTTTAGAAGCTTGACAGTATATAAATTGCAACCTCATACATGTAATGTGAGCTTGTGAGGAATATTTCAAGACAACTTTTGAGTCAACTCCATGATATTGATGGCAACATTCAAGGGGTACGCACCTAGTCATAGTTACAAAACCAATAAACATCAAAGCAGGACAACCTAGAAATAAACCAACTCATATGTTTAGTGGCCATCAAACAACCAAAAACAAACAAAACCACCATAAACACCCAAAACAAATCATGTATCAGTTTCAAGCCATATGTCTCAAAAGTTGAGACTTTAACCAGATCTCAAACAAATCTAGAAACCAAGAAACCAATCAAACATAGATCTTAACATATTCGAGGCCACCAAACATATGAAAAACAACAAACAAACCCAACCACCTTACCGACCGGATCCGGTTATATCCGGTCAAAACACCATAGAGTTACATCACCAGAACCACAAAACACCACCGAGACCACGTAAATATCCAGAGAGTATTCTTCTTTTCATATCCGGTATTTAAATTAAAGTTACTTATAACAAATTAACAATATACTTAATGATATAAAAAATGCCGTTCAAGAAAAGAAAAAAAACATTGGTTTTCTGTTCACCTTATATGTCACGTTTACATACAAGGAAACATTGATTTTGTACCATCAGTAGTACCTTACAAGTTAAATAAAACTATTACAATGATTAAAAAGAGAGACATTATTTCACAATCTTGAATGATTTTAAAAGGTGAACAAAATAACTAATTAACGAAAATGATAAACACGAGATTTGCTCCTAGGAAACATCATATGATCACTCTTCACCTTCCGACCCAACTCCTCGTCATCACGAAACCTCGAAACTGGAGCATCTTCATCGATCTTAGCCATGCCAACGCTCACACTCCTCGGCACTCGCTTTGAACCCATCACGGGCAACGATGACTGTTTATTCATCATATGTTGCTTTATATACACATCAATGAAACCACCCAAACTCAAACACCACTGCAAAAACCGATGGTGTTGGTGGCGGGATCTATAGATGTTGTTGGTGATGGTGGTGGCGTGATGGTGGGGTGCTATTAACCTGGTGGTGGTGGTATGTTTTTTTTAGAGAGAAGAAAGAAACCGATTGAATCATGGTGTGTGTTTATGTTACTTATATATGCTTTGAGATTAGGGTAGGTGACAGTTACTAACATGGATTAAATGCGCTCTTAAAAGTTTTTAAATGGGTTCATATTAATATTGGGCTGTTATAAGTCTAAGACATTTAATTTTCGGGTGTAACTTTTTAGTATGCGTATAATGTAAGCTTGTGACTATTAATTTCCATATTAAGTAAGTGATATTGGCTGAATTTTTAAGTCTTGCTATTTAAAGAAGGCCTAAATGCATTATAAGGTATTATAGACTATGGAACCATGTCATTATTGTGTATTTTTTTAGATTGACTAAGCTTGATGTGTGAATAATTTGCATCAAAAGTAACCAAAGCTAAATAGAACCTCATAAGAATGTTGACATTTAAAAGTCAACCCTAAACAAATTGCTAACCATCTGCATACCCATAAGGCATAGAAAATCATAAACAAACAAAACTGAATACTTCATAACAAGGTTACTACAATTCAAGATACAGAACATTAACCAAGTAGCCTCATTATATAAAAGGTTAAAAAGTTATCCCAATGCATAAACAATTAAGAACAACATCCAACTTAGCACCAGGTAAATCTTCCACTTCCACACATCACCTTGAGCAACTACTAATCTTGCCTCAAGCTTATTTCTCCCCCTCAAAAGTCCTGGTATGATCATTCTTGAACGAGCACAAATTTCAGGATCATACCATCTTATCCACCGACAAGAAGACCCCTATTGATGATTATGACAAGTCATTAAACAACCACCGTTGTTACAAACTTACACAAGAAATATTAAGACGCACTTACTTGAACAAGACAACCAAAGAATCGACGCCCTGGGTTGGCAGAGGTCCACGAAGTGCGAATAATAGCTTGCTTACCACACCACCAACGTACCATCTTCAAACAATTATCATTTTGAAGAAGACGGGTTTTGAAGGATAGTTTAGGGATGAGTGATAAATGTAGACCAAACCTTGTTACACACATATACTAGCTACATACACTGTACAACGGTTTTATTTAGTACGCTACAGTGAAAGACGGTTTTGCCCTCACCAACATAACGTTGACAACGACATTATTGGTCAAGGGACGAATCTGGCATTTAATGGCCAAGGTTTGGACCTGTGGCGATGAAAAGAGCGAGTTTCGTCCCATCGCGATCCGGCCTACCAAGTTTAGGGACCAACCGTGTATTTTAGTCTTTTTTTTGTTTTTTTTATTAATTTTCTCCCATAAATTAAAAACAAAAAATAAAAAGGAAAACAACAACAACAAAAGCGAAAGCAAGTCTTTGAACACCCGACCTCACTTCTATCTCTCCCATCCCCTTTTCACACACACACCAACAACAATGGTGAAAGCATCGCTCAAAAAACAAAACCCCTCCACCACAAACACCCCCAAGAAAAAAATCACAAAACCAAAACCCAAATCCAAACACCCCCCTTCACCTTCACCTTCACCATCATCAGATTCCGACACCGAACCAAACACCCCCGACCAAATCCTTAAACTAATCTCTCCTTACACTAAAGGCCACTTAATTGACCTCATAATCACAGCCGCCGTAAAAAACCCCACCTTATACACTGATATAATCAATTCAGCAGGTAACGATGTTTCGCATCGAAAAATATTTGTTTATGGGTTAGGCTGGGACACTACTAAAGAAACGCTGACGTCAGCTTTTGAGGGTTATGGTGAGATTGAGGATTGTCATGTTGTCTTGGATAGGGATACTGGGAAAGCTAAAGGGTTTGGTTTTGTTCAGTTTAGGTTTAGGAAAGGCGCGAATAAGGCGTTGAAGGAGCCCAAGAAGAGGATTGGGAATAGGATGGCGAATTGTCAGTTGGCGGCGTTAGGGAAGAGTGGGAGTGGGAATGGGGGGATGGGTGGGGAGAATGTGGGGAGGAAGGTTTATGTGAGTAATGTGGGACCGGATGTGGATTCGGGGAGGCTGAGAGCATTTTTTGAGAGGTTTGGTGAGATTGAGATGGGGCCGTTGGGGTTTGATACTAGTACGGGGAAGAGTAGAGGGTTTGCGTTGTTTATTTATAGGAGTCAGGATGGGTTTAGGAAGTGTTTAGAGGAGCCGAATAAGATGTTTGAAGGGTGTAAGCTGCATTGTCAGAAGGCGGCTGAAGGGAAGAATAAGGGGGTTGCGAGTGCGGGACCTGCGCCGGTTGTGCAGCAGGCGACTCCGCAAATGATGGCTGCGGTTGCTGCGAGTCAGAATTTTGGGATGTTTGGGCAGGGTCAATTGGGGTTGGGGTTGAATCATTTGTATGGACAGTTGATTGTGGATCCGAATACAGGGTTGATTGCTGCGAATCCTATGTATGGTTTGGGGCAGGTGGGTGGTGTTGGTGGTGCGCCGGGTGGGTTAAGTGGTTACTATGGTGGTGTACCGGGTGGATTGAATGTAGGTGTTGATAGTGCGTCGTTGCTAGGGGGATATGGTGGGGCTGCTTCTCCTGTACTACCGGGTGTGGGTTTACAGAATGTGTACCCTGAGAAGAAAGAGGGGTCTAGTTCTGCTTCTGGCTCCAGGTCTCAAGGTGCTGGTGGGTCGTACAGTGGTTATCCATCTCGTATGCGGTATGGTTTGATGGATTGTTTTTGGTTAAGTAACATATATATCAGTATTAGACTATTCTTAATGTTCTGTGAATGTTCTGCTGTAGTGTTATTTCATCTCGCAGAATGCAATTTAAATATAAAGTGGTTAAAAAATACACACTATTGGTGCAGAGAGAACACGTTAAACTGTCCTGCATGCGTTTTTAGCATAGAAACCTTTGATATCTGCTTGTTATGTTTGACTAACATATACATTTTACAACAAGGCAACAAGACTTACATCACAAAGTAATTAGGATAGGAAATCCAGTTATAAGTTTAGAACTTGTGAAAAGAATCATAGTTTTAGAGAATTTGTTAGGTTGGAACTTTGAAAGGATTTATATTGACATTCAGGCCATGATCAGGCCATGAAAGGATTTATAGTTGCTTTTGCTGTCTATCACAGTATATTAATATTACTGTAAAACCGGGATATTAGTATACCAATTGTATCTCATGTTCACTTCATGCTCCCAGTTCATACCTATATGACAGCGGAATTTTTGCGGGCCTCAACTAGTTTCACAAATTATCACATTTGATCCTTGAAGATTCAACCTGTAACTGAAACAAATGCTCTATTACTGTAAGATGTGCAACATGTAATATGAACCCGTAGGAGTGTCACATGAAGCTGAAGTATTCAGTAATTAGCTTTTCCTGGTTTGCACATAGGCATACATTTAGTTAATTGGCCGCAGGAAGACTTTTCTTAGTTTGGCTAGCAGCCAGGAAGTATGTTAGGGCTAATAAACATCCATGCTAGTATTGTAAAAGGCAGGCTATTAGTGATTTCTTGGCTTTTACCATTCAGAACAATGATATTAACACACCACATATGAGTGCTATTTAAGATCTTTACATTCTGACTCTACTTATTATACCTAAAGGTCACATTGTGATGTTAGCTTTTACGCTTTATAAGTGTGTTAACACTCTTATCAGTGTTTCTGTAGGAACACCCATCATTCTATATGAAAATTAGATGCAATGCTGTAGTGATTATATCTTTCTTTTTAAAAAGGAATAGTGCTCTAGAAAAAATATTACGTGCGTGAGCTGTATTCTTTCAATAGCAAACAAGGCAGGATGAAGTGTTAATTAAAAAGTATACCTTGCAGAAAGCACGATATGCATACTTTATTTTTCAAGCTACGTGGACCAAGCTAAAAATGAGGGTCTGGGTAATGGATAAAACGTTTTTTAACCATGCCAAACTGGTCGGCCGGGTTGACCTGTCATTATTTTTGTTTCTTTTTCTTTAATGTATTAAAATATGCTTTTTATAAAGTATTTTAATAAGATGTTAATTTGATTTTGTTGAATAAAGCAATGGGATGAGAATTTATAACTTAGAAGCTTTCTAATACTCTGTGGGTCATATTCAGTTCATTTGACCCATTTGAATTAAAATATAATGTTTCAGCAACCTATTTCGAAGTAAGTTGTTGAATTTGCTACTTCTACTTTTTCCCTTTTTAGCAAGCTACGAGCTTTCTTCTGTTTTGTTTGCTTGTTTTACCATGACTTTTTTTCTTTGATTTTGTTTTTCAAGTTCTGATGTTTGACTACTATCTTTTGAGGTCAACTCTAAAGTTCTTTTTTCACATGTTGAGTTATGTATTTGCAGATGAGGTGCAGGTGCCATTGAGGTTAAATTTTTCACTCAGAATTGAAGGATCTGTTTTAAAGGCTTTTTTATCTGTCAGTTGCAATATGTTGGAAGTTGTGCATGTTGAAAGATCTTTTGTATTTCAATTGTCTTTCTTGGGTCAAGTTCTTCTCATTTTCTCCAATTTCCTTATACATACTTTTCAATATACTTCAAAAATTTATTGTAAGGATTTGATGATATTTTATCGTTATATCATATTTTTAGCTTCTTTATATTTTTTCAGGAATATTTTCAGTAAGTTATACTTTTGCTTTCCAGTTGTTTTGCTATAGCACATATAATAATCCCTTTTTTTGTTATGTTGAATGCTTTTGGTTTGTAGGTGAATTTTATTTGCCATTACTCACAGTTTTTGTTTGTTTTTTGCTTTTAAAATACTTCTGCATGCTCTTTTTTTAGCTTCAGTTTTACATGGTTTTTCTTTTTTGATCGGTTCTTTCATATTCTAAATTGCTCTTTTTTTGGCAATTTTTTTGCTATTAGTATATATTATTTTATTGTGAAACTGTAGGCTCTTCATTTCATTTTGTACCGAACTGGCATATTAGTGACTTGAAGAGCGTGAATATGGGATTTTGTTATTCAATTATTAATATGGATATCATAGTTGCTTATGTCCATCTTTCTTTTCTTTTGTTGTGTTTGAGTAAAACAAGTGGGCCATCAATTGCAATTGTTAACTAGAGGTGGGAAAATGGCTTAGAGTTAAAGCGTTTTGAGACGGGTCGCGTTGATTTGGTTTTGCCTAAATACCGTTCGGCTGTTTTTTTTTAATCTATTTATTTATTTATTTATTTTTTTCATAAATAAAATTGCTCTTTTTTCGGAAAGTCATAATAATGATTATGTGTTAAACATGATTTTTAATTATGTTACTAATAATCTTAACACAAGGGCCCTTGGCCTAGGGCTATCTGTGTGAATGTCCCCAAAGAAGTGGTTGTGGTTCACGTCCCGTCAGGGACCTTCTACCTGGTTGACCTTTTTTTTTATATAAACTATTTTTGTTGTATTGACCCATTGGAGATAAGACGTAACCCAAATGGGTCTATTTATAAGTATGTGAGTCGATATTGGCATATTGCTATCTCTGATGTAATAATGTTAACAATTAAGAGACTCTGTTCTGATTTATGTCTTGGTTTTTATTCCGTTTTTGTGTTTAGATTTGAAGTTTCAGATTTTCTTCGAACTTTTTTGTTGCTTATTTGGCTACTTCAACTGCAACATGCTTATGCATTTGTTCCTCGATTATAATTGCCAGAAACCTGTGATTGATTTTTTTTTTTTTTTTTTTTATTTTTTATTTTTTATTTTTATTATTTTTTTTTTTTTTTTTCAAAATTTCTGCATTTTTTAATGTTTGTGTTTTAGTTTCTGGGGCTAGCAATTATTGGACTCCCTCACCCCTTAATACTACCTTGTTTCAACACAGTGATTTATGGTTTTACTTGTTTTATATTGGGTGCCTATTTGATTAAGGGATATTGGTTTATGCTTTTACATATTTAAACTGGATTATATTACGCTTTTAAGATTATATGAAAATTCCTGAGTTGATAAGTCATATGGAAAGAGTAGACTTTTTCCTATCTTTCAGTCTTTAACGGGAAGGAGTTCTCTATTATCACAGCAATCAGAATACTTGTTGGCATTTAAAATGATATTGATCTATGGTTATACTTGTTTTTATATTGGATGTCTTTGTGTTTGAAGCATATTGATTTCTGGTTTTGTGTGTTACTCGATTTTCTTATGTTTAGAGGATTATATCAAAATTACTTAGTTTACAAGTCAAATGGAAAGGGTGGACTCTTACTTATCTTGCAGTCCTAACAGGAAGGAGTGACCCTATTACCACGAGGCTACTGTATTAGGGCTTTTTATTACACGGCTAATCTGAGTCTAATCCACAGTCGAATAAAATAGATAATTTTTCTTAAGAATATAGTGCTTTTTGGCTGGCCATTCCGGAGTAGATTTAGAATATAAGTTATGCAGGATCTTAACATACAAAATCAAATAAACCACATAACCTAAGTTGATTATGTACCAAGAACAATATATACATACTTATTGAGTTACTGTTTATTTTGTGTGTGTGTGTGTGCTTGATGAATACTCTTCACGTTATCTGATAAATGCATCAGAATGTTGTGATGATTGTCATTGTGGTCCTGTAAATATTACGTCTTTTACATGTATACGGTGTGCATTTTGGCATTGTACAAACATACAAGTTCACTGACTTTTTCCTTGAACGTCTTCTTTATTTTTATGCTTATTGTGTATCAAAAATTTCCAAATTCTATTGATGTTCTATAGGCGTGTAAAAGTTGGTGTTTTCTGCTCTGGAATTGAGGCAAGTAAACACATTCTGTTGTATTATATTGGGTTGTATTTATAACTGTTGACACATCTACATATGTTTTGAGCTGAAGATCATCTGTTTGTGTTGTATTATAAAATCTTGTCAAACCCATTTGTAGTCGTATGATGCAGATGAATGTTAATTCTCTATGACATGGATTTGAGGTTTTGAAATCGGTGCTCTCGATATATATGTCAAACATTGTGTAGTTTGTCACTCTGAAATGAATTGATATGGGTCGGTTGGTGCAACTCCTCTAGGTTGACGATGGAGGCTATGTTGCTGTAGCAGTTATCTGTTTTTTTTAGAAACAGCAGATAGATTAAGCTCTGGCAAGAGGCTAGGAAAAAAAAATCTAAAAGGATCAGTATAGAGCGTTGCAAGGATTTTCGACCCTCTATCTAGTTTTGAGAAATTTTTTTCCTACATATAATGATAATAGAATAAATTACATCAGTGAATAATAATTCCTTTGCCGGCTGTGCTTTGATGCGAAGAAACATCTTATCTAAAATGCCATAGAAGCCACATAGTGGTTTGGACTACAACGTCTAGTAAAGTGCCTGTTAGGCTTTAATCATGACATTGTCCGCAAAACTAATTAGATCCAGGGAGTATGAGGTGTAGTGTATATGTTCCACCAGTAACGGACCTTAATCCAAATATTACTAGCAATGTCACAAAAGATGAAAAGGTGGCGTTCCGTTTAAAGATTTTGGTCACAGATTTTAGCATCTGGCCGAATCGAGGTTGATACCTCGTTTGTCAAGATTGGTTAAAGTGGGACAGATAGTCACTTCTATAACAGTCGTTGAATTCGGATTTTTAGTTTCAAACCAAAGCAAACTGAATCATTTTCGTTTCATATTTTTATCGCTTGCTGACAGAGAAATTCAGTCTGTTTTGGAAGAAAATCCCTAACCGAAGACCTAAAGCAAACCAATGAACACCAAATACAGCAAACCGATGAATTCAGGTTAGTTGAAGGATGAAAAACAGTTATGATAGATCCAAGTTTATGGCAAAAATCCAGTATGGTCTATGTGTTCACGAATTTGAAGAGAGTGAAGAAATGTAAAAGATAATTACGATTTCGATTTGTTTTTTAGAGTTGAGAAGACCACAAAAGCAATCGTCTCATCTTTGAAACCTATTTAAGTTTTCGAGTTACAAAGAGAGGTAAAGAAAGTTGACAATATTAACTTACAGTCTATAGATTTTTTTACACATTTTGTTTCTTTTACCTTTGATCTTCTCACATTTTAGAGGAAAATGTTGAAAATAAACTAACAAAAATTAAGAGTGTGATTTACATAATAAAAAAAAGTAAAGCTACTTGATAAACACAATCTCATAACTCGGCGAGTGTTTGGAACTGCGTCTCAAAGGGCTGTTTGGGATTGCATTTTTTTTCTTATCTACTTATTTTTAAGTAGAAATAATTTATGTTAAGCAGTTAGATAAAATAAGCAGAAACCGATAAACAGGTAGAAAACTGTTTATTTCAAAGTGTTTACTAATATTTTTTCGCAACATATTTAATTTAAAACTTTTTATAAATGAGTTGTGTTTTTCTAATGATTTATTATTATTATTATTATTATTATTATTATTATTACTTTTTTTTATTATTATTTTTTTTTATTATAAAACATCACTTCATTAGAAAATCATAAGAAATTACAAGAAATTAGTGGGGAGCCGTGAGACTAACTGGGCCCCCACTCCTAGAAAATCATTATTATTATTATTATTATTATTATTATTATTATTATTATTATTATTATTATTATTATTATTATCACTTTATTAGAAAATCATAGGATTTACAAGAAATTAGTAGGGAGCCGAGATACTAACTGGGCCCCCACTCTTTTAGCTATAGCGAAGCTAATCCTACTAAAAATATGAGCAGCAACATGTGCTCCAATATCTTGAGTCACCGAGAATCTTCGGATACGCTTTCATCATTATTATTATTATTATTATTATTATTATTATTATTATTATTATTATTATTATTATTATTATTATTATTATTATTATTATATAAAAACATCACTTTCATTATAAACAAAACCATAGGATTACAGGAAATTAGTGGGGAGCCTCGAAACTATCTGAGCCCCCACACATTTAGCAATAGGAAAATAATCCTACTGAAGATATGAGCAGCAGCACGCGCCCCAATGTCTTGAGTTATAGAGAACTTCTGTATCCGCTTAAGTAAGGTTACCACATCTGCCTCAAGTTCCCCCAAAGAGGAAAATGAGAAAGGGATAAACCCATATCCAATATCTGCACATTTAGTTCCGTACTTGACGCGCTTACGTTTTGCGGCGTCAATCACCACACGACATGGCACAAAATCAATCATACCAGTTTGCGTTAGGGGAGACGACCCCGTCAAATCGACACATACGTCCTGCCCTCCGTCCCAGGAATAGAGCAAGATATCTGCTGGCCGTAGGACTTTCTCCCTGTCTCCACCAAGCTCGATGTCGACCTTTTTACGAGCCGAGACCTCGGATCGAGAACAGATATCAACCAAAGTATCGCGCACCATGTTGTGCCGATGTTTAATACCAATTGTGCCAGCACACGATACAGCATGGTTCCCGTAAATATCCCCCGCGAAAACCTTGGAGCAAGCTGAGCACGACATCTGAACAGAGAAAAGGGGAACACCTAGCCGATAACATAATACACATCTGTAGGTTCTGGCATTCATAGTCTGTCCCAACTCAGATATCGGAACCACCCTAAGCCAGTCTGAAGTGTAGTCATCCTTTTGCGACCTCCAAAGTGCCATTTGTCGAGGAGATAGGCAAAATGTGGATTCAGCCATTTGGGTAACATGTGTGAAATATATATCTGCCAATTTTTTCATGAGTTTGGGGGCAACGATCTCATCTGGGTTACTCAGAAGGTCAATCTCCATTTTCGCATTAAAAGCGCTCAAGACCTCTTCGAAAGAAGGTCCAGAGGTTACAATATCAGAATGTCTGAGGAGCTTATTTATTTATTTATTTATTTTTTATTTTATTTTTTTGATATTAGTGTACAAAATAAATAATTCAAATACTATACAATGATAAGTTTTACCAAATAACTTTCGTACGATATCATACATATAGATTACCTTATTATAACTAACTAGTTATAATACCCATGCACACACGGGGCTTTGACATAAAGTTTTTGTCATGTATAAATACCGAATATATGTTTTATACTTTTTAGTTGTTGATCGTTATACTTTTTAAAGTACACCTGCCAAGATGGTCCAACAACCTCAAACTCTATTATATACCTAACCCGGCTACTAAAAGCTATATTTGATGTTTTGCAGAAACTTCCCTGCGAGTTCACCCGGTTCAGTAACCACAAAAACATCATAATTGTGACTGAAAGATCATGTAAAAAAGGATTTAGTTATAAAATTATCAATTTTTTAGTGGGTCATTATAACTTATTGGGTTTATCGGGTCAACCCAATGATTTTATTCTCCTTAGCAAGAGATAAGCTAAAAAGGTTGCAGCTGCATTTTTCTAGTTTCCATCGTTCCGACACTGAGAACTTGTATTATAGAAGGTACCACGTTAGCAATTATCATGATCCCCTTGTTGTATTAAGTATCGAAAGGTTCCTCACAAGCATTTTAATAACCTGTACATCTTTACTTACATCATGAAATGACCCATCCTTTTCAGTTTCCTGTTTGCTGTTTAAGTTGGCTACTCAACACTAAGATTAATACACCATCGTATGATCAAACTTCTTAATACTTAGTTGAGTGTTAAAGTGGCGTTTTTTAGTTTTTGCTGAGTGTTTGAGCATGTTGTGTTGCGCTCCCGCAATCAGTCCATCTTTGTATGTATGATCTTTCTTAAGTCTGCAAGAAATCATAAGGAAAAATAAATAAGAATTCAAACACTGAAAAATATTTAAACAACTGATTCTAAGTTTTTAACTGAATCTTTACAATCTACATGTCCTGTAGTCAAAGAAGTTGGGTATTTGCTCTAGCTTTTAAATTAACAATAGAAGTGTAAGTGTGGCCTTGTGCAAAAAAAAAAAAAAAAAAAAAAAAAAAAAAAAAAAAAAAACTGAAAGTAAGATAGCAACAAACCCAAGCTCATTGGTTCATACACTCACCAAATTGAAGATATTTTTGACGAACAAATAAGAGCAAAAAGAGGTCGTGTGACTAAAGTAGTGTTTAGGCTAAACAGAAGCAACTGACTTTTAAGTTACTCCGTATTAGCACTGCTGACAAAGCATATATAGATCATGAACTATCAAGTGTCAACCTATGACAGTAGCGAACTATATAGATATAAAGCAAGGAAATATTTAATGGGCCGGTCAAACCAGATCATTCTGAATGGGTCGTCCCAAATTATATACAACTAATGTGTTGAATATGATTATAAAAACCTACTGTACATTATTAGAAGAAGAATCATCTATATTTTTTAATAAAGTGATTTTGAATATTTTATCCTTTGCAATCTGGTTTTGACCTATTAGACCCATATCATTTTATTTTTATTTTTTACATTGTTTAACTTAACTTGTTTGATCCATTAGAGATAAAACATAACCTTAATCAACCCACTATTAGGTAAATGGGTCAGAATTCACATCTTTAGTATTTCGAGAAAACATTTTAGATAAAATAGATGAGAAAATTTGTACCAACAATTAATATGGTAGCACCTTTCAGCGAGCTCAACCATTTCTTGCACTTACTGCATTGACGATTTGACGCCAATGATTCCATGCTGCAAGAGACTTAAGTTTGGCCTCATTACCAGATTGATTCTTATTCATGTAGTCAGAGCATGGAATATTTTTATGCCATGGTGCTCTGCAATTAATAAAAAATATGCGATGACATTTAAGACAATTTCTTATACCAGTTCCTCGAGCAGCAATGAATAACTCGTAAGTACATTCTAGTACTTCACTTTTAGACATCTGTTAGGTCACTAGTTTTACAAACACAAGTAATATAGAAAGAGGTTAAGGCGATTGAACAAGTAAACAAACACACATACGCGTAAGAAATAAAGAAAGGTTAGGCGTGAGTATGAATGAAAGAAAACTTGAACAACCGACCCTCAAGTGAGGGTTTACATAAGGTATTTATAGAAGGGAAGCTAGGGCAACACTCCTAGTTCCCATCCTTTCCTTTATGGGCTTGGGCCTAAGCTCATGGGCCTTCTACATAAGCTTAAGTCTAATAACAAACATAAAGGCCATAATAAAGCTAACTATTACATATGAATTACTAACACTTGATTATGGTTTTAGGAGTGATTCCAACAATCTCCCCCTCAAGTGTTGGTGATGAACGGTGAAGGCGTTGATGTAATAGTAGCTCTGACGTCTTCTGACATTCTTCTTTCTTGTGAGAGGAATTGCCTTGATTTGAACAATCTCCCTAGTGTTGAGAGATAGTTATCTTTGAACAGTTATTCTTTGACGTCATCATTAACTTTGTTCTTTGATCATTGTTCTTTGTGGTGAATGTGATAGTATGTTGTTGTCTGCATCAGTCTGCCTCAGGTCTGCTTCGCTGCTCCAGTGTCTCCACGTCATTCTTCAACATGCTCACATGCTCTATGACGTTGGAATTCAATACCGATGAAGTTCTCTAAGTCTTTAACTTTGTAGATTCTTTGGTTTGACGAAGAATCATTCTGACGGTTGTGTTGCTTTTGAATAGAACTTCCATTAGTGATGATGTTGGCGTGAGCATGAGAAGAATCAGCACGATCATCCCGCTCCGGAGCTTCCATAAGAAGAAAACATTTCAAACGGTTAGTAATAAGCAGGTTCCGGCACTTACAAGTTTGAACTTCGAGAGTGTTAACAGCATAGTGTGAAAACACAACTCTAATTCTTACAAAGGCCGTTCCTGAACTCGAGTCCCACAAGTGAGATAACACAATGTACCGAAGTACATCTACAGTTCAGATGAGTCGCTGAGGTACACCGTAGAATCACCTCACGACTGTAGACCGTTTGAGACACACTCCGCGTAATCCACGGGGAGTTACCGACGTGACCTGCTGTCAGGGCTGTTTGATGTTGACCCTGGCAGGAGTTTCCATTCAATCACTGAGGATCACAGATGTAAACCTCTCATAAATGTTCTCGACAGATTGCTAAGATCTGTGAAGGACTCGATATGAACCACTGATAATCTTATTTGTTGATCATCAAGTGATTAAATGTCAAGTGTTCCTAAGAGATCTTTTGATGAATCTCGTGGCTCAAGACTCAATAGTGCGTTTTGGTTTTCCTGAGCGGAGACTAGGGAGAGGGTCTCCTTCTTCAATACCAACGATCTCTAAGAGAAAGCCAATAGTTTACGTAGGGTTCCCATGTGAGAATGAAACAAGCTTCTGTTGAGAGAAACTTGAGTGGCTAAGAAGGTTTAGTGCATGCGTCACTGGGTCCATGACGACTTTTAATCTTCAATACCGGTGTCACTAAGTGACAACCAGTAGCATATGAATTGAACCCGGTGTCTGCCCTAAGTTGAGTAATCTGGAGGGCTATTTCTTTTCACCCTTTACTTTTCATTTTCTTTTTGATTCTTCAACTCCTTCTTTCTCCGATTCTCATTTTCTCCTTTTTACAATCATTCCTAAGGACTTCTAACACTAACTAATGGTAGTGTCCTTGGGTAGATCCCTCCGGCTCTGGCGGATCATAGGACGGTTATTCCTAACCTTAGTCACCTTATAACTCCATGACTAACCTATGTTGCCATTAAAACCATTGTTTGTGAAAAATCTCTCAAATGGTTTGTAAATGAAAAACATGTTTGAACCACTGTGAGAGATAAGGTTTTGCATAAATACTCCCCCTCCACATGTGCTTAATAATTTTAACGGTTAAGTGCACAGTGAGGAAAGAGCGCGCACATTTTGAATTGATCCACTCGAGATAGACAATCCCCCGCGAGACACAGTTACGTTGTGTAGTTAAAGAGTTACATTGTCAGTTTTTAGGTGACAACTAGCTCTAATAACTACCTTGAAGGTGTAGACAAACCTCGAAAGGTTGTCATACCCGTCAGAGTTCATGTCTACCAAGAGTGTCTCGAATGGTACTTTCTACTTGGACAAGTCCTTTGCGAGACACGTTTACATTACTAGCGAAATAGCTTGAAATTATTACCCGTCCAGGACAAGTCTTTTCGAGTTACAAACAGTTTAGTACCGTCAATTCGTTGGTTAAGTCTGAGGTACACAGATTCATTTGCATTTTGCACAACATATTTCTTATCACAGAATTTTCTCCCCCTAAAAAATGGCATATAAAAATGTTATTTTTGAACGTTTGAGAATAAATATGACCATTTCGAGTGTTGCGGGAAGACGGACAGTGTGAACAATTTGTGAACAAAGTTTTAATTCAAATACTCCCCCTCAACTAGTGATATAAACTGTTGAGGTTTTGAAAAATCATATGGGGAAGTACTTGTTCTTTTGAGCAAAACCTTGAAAATTGAAAGGTTTGATAGGTTTTACTCAAAAGTAAGAAGCTTTCGCTCCTGTTATAAGGATTGTGGCACTGAAGCGTACCACAGGGTCCTTTCTTGACAATTACGGGTTGTACACTGTTATGTGTGCACAAGCCATTGACATATATAATCACACATCCAAATTTGTAATGAAAGAACCAATTCAAGGGGTACCAGGAAGTGCAGTGATGTTCCCAGGAGTGCGCAAAGGGCGTTGAAAGCCGGTTATGTTAATCCTGGGTCGACCACCAACATAGCTCTCCAATCGTCTGAACTGATCCCGTCTGAACAACCTTTCATCAATCATTGTGATGATTCGTCTCACATCCCTCCTTTCCTGAGAATTCCAGCGCTTAGGAGACCCAATTTTCTGGCGTATGTCCTTCAACCTGTACGCCAATCCGTCCCTAACCAGCTTCAAAGTATGATCCCCGAATTTCTGAAGATCACTACACGCCATTAAGCAGTTTCTTTGAAGTTCACTGCGGTAAACAACTCCGAAAGGTTTGCTGATGAGCGTATATTGAGATAGCTGATTGATGTCGGGAAGATCAAGCGTTGGAGGAGTGAGGTTGACACGCGTCTGATAAGATTCAACAGCCAGCTGGATATCTTCTACACGTTCATTGATCACGATACGTCTAATGAAGATGAGAAGTGACTTGATAAATTCGCGTTGAACTTCAGTCGAGAATTGTCTCATACGACCCTGTACTTTGGCAAGGTACATGTCTTCGATGTCGTTGAGGGACAAATTCTCAAAGTCAGCTTCGGAGAATGCATAGTCCTGTTCATCTTGTCGTTTGACTATGATATTCTTCAAGAAGGTGTAGTCCCACTTAGACTTGAGATCAACGTGTTTGATGGCCACGATGTCCTTAGAACTGTACACTGCGTGTTGAGACTTCTGAACCAGGCAGCTTCTGTAGTAGATTCTTCGGCGTTCAGTCCAATGATGAATCCCATACAATGCATCTCGGTCGTATGCTTGCACGTTGTTAGAAAACAAGCGATTTGCACGTTCCTCGATAGCTATGCAGTTTGAGTAAATAGCCGCTGGGAATGGAAGAGTCAACGATGTAGCGTATTTTCGCGAACCATCGCTACCGTGTAAGAGAAAATCCAGGTCTCTGTTAAAGAAGTATCGAAAGGGAATCCGTGGTTCATCTGCTTGGCCAATGGTCGGTAGGGGTTTGGTCCAATCGGTGTAGTATGGAGGGTTGTCCCTTTGTGTGAAATCAATGTTTGCTTCCGGATTGAGCCAATCCATGTTGTTAGACATAGCTCGAGCGATGTTCTCAAGATGATATTCGACCTCGAGGGCGCTTTCAGAGCTGTCTTTTAGAAGTTGAAACGCTTCATTCTTGATTCGCTTCAACTCAGATTTCGTCATTTTCTTCACATGGAACTTTTCTTGCAAAAGTTTTGCGTGCTCCAATGTAGAACCGTCTACCAAGTCTTGACCTTCATCAGGGTAGGGATTTTGATTGACAAGTGTGGAGAACCATTCAAACTCTTCGGTTTTATCGTCATCTAGCCATGATACGACTTCAGGCTGAGTCGTCTTCTTCTTCTTTTTGGAAGGCCTTGATGATGATTCTGGTTTCTGCACTTGTTTGGGTGAGGTGGGTTGTTGTAGGGGCTCAAGGACCTCTTCATCGTCACCACCCGTATACTCAAAGTAATCTCCTGTTTTTTGAGTCATGGGTGGTAACTCGGAATCGTCCCGAGGTTTATCAGTAGAAGACCGAGGTGGAGGAGACTTTTGTTGAGAAGAAGTCCGTTGTGGAGGAGGTGGCATCGAAGAAGATTCACCAGACTGTTTCTGACGTTTAGGTGCAGAGTCCTTGTCTTTATCCTTATCTTCATCGTCTCTAGGACGTTTCAACTTTTCAGCCTCAAATCTACAAGCTTCTTGAAGTTGGTAGTCTAGTAATGCTTGATACAATTTTGCTTCTTCAGAGTTGAACATTGTAGCTCGTGGCGACATTTGTGTAACAAGCTTGGCCACCAATTCATTGTTAGAGAAAACTACCGGATCGGTTGGATTGATTGTTACGGTTAGGGGCGTTGATCGGATAGTTTGCTTGGCGATTTGCATAAGATTTGGATAAAGTTGTCTGGTGAACAACTCCTTTGTGACTTTAGGAACGATATTCTGAAGGTAGTTGTTAGTGTAACCTTCGATCATTTCGTTCAGTTCCTCTTGACGATGACTTTTCATGAATTCCTGAATAAACTTCCTTTCTTTTTTCATCTTTTCATGCTCGTCATACAAATGCTGTATGTGATCAGCATAGAAATTCAACTTCTTTTGGAGAATGTCTTTCTTTCTGATTTGTTTGACAGCATTCCCAATACGTTTATGAGCATGAGATATCCAAGAACGAGGTGGTTTCTTTACTGATTTGGATGATGATTTGGTTGATCTCTTTGATGGTGGTGGTGATGAATGAGATGAAGAGTCTGAT
This sequence comes from Chrysanthemum seticuspe, assembly GCA_019973895.1. Lineage (NCBI taxonomy): Eukaryota > Viridiplantae > Streptophyta > Magnoliopsida > Asterales > Asteraceae > Chrysanthemum > Chrysanthemum seticuspe. The sequence continues at coordinate 143,819,498 of BPTQ01000002.1, forward strand.
GATGAGGAGACATGAGGAGGCTCGGGGTCCTTAGGCGGTTTAGAAGTTTCCTTCTGTGAATGTGTGGGACTTTCCAGAAGCAACTTGTCATAATCATCATCTTTATCATTCTTCTTCTTGTCAGTTTCTGGATTCTCAAAGTCATACACTATAGTATCTTCCACAGGCGGTTGTTGTTGCATGAGAGTGGTGGTACCAGCTCCCTTATCGGGTCGATTAACCGCATCAGGAGTTGGTTCGGAGTGGGCAGCACCACTTGATCCTCCGGGACCACCCATTTGATCTTTTGCAAACACTTCAGCCTTGTGTTGATGTCTAAGTTGTTTGACTTTCTTCTTGTACTCAATTTCCGGTGGCTCTTCAACATTTTCACTTTCAGAGCTTTCATCAAATGTCTCAAGTACAGCAGTCTTCCCTTTACTTTTGGCAGCTTGAGGACTTGGAGGTTTTGGAATGTCTGAGACATCTTGTGCAGTTTCAGAATAATGAATCTCCTCGTCTGATTCTGTTCCTTCAGAACTTTCGTCCAAAAGCTTTCTTGGAGGTTCAGGTGTAGAGGATGGAATAGGAGTAGCTTCATGAGAGGGAACTTTCTTCTTAGGAGTAGGTTTCCTCTTTGGAATAGGTTTTCTCTTTGGAACATTCCTCTGACTATCTGTACTTGTGGCACTTCCAGCACTGCCTCTTCTGGTCCTTCGAGTAGGAGTCCCAGAAGCCTTTTCATCAAGGTGTCCAACTTTACCTTCTTTAACGGCTACCCGATACCTTTTGTACGTTTCCAACTTTTTGATTTCCTATGTAAGAAGGTGATCGGGTAATTCAGCTCCCTGTTTCTTCGTAGACGTTTCTTTGATTCTGACAGATAGAATGTGCTCAGTCTGGATGTCATGATTTTCTGGGTCATTGATTCTCCTGGGGATATCAGGATGAAGTCCAAGAGCTCTCTGAATCAACAGCTTGGTGTATCTGACATAGGGAATTTTGTTGCCAAGCTTCTTCTGAAACAACATCATGTCTTCCCAAAGCAGTGCTTCAATTATGATGTCCTTTTTGTTGATTAGAGACCAGAAAATCTGCAGTTCAATGAGCTTGGGATGCTCATATCCACTGTCACGACCCGAGACTGATTTGGTGATGATAATGTAGAGTGTCCTCCATGGTTGAGGAATATTCTTCAGCTCCACGAGAGAGTGCTTAGTAATGATTCCTGCAGCTTCATCATAACCAATATCTATCAAGAATTGCAGGACAGTCTGTTCAGTAGGGGTGGCAAAGAAGTTGGTTGGAGCGATGTCTGGAATGATGAGAACAGCTCGTAAGTCATTAGGAGTGATAGTGACTTGTTTGTGATTAAGAGTCACATTCACAGCATTTTGACCAGTGATCCTCTGCATGGAATCCCAGAATTGTTGAATGTAAACCTCTGGAACTGTGGCAGAGTGTGAGAGCATGTTTTGGTAGGGATGATTCCTTAGAATATCCACTGCAATGAGACAAGAAGATTATGAGCATGTGAGGGTGTCAAAGTCAACCCTAAGGTTGTTCTTTCCAAGCTTTCTCGGGTAACCTTCTGGAAAGATATCAGCAATTGTAAGAACTTCTTGTGCATCCACATTCATTTGTTCAGCCATGTCGTGATCTGAAATAAAATTAGCCAAAAGAACCAACATATCGAAAGACATAATGTTAGTCAACAGAAGGTCTTATTGTCTAGTTATTGAATGTACAGTGATAATGATTGTTACGAGTCCTAAGTCACTTGTTTGTCCAATAGTCTAATGACGTCGTGAAATGTTTCGTGAGTTAGTTAACTTTAAGTTTTAAAGTTTATGTTATCACTTATTGTTCACAACATATCAAACGATTAAGTTTATTAGTGACATTATTGGATTCGTGATGATATGATTAGTTTATTAACAAGTTTGTACACGTAACAATTCATAATGAAGGTCAATCCAGGCTTAAGCGTAGATTCGGAAAAGTTAAGCGTAAACAGTAATGAGATACGCGTAGACGAAAGCTTACGCGTAGGATCCTAACTTACGCGTAAGAAATGTTACGCGTAGGAAAAAGGGACCTTATGCGTAGAGCTTACGCGTAGGCGTATAAGGACCTTACGCGTAAGGCTTACTCGTAAGAGTAGACCTTATGCGTAGAGGTCTACTGTTTACGGATATCCTTCACAGGATACGCGTAGTCCATTGTAGAACCTTACGCGTAACTATTATGCGTAGGATTATTCTTACGCGTAACATGACTACGCGTAGGGTAATCCTTATGCGTAGAGTTTCAAATGACCTTGATTCTGAATATTAAGCGTAGCAAAGCCTGAAACAAGTTCATCAAGTCATCAACATTAACACAAAACTTTATTTTAACAACACTTTATGGTATGAACATTCATAGGAAGATTACGCGTAAAAATTCATACGCGTAGGTCAAAACCCTAAGGGTTATGAATTACGCGTATGAAATTTAACCATGGGATTTGCACAACACTTTTTCTGGTAGTTTAAGAGTGTTGAGGGAGTCTTTATACCAAGTTATAACACCTAACTCGTTGTGAATCAAAAGTTGCCCAATATTATGAACATTAAACCCTAAATACAAATTGTTCGCCAATTCGTGTTTCTGGGTGGTTAATAGCAATGGAAATCATTAATTCAACAACTTAAGACTATATCCCAACAATCTTTTATACCAAAACACTTCACATTTGGAAAAACCCAAATCGACACATAAACCCTAGTTTTCAAAAATCGTTGATACGTGTTTCTGGGTGGGTTTGGATGGTTAAAATGGTATCCTTGATGTATAAACAACGTTTTGACACTATCCATATAACCAATAACATACACACACTGATTTTGTGTTCATATGCTTAAGCGTAGAACACACAATCACTTGAAAAACACCTTTTAGCCGTTGGATTTACATGAAATTAAAAACCTTATCTTAAAAACATGTTTTAATCACAAAACAACTTACAAAGTGATGATCAAAACAACGGATTGCTCGAATGATTCTTAGGCGTAGATGTGTTTAGGTTTAGAATTAAATGTGAGGTGAAAGTTAGGTGGGGAGGTGTTTTATTTAAAATAACTTTAACATTTTGACAGTTTTGGTCCCTCCACCTTTTCCTTTTTCAAACAAAGCCATTTAACTTCCATTTTGGTTACCAAACAAAGTTTTTAGGAAAGAAACTTGACGACACTCCCCCTCGACTTAAGAAATAATGAAAGGTTATAAATTTAGTCCGAGGAGTGTCATTTAACCAGAAAATTCACCACCATTGTTAAATGAAACAACCGAGATATGGTAACATGCAAGTACACAGATGTTTTGAAACAGTTAAGTGAAAATTTTCTCCCCCTCAACACTTGATCGTAAAAAATACTGAATTTTGAAGGATTATAGTGTTGAAAGAAGAAATGTACTTGCCATGTTGAAAGATTTTAGGTTAGAAGAGTTTTTTTGTTGTTTTATAAGATTTTATATTTTTGTATTTTGTTTTTGAAAAATTATTTACAAAAAATGTTTTGGTGTTTGACAGGTTTTTAAGACTGTTTTAAGAGGTCATCCAATTCCTCTTGAGTCAAACACCTCATACCAATCCGGTGGACCAACTCATTAAACCTAGCGAGAGGCAAGGCTTTGGTGAGAAGATCTGCCAATTGGTATTATGTACCCATAAAGTATAATTCAACGGTACCCTGTTCCACGTGGTCCTTGATGAAATGATAGCGAAGATCGATGTGCTTTGATTTCGAGTGCTGAACTGAGTTGCACGAGATCGCAATGGCACTCCGATTGTCGCAGTACATCGGGATTCTGTCGAATACGTAACCGTAGTCTTTGAGTTGTGTTCTCATCCAGATGACTTGAGCACAACACGCGGACATGGCTACATACTCTGCTTCGGTTGATGACAGCGATGTACAATCCTGTTTCTTTGATTGCCAAGACACCAGTTTATCACCGAGAAATTGTAGAGCTCCTGAAGTACTTTTCCTTGAGTCTAAGCATCCTGCGTGATCAGCGTCTAAAAAAGCGATTAGTTCAAAACCAGAATCCTTCGGATACCAGATCCCCAAGTTAATGGTTCCCTTGATGTATCGTAGGATTCTTTTAGCCTCAGAGAGGTGGGTTTCAGTTGGTCGCGACTGATAACGGGAGCATAGATAAACGGCAAAGACAATATCAGGTCTGCTAGCTGTTAGATACATTAGAGACCCAATAATACTTCGGTATTTGGTAGGGTCAACTAATTTCCCATGTAAATCAACATCTAACTTCTTGGTATGAGCCATTGGTGTGGCATAAGTGTCACAGGTTGTCATTCCAAATTTGTTTAACAGTTCAAGGGCATATTTGGACTGACTCAAGAAAATACCACGGGGTGATTGATGAACTTGCAGTCCTAGAAAGAACGTAAGTTCACCCATCATGGACATTTCAAAATTTTTCTTCATTAGTTTTGCAAAAGCGGATGAAAACTTTTTATGTGTCGACCCAAAAATGATGTCATCCACGTAAATTTGAACAATTAAGATATGTGCCCCGTGATATTGTATAAAAAGAGTTGGGTCAACCGAGGCTTTGGTGAAATCATTGGCAATGAGGAAAGATGATAGCTTATCGTACCATGCCCGAGGGGCTTGTTTGAGACCATAAAGAGCTTTGTTCAGTTTGTAGACATGGTTCGGGCACTCTGGATTAACGAATCCGTCGGGTTGGCTGACATAAACCGTTTCTTTCAGTTGTCCGTTGAGAAACGCAGTTTTGACATCCATTTGAAAGACCGTCATATTCATATGAGCCGCGAACGCGAGAAATATCCGAACAGCCTCAAGACGAGCAACTGGAGCAAAAGATTCTTCAAAGTCTATTCCCTGTTCCTGACGATAACCCTTAGCAACTAGACGTGACTTGTTTCGGATGACGTTCCCTTCAACATCTAATTTGTTTTTCCAAATCCATTTTAGACCAATGACGTAGACCCCTGTTGGTCTTTCAACCAGTTCCCATACTTCAAGACGTTTGAATTGGTTGAGTTCTTCCTGCATGGATTTAATCCAGTTGTCTTTTGTCATTGCGTCTTTAATGTTTTTAGGCTCAGATTGGCAGACAGTGAGTGCATAAATGCAATGTTCACCATCTGTGTGAAGACGTTGTCTCGTAACGACTGGTTGATTTGGGTTGCCAATAATGTTAGCCAGAGGATGGTCTTTTGTCCATCGGTGTGTAGAGGGTTGATGTTGGTATACATTGTGCAGATTCTGAGGATTCAAAAGGTTTGTTGAAGATTCCGCGACATCTGGTGCAGCAGTCTCATTAGCAAACGGGTTGAAGAACGCATTTGGATCAAAATCTGCAGGTGGGGGTACTTCATTCAGAATATCATCAGCTGGTTCATCATTTTTGGAAGCGGTGTGTTCAACTGTTGTGTTGGAGTCAACTGGTGTCGGTGCGTCTTCAACAGTAGTTGTTGTAGCAGGTGTATCAGGTATAGGAATATTATAAGGTTGTGCAGCGGAAACAGCGGATACACCTGAAGCACGGTCATCAATATCGTCACTGAACAGAAGAGCAAATAACCTTTCCATTTGTTGACGAGTTAGCTGGGGGCTTTGTTCAGCTGATGATGGGGGTTAAGGGAAGTTTAAACGGTTGTGACCGGGTTCTAAACTGTTATACTCAGAAGCCATTTCCGTGAGTTCATCAAAATGAGCATGAATCGTTTCCATCACCTTTTTTGTACGACGATTCCAGATCCGGTAACCTTTAGAATTCTCACAATATCCAATAAAGACTCCAATGTCGGCTTTGGCTTTGAGCTTTCCAAAATCATCACGATCATTATTCGGATAGCAAAGGGATCCAAATACATGAAAGTGTTTGAGATTCGGTTTATGGTTGTGGACAAGCTCGAAAGGTGTTTTGTTGTGGCGTTTTGTGATCATAGAACGGTTTTGAGTGTAGCATGCAGTAGATACGGCTTCTGCCCACAAGTAATCTGGAAGTTTAGCATTGATTAACATTGTTCTTGCAGCTTCCACTAACGTTCGGTTTCATCTTTCAACAACTCCGTTTTGTTCAGGTGTACGTGCAATAGATGTTTGATGCTGAATTCCCACTTTCTCATAAAATTCACGAAGGGTTTGGTTAACAAATTCAGTTCCTTTGTCTGTCCGAATTATCCTGACGGTGTTGCGGAGCTGAACCTGTATTTTTGTGAGAAAGGTGATGATCATTTGTGGAGCTTGGTCTTTGCTACGAAGAAAGTAGACCCAAGTCCATCGTGAGTAGTCATCAACAATTACTAATATGTAGCGTTTGCCATTGATCGTTTGCACGCGCATCGGGCCACACAAATCCATGTGAAGAAGATGTAGCACATGCTGAGAGCTGTGTTCCACCTTTGAAGGAAAATGAGCACGAGTGCTTTTCCCTTGTTCACAGGCTGAGCAAAGGTGATCTTTTGAATACCGGAATCGTGGGAGTCCTTCAACTAGTTTGTGTCGAGCAAGGTTGGTGATGGTTTAAAAGTTTAGATGTGAGAGACGACGGTGCCAGAGCCAGGATTTTGTAGATGTTGCCTTTGAAAGTAAGCAGATGGGAGAGGAAGCAACCATGTCTTGCATAGAGATAGTGTAGAGACTAGAGTTACGCGAGCCAGACATAAGGTCATTTCCTTGTAGATCATGAATGAAACAAGTTTTCTCCCTGAAAGCAACCTCCAAATCTCCATCACAAAATAGACCTACTGAAAACAGATTGTGACCGAGGCCTTCCACATAGTAAACCCTGCTGATTTCGATGTTTCCATTCACATAATCTCCGTAGCCCATGATAGCTGCGAAGTGATCGTTCCCGAACCTGACAGTGCCAATGAACTTTGCAATAAAGTTTGATAACAGTTTAAGGTTGCCTGTCATGTGTCGGGAACATCCGCTATCAACAATCCAGAGAATGATCTGTATCACCTGCATTACACACAGACGACACAGATGGAATAGAAGTAGATGTGGAACCCGAAATGTTAAAGGTTCTGAAGCAGGTATATTAGACATACACACATTAATAATTTTAGGCATCCACTTAAATCCTAGTGTGTTATATATCCATTTCTGCCATCTATAACTACTCTTTGCTTTAGTCTTAGTGAATGCACTAGGTGGTACTACATTCTTAGGAGGTGAAACGGGAGCTACAGTGACAGCAATGTTTGCCTTAGAATCTAAAGAAGGCGGTCTACCAAGCACAGACTTAGAATGATTAGTGGGCCTAGAGGTATTCCGATTCTTAGGATTCCGTAAACGAGAGATTATAGCTTTAGCAACACATTTGTCATGACAATCAGAATTCATACTCTTCCGACAAATAACACAAGGTGCATCAGACTGAATATCAAAAGTACTTAACGGTTTAGAATTCGTTACATCACTATTTCTATTACATTTGCCAGACGCAACATCTATAGTGGAAGCAACATGAGTCTTATTCAGAGTCCTAGGGTGTTCTTCTACTTTAGCATTCCTTATTGATCTTTTCTTAGGTCGCAACTTCCTATTCTTCGATTGAGTGCTCCTAGGCTGTGAAGTGCGGACGTTTGGAAAAGACTCAACTATTCCTGTTTCAGTAGAGGGAAACACGTTAGCAACTTGTGATTTGGCAGTAGGGATTCTAGGTTCACGATTACTAAGTGTGACTGGTGCTAATCTCTTAATCACGGTAGGCGGAAGTTGTTCATACTTTCCTAACATTTCCCTTACCTTAGAGATAGTGTGAATCAAATCTTGATTTTCAGAACGAATATTACCAGCAAAATTCATGACTTCTCTAGTGTGAGCAAGATAGTGATCAAGTTCGTTAGATGCTTCATGACGAGTCTTATTGAGTAAATCAAATATGACACCATATTCCTGTTTAACTTTTACAAGTTCTTGTTCATATTTAGAAATTTGACTTTTCAAAGACACGTTTTGATCATCCAGTTGCTCAATTTTAGGATCAGAAGATTTTGCACTCAACTGAGCGATTTTCTTTTGAAAACTAAGTTGATGATTGTGAATATCTTTTTCACACCAATGAAGACGACGTTTGGCATTGTAAATTTCGTTGAGTAATCGTTTATTTTCAGCTTTTAAAGACTCGATCTGAAGCACGTTATCGGTGTTCTCAACAGTTACAACATTTTCAATAATATCAGCAGAGATATAATCAGATGCATATGGCAAAGAATGAAACAACACAACATTATGGACATCAGCACAGATAAGGTCTTCCAAGAGTCGATCAACATCTTTTCTCAAAAGTTTCTTTTTACGTTTAGTATTGGAAATAGATGTTTCTGTTTTCTTGAAAACGACCTTCATAGTTCCAAGTTCCTTATGAAAATCCCGTTCCCAGGCTAATGCACAACTTTTCAAGTTTTTAACATTAGGTAAAAGATTTTTCTGAAAAATGTCTCTTTGTTCTCGCGCCAGAGGCGATTGAAAGTGTTCAATTTTGATTTCAGAACGATATTCTATCTCATGTTGTAAAATTTTGAGGTCAGCCATGAAAATGTCAAAATATCTATGAATATTTCGATTTTCAGGTTTTGAGTTTACTTCACTAATTGAAGGTAAAGGACCATAAGTTTGTGCATAATCTGTTTTGGGATTAACATTAGAAGACTCAGGTGTTTTGATGATAACCCTTGGTGTGTTAGAAGAATCCGTTGGTGTGACGAAAGTGGCCGCATTTTTATAATTAAAAGGTTTGTTGTAAACAACGTTTTTTAATTTTGATCGACTCTCATCTTCTGCATCTAATTCCTCTTGACGATGATATTCAACAACACTCATAACAGTATTATCAATTTTGTATTCTGCACTGGAAACTTCAGGAGTTGGTTTGAATGTTTTTAGTGAAAGCTTTGGTTTGTAATCAGCTAGATTTTTTCCATATCCTTTTGGATTAGGTTTTAAAGTAAACTTTTCAATAGCTGTTACTGATTCACCATGTTTGTAAACAACAGTTTTAAACTCTTTAAGTTTGTTTTGCAAGCCGATAATTTCTTCAAGAAGGCCATCTACCCGATTCGTTGAATGCTTTTTGTATGCGGAGAACTGTTTTTGACAAGTTAACAACTCAGCCTTAGCTTTTTGATTATCCAATGTGAGAGCGTTAATTTGCTTTTTATGTTCATGTTTCAGTTGTTCTAATTCAGACAACAAAGCATTTTTCGAGGCGGCTAGATCACGCATCTGTTTCTCTAAATATTTTTCGTTTTGATGGGATTTTGCAAAAGCGGCTTCAAAACCTTTTTCACGGTTTTCTTGAGTTTTGAAAAAGTTGAGTTGCATTTGTAAGCATTCAAAATCCTTGGTTAGCAGTGCATTTTTACTTTTTAAGATCTGATTTAATGCAACACATTCAGCAATTTGGGATTGTTGGTCTTTAAGTAACAGAACAAGATCTGGATGAGGCAAAGGTTCAGCGTGTTCAACGTGAGTCACAACATGATCATTATTTAGATCCTCAAGTATAACCACGGAGTCAATTTGATTATCAAGGGAAACCATAAAGTCATCTTGATCGTCAAATGTAACTACGGGGTCTATTTGAAAATCGTCAGAATGAGATGTAGATGACTCATTTTGAACATTCTGAGCCTTGCCGGATTCAGATATTGGCGGAGATATTAGTTCAGATATGATGATGGTTTGTTCGGGTACCTGAGACAAGCCATCAGTGTCATACACTGGGCCTGTTTCACACATGTGTAACTCTTGCACATTAGCCATCAACATAACAGCTGCATTGGCCTGCAAGTCCTCCATATCATCATCTGAGTCTGCATCTGCCATAAAGCTCTGTTCTTTGTCTGTGAGAGATCCACCAGCTTCATCCTTAAGAGCCAAAAGTAAAGCCTCTTTGAAGTAAGCACTGCCCCTAGTCCTCGGCTTTGGGCATGCATTAGCCAGGTGTCCATTCTCATTGCAGTTGTAGCATCTAAGACCATTTAACCGATTTTGAGCATTTCCCTGTTCCACCACTTGAGCTCTGTTATTATTCCTTCCCACAGCATTAAACCCTTGACCACCGCCCATCTGACGACCATAATCACGATTCTGAACTTCAACACGTCCATTGTTCACAACAGCTTGAGTCCGTGTGTTAGATGAGGAACGAATACGATTGTTGGATTTGTTGGTGTAACGGCCAAAAGCATTAGCAATCATAACAAATCCTTGTTGCAATGCTTCGAACGGATCGATTTCCTCAGTCGCTTCACTGACATATGCTTGAGCATTGTTGTTGTTGTATGGAACCAATTGATTTTGTTGAGGTTGTTGTTGTGAAGGTGTGGTTGAAGCAGTTGGTTGAGTTGCTGGTTGAGAGGGATAATTCTGTTGAGCATACAAGGCAAGTTGTTGATTGTCCGGATGTGATTGTGTAGCAATTTGAGCACGGAGAATCCTTTCCCGATCAACTTCCTTTTCATGAGGCTTCAAGTAATCATACAACAATCCATAAGTAGAATGATGCATATTCTTCGCTTGACGGTGAAAAATGACATACTTCTCCCATTCAGGACCAAGACTACTCAGGAACTTAGTATTCACTGCAATTCTTGGCATGATGATGTTGTGTTTATCCAAATCATTGATGATGTCTGAAAATCGATGATGATAGGACTCTAGTGTCTCTCCAGGTTCAATCATGAAGTGTTCATAAGCCAAGTAAATTTTGGATTCCAAATCCTCCTGATTGAGTACAGATCCTTCCATAAGAAGACGAATATGATCCCACATTTTCTGTGCAGTCTTTTGAGCATCAACACTACGAAGAATTGGGTTTGGTAATCCTAAGAGGATGTATTCCATTGCAAGTTCATCTGCTTCATAGTGTAGAAGTTCTTGAGGATTCAATTCTGCAACAGTAGCAATGTTCGTTTGTTCATTTCTTGGTGGAACGGCAGTTGGATCTCCGGGTACAATGACAGTAGGCATCTCAAATGGACCTTCCAAGATAACCTTCTTTAAGAACTTTCCATGTGGCTTCTTCAGATGACAAAACCTAAAGAACCTTATCACCCATTGATCATAGTTGCCTGGAGTTAGCATTGGAGGTCTATCAAGTGATCCAGCCTCATGAATTGATTGTTGGCTGCTTAAAGCTTCACACATCTTTGCAAACCAAGTGGGTTCCTTCATAGTGTTCCTTGATGGATGTTGATTAAAATCATTTGTGTAGGGTTGAACTTGAAGGCTTGGTGGTGTTTGAACCATTTGTGGTGGTGGAATTGCACCAATTTGTGGATTATGTTGTTGATTAAATTGTTGTTGATAAATAGCTTGTTGTTGATTCCATTGTTGATGTTGTGGAGTTAATTGTTGTTGTTGTTGATGATTATAAGTGTGAGGGAAATAGTTAGAGTATGGTGGTTGAGACATGTTGATAAACTTGTGTAGTAAAAATGGATCTTTGTAGTCGAATGAACCTTTGTTGATGAAGTGTCCTTAGGCGTAGAAAAGACAAGAACCAAGTAGCACTTATGCGTAAAAACACCAAAGTTACGCGTAACAGTGAGAAGTTACGCGTAGGATTTAGCTTACGCGTAAGTAGGAAAAGCACTAAAGTTAGGCGTAGACAAAAGTTAGGCGTATAAAGTTAGGCGTAGGATTTTCTTATGCGTAAGACTAGGCTTAGGCGTAGGAAAAATCTTAGGCGTAGGATTTCTACGCGTAAGCTTATGCTTATGCGTAATTTTAGGGTTTTTGCCCAAATGATCTTTTACACTATCACAGTGCAAGAGATATCCAAAGTCGACGTATTTTCAGACTTATCCAAGTAAGAAAACACGGAATAAACCACGAAAATGAAGATCAAACCAAGGAAGCACTTACGCGTAGTTTTAGGGTTTTACTACGCGTAGGAATGCTCAAAATTTTGATTCTGTCCAAAAGTGTTTCTAAACCAGTTTTTGTGTGATAAGATAGCTTCAATAACACCAAAATACACAAAAGTGTGAAACTTGATGAACCAAAGCCTTTAAAACAGTTAAGCGTAGAATGAAACCCTCGTTAAAAACCAAGCTTAAAAACGTATATCCACGCGTAAAGGTTGAAACTTTTTGCCAAAAACAAGTATTTTAACACCTTAAAACATTGAAAGTACAAGAATCTTGGATTAAAAAGTGTAAAAAACAAGTTTTTAAGCGAACCAAAGTATCACACGTTAGTTTTACGCGTAGGACCAAAACCCACTTCAAAAACAAAACGATTCACCCAACTAGTAGGCGATTGATACCACTGTTAGGTCACTAGTTTTACAAACACAAGTAATATAGAAAGAGGTTAAGGCGATTGAACAAGTAAACAAACACCCATACGCGTAAGAAATAAAGAAAGGTTAGGCGTGAGTATGAATGAAAGAAAACTTGAACAACCGACCCTCAAGTGAGGGTTTACATAAGGTATTTATAGAAGGGAAGCTACGACAACACTCCTAGTTCCCATCCTTTCCTTTATGGGCTTGGACCTAAGCTCATGGGCCTTCTACATAAGCTTAAGGCTAATAACAAACATAAAGGCCATAATAAAGCTAACTATTACATATGAATTACTAACACTTGATTATGGTTTTAGGAGTGATTCCAACAACATCAATTGTGAGTAAGTAGGAAAAGGGCAATAAACCATTTCTGTTGGAGGAATAGCAGCTTCTTTTACCTGTATGCTTTTTGGAGTTAAAACATAGGATAAAGGAAATCGAAATGAATTAATCACAGGTGCATACGATTTCTTACTTCCATCTCGTATTCGTTGAACTGTCTCCACCAACAACATAGTAAACTTCAATAATGATTTCAAACTTTCTTATTCATAAACCATTTCATTCTGATTATCTCCTTTATAAACATCTTCTTTTGATAAAGTTTCCACTTTTGTTTCCACTTCTTGCTCGACATTAACCGTGTCTTCTACTGGATGAACCTACTTATCTGAATTTAGAGGCCTAATATATCTTCCCCTCGATTTCGCAGCTGACCTCTCATTAATTCACCGTGAGTTAAAAGATTCATTAACACAATATTTCGAACAAAATAGGCAACTCACAACATAACCATAACTATAAACATATCCTTACTTGTTCTGGAACTTCTTCTGAGATGTCAAAAACTCAAAATGATCATAAGATTAGAAGTTCCAATGTGATACACAAATTAATATCCTTTTATAAGACCTGGAAACACAAAAATAAATGATTAGAACTCCCAAGATGATACATAAATTTTTATCCTTCTATAAGACCTACAAAGTGGTAATATATATTTCTAACAGTTTCAATAATTTATACGGAACAAACATGAACAATAATTTTGACGCATAACAGCCCCATATTCACAACAGGAAGCAGAGTTAGAATCAGCAAATTTCCATTACCCACATCAAACCAAAACACGAATTGTGATAAATATCAAACCAAAGCAAGTAAAAAAAATCAATATATGGTTGAAAAAAATAAACCATCAATGATTTTGACAAAACTAAATCCACTCACCATATTGCTGTTAAAACACCTTTTATGGTTTGGTTACTAATGTAAACATTTGCAGCCTCGCCAACACTGCCCGGTGCCAAATCGCTATTGTGCATTGATGAGAATCAAAAGTGTATTATCCAAACTACTCTTAGCCCCTACTCCGTACGTGCTGTTGTGGATAAAAAAATTTAACCTTAGTTAATTATAAACATACCTGACCGATATGCATTATGCCAAAAGGTTGAAACTCATCGAAGCAAATCGGCTCGGGGTTCTTCTTACAAAGATCCATGAGTTCGTTATCATGTATGAATTCTTCCTCAAAGGTCCAAACTCTTAAAAAACCGAATTTTTTTCTTCTACAATCATCCTCTAGTCCTACACATAAAAATGATATTTATACCCTTTTAGATAATTATTTACTTCACCTCATTACTGTAGGTATTTGCTACTTTGTTGAATTTGTCATAATGATTTAACCAATTATATAATGCAGACTATTTTTGTAGTAACCCGTAATTTTTCATAAGGTAAAATGACTATTTTACCCTTTCACTTTTTAAAGTTGACCTTTGACTTTTGACTATTTGACATTTACTATTCATCCCATAAAATTTTTTATTTTTATTTTACCATATTAACAAAATACATGAAACTCGACAAGTCGTTCTGACGACGTACGTTGAATCCATACGGAACCGATTTCACAAAACCGTGTCTGAGAACTACTTTAGGGTTTTAACGTCATTCGGGCATCCCGATATGTCCATAAAACACCGTAAACATTAAAAATATGTAATTCTACCATTTTACGACAATTCCACAAATGTTGTAATTTTACGTTTTCTAGTTTTGCGTTTTACGCGAATTACACGTTTTTTACCCGCGTTTCCATCTCTAAACAGCGTTTTAGCACCCAATGAGACTTATTACTCATTTTATATTTTTATATGGAGTGTAATGACGAGTTTCATCATTCCTGCAAGTTTCGTATTTTTACGATACCCGATTTTACGTTTTATGGCTTAACAAATTACGGTTGACATTTAACGGAACCAAAACACAGTGTAAAATCAAGATAATACCAAAACACATCAACCTAGCCACCTATACCATTGTGACCGACTCTTGGGGGGGGGGGTGAGTTACCCTTCATGTGTCTTCATCTTAGCCTTTCTACTTGTAAACCTTACAAGTGTCCTAAACTTAACCATGGTTAATATTTAACCCAGTACATGGTTAATCAAACCTTTCCTCCTATAAATAGCAAGTAAAGAAACTTCATAAATCCCTCATCCCTCCCCTCCTTGGTTGTTTATCACATAACAGAAACACACATTCCATATTTTGATTCATGACTCCAAGTTTATGCTAAGAAGTTGCAAGTAACAAATTACTACATCAAATCTCTAGCAAGTTTAAGTGATCTTCTTGAGTTTAAATCCACTCAAGTCACTTAGAACTTCATCACCAATCCTTCAATATTTCAAGAAGTATAGAAGGGAGCCAAGGTGTGGAAAGATTGTTCAATCAAAGTCCTAATCCTTACTAGTTACTCCTTTCTTAAATGAAAGCCAAAAGTTGTCCATAATATCGGAAGCTGGCACGGAAGAGCAAGGACTAGATCAAGAAGGCTATAATTATTTTATCATTCACAAAAAATCAAAGACTTTATATTGATACATTTTGTAAACAATGGAACCAACCGAGACCTATTTTGTTGTAGGATCGATATATTTATGTTGTTTAATGATTCGGGTGTTCTAGGATTGTGATTAAATAAGAAAGCCATTTTAGATAGATGAAGAGAGTTGAGAGGAGGTTCTTGAAAGAGAGTTGCTTAAACAAATGAAAGGTTAGATTCAAAGAAGCCACACCCCTTCCATGGATGGAAGGGGTATTTATACTTACAAACAATACGTCCTCCTATCGGACTGTGGATCAGGCATACAGTGGGTAAAGACCCGTCCTTCCTCCACGGTGTTGCTCTAAACTAAACTATGCTAATAATTAACTAACTAACTACTAAATAACGTAAATACCGACACGTCTACGAGCTAACATATGCTAGACCATAATTGGGGTGACCGACACTTTAACATGGAATTTTCTAATTCCTAACAATCTCCCCCTAAGGGAGGTCACCCCATGATATACATTTTGCATCCTAGCATTCTATCTTTGACTTTAGTTCTGAGCTCGTAGACTGAAATTCTTCAAGTTCCGCAATCTTTGTGCTTTAGTAGCGATTCTTCAAAGTCTGCATTGATTTGTACTTTTAGTGGAGGCCTTTAACTGATCCACATCTTTGATGATCTTCGAGCTTTCATTGAGATCATCAGCCACAGTAAATCTCTCTGGATCATCCATAGTTGTGTTGCCTTCATGTGATGTTGTGACTTTTGGACCGACATGCTCACACTTTTGAATCATGACATCATTCCATCAGAGTAGCGGAAGCCTTACTGGTTCATGATATTTGTAGCAGCGTAGCAGAAGCATAGTATAAAAATATCAGATCCATGTTATGTAGATATGCACCAGTCATGATTTCTTCAATTAAGTGTGGATGCTGTGAGCATGCGGCTTTGGATTGACTCCTCAATTCTGATCAACTGCAACCGTCCAAATGTACCTGCAAATAACAGTTAGCAATAAAACACACGAAAGTGTCTTTGATCACTTTCGCTGAATTGAGGTACACGGCCCACGGTTCCCCGTTGATCAGTACAAGTACTGCCTGTGAACAGGTAGAGTTCCGAAAAACCTCCTTGACAGGGTTTCGCAGTTGTTCTAGCTGTTCTCAAACCGGAACGTCTCAAAGAAGACAACACGGAGTGAGTGAACCAGCGAATTGAGATTCACTGATTGATGAAAAATGATTTGAAAAACAATCGCGTATTGCTTAAGATAAAGAGTTTTGCAATACGACGAAGGTTTTATGAGAAAGATCAATTTTCAATCAAAAATACTTTTTATATTTGAAAAGAATACACATTCGATGTGCTAGAGAAAAGAAGATTCACACATCGAACGGTTTTTCCAAAAGCATTTTTTCAATCAGAGATACTTTTTGAATTTGAAAATGTGAATACACATTCGACGTGCTAGAGAAAAGAAGGTTTGCACATCGAACGGTTTTTCCAAAAGTGTTCGTCAATTCCAATCCTGGACAAAGGTTGATTCAAGAGTGAATCGCCCCATCGTTTCTATCCAGTTGTCACAAGCTTGATCTTTTGCAAGATTTCACATGTCACCTACCAAGAGCTTGTTTGATGTTGGCTCTAGAAGGATTTCCATCTTCATTGTGAATATTTTCATATCACTCGGATGTTCTGGCAATACCACAAGGATAATGCGTAGGACTCTTAATATAAACTTACTTACCACATTGTGCGGAACAGCAAGTCTTCAAGAAGTTAGTGTCCTAATAAGATATTGTGGATGATCTCTTGGCTCTAGACTCAATTGTGCACATTTGGTTCCTATGCCGGAGACTAGGGAGAGGGTCTCCTTCTTCAATATCAACAATCTCTAAGAGAGAGTCGATAGATAATGTCGGTTCCCCGTGAGAATGAAACAAGCCCTTTTAAGAGGAACTTGAGTAGCTTGGGAAGGTTAGTGCAGTGCGTCACTGGGTCCATGACGTCTTGTCTTCAATACCAGTGTTACCTTAGTAACCACCAGTAGCATATGTATTGAACCCGGTTACTGCCCTAAGGTTGAATTATTGGAGGGCTATTTCTTTTCACCCTTTTCACATTAATTTCTTTTTCATTCTTCAACCCCTTCAGTGCTTACCGAGACTTCATTACTAGAACCTTGTTGGGTTTATTCCAGTACTAGCTCTATCTCAGTCGGCACTCTTCCCATATTCTCATTTTTCTCCTTTTTTCAATATACCTAAGGACTCTACACTATCTAGTGGATTGTCCCTGGGTAGATCCCTCCGGTTCTGGCGGATCGTGGGAACTAATACCTAACCTCACCATCCTTATTTAATTTTTTTTGGTAAATTCTCCCCCTCAATATGTGCATAGGATAAGAGAAATCATTTTAACACATAGAGGCAAGAGTTCTTTTGAAGCACATCCACGAACACAAAAGCCATTTAAGAAACCATTCGCTCCCCCTCAATATGTGCTTCGAGATTCAAAAGCGTTTGGCACATATGAGAGAGCAGCTTGCACATTTGAATCAAAACGATCACCTTTTATCAAATTTCATTATTAAATCACAAATTCTCCCCCGATCAAAAATATCAAACCCTTTGAGATTTTGGATCCCAAGTGATTTAATAAGGTTTAGAAAACATTGGAGAATATATGGCCAGGTTTAAATACTCATCATGTTTTTGGATAAATCCTCCTCCTCAACATGTGCATTGAATATTTGAGATCGTTTGGCACATGGAGGCAGGAGTGCCTTTAAAGGACTAAAACCAATTCCATTTAAACAGATTTGAGATTTAAATCACGATCTCTCCCACGATCAAAAATATCAAACCATTTGAGATTTGTGATCCCATCTGATTTAAATCATTAAGAAAAGTTTTAGGGAAAGACGTGGCAAAATTTAATTTTGAAAAATGACAGATAGGAACAGATTTAGACATTAAAGATTGTTAGTGTCAGGTATGATAGTTTTAAGAGATCTTTTAAGTAAAAACAAAACAATTTCACAATCAAACAAGAACAGAAAAATTTTCATTTTGAAAGACCTTGATTCAAAAGAAAAATCATACCATGACATAACATTAAATCTTTAGATCACCACTTATTTTCGTACAAAACGGAACTTTTGTGAAGGAATATCGTTTGAAAATATTTTATTTTAAATCACTCTCCCCCTCAATCGATGTCAGTAGTCATTGATTGAGTGACTTAAGTTTTGATAAAATAAAGTCCGGTGATTTTCAAAATTAAGTCCAATTAATTTTCAAAACAATATTTTCCATTTTCAAAACAATTTAATCAAATATTTTTTCAAAATTGTTTAAAAATGGTATCCTGCACAAAGATACGTTAGTGGTTGAGAAGCTTCCGTTGTTGTTGCTGTAGGGTTTGGAAGAAAAACCATTTGCTGATGCAGTGAGACTTCTTCTTACGTTGCATTTTGAATGCCAACTGAGGTCAAATTAAGCTCCGTTTCTTCAATCACTTAGAAGAAAACCATCTGCTGATGCAGTGAGACCTCTTACGTTGCATTTATGCCAACTCTCCATAGAAGTCCAATTAAGCTCCGTTTCCTTATTTTTCAACCCAAGAAATCGTTAACCTTTCCTTTCGGCATCCAATCATCTTCATTAGTGGGATCCGGATCGGGAACATTCTTATATCCATGATATCTGCTTACGTTAGTGAACACACATACAGATATATGGTGGTCGACATCACCCAAACAACAATCGACAGATAAAAGTCAATCCAACATATCAATCAGTTCATGTAAAGTATGGGAATAATATGTTAATCAAACTCTAATCATCTAATCCTAACAATCATATCCTAGGCACCTAGTCCTTCAACATAGGTTAACATCATTTATAATTAAGCACATTAGGGTAATTAGATAAGTCCGATAGATGATATAAATTTGAAAACATTCTCCCCCTCAATCAATGACTTATTTTCTGAAAAGGTTAAAAGCGCTGAAGTCATTGATTGAGTTTTCAATTTTTACGAAAAACTCTGAAACTGATTGATTTTTCAAGCAACTCATTTTCCACCATTTTGTTAAAACAAATATTTTTCTGAAGAATTTTAGACGGAAAAACATTTGAGTAGGAACAGCAGTCCTTCGACATACTTTCCTCATTTGTTTTAGGATAAGTGCTCGAAAATTTTGAAAAATTGTTTAGCGCATCACTTTCCTTCCTTGAAGAACGGGTTGCTATCTGAAATAATAGCAAACCATGGTTAAGAACGGGTTACATTCTGAAATAACTGCAAGCCATAGTTTAAGCCCGGGTTACAGTCTGAAATAACTGTAAGCCATATTTTGAGACATGTTTTGAAAAGAATATTTACACCTCCTGCTCGAACTTCATCTAAAGTCCCCGTGCCATTATTGAATGACATTTCTAAGACCGTAGATGTTATCGATACCAGAAGACATGTCAAGAGAAAACATATTTTTGGTATTTTATGAAATTTTCTGATTTTTATGGATTTTTGAAGGTTTTATATTTTTCTATTTTCTTTTTGTTGGTTTTATATTTTTGTATTTTGTTTTTTTTGAATAAATATATAAAAGGATAGAGAAGATGATATAGTAAAAGAAGATGATGATACGAGTACCGAGATAAGGATATCGAGCATCCCCGTTGTAGAAGATAGAAGTCATCATCCCTTAAACATTCACCACCAAAGCTTCCAGGGCTCTTGAATCGAAGAAAGAAATTGAACCAACTGAAAGTGAGACTTTGGCAGCTTCCCCCCAAACCGAAAATCCTTTAGCTGAGCAGATTCGAAGCTCTATTTCAAGCTTGCCTTAGCCAGGTGCACAAAGAAGCACACCATTATCATAAATCCCGCTGCTCCTTTCAAGAATAATCGCCGTGATTCTTCGTTCGAGGTTATATCATCAACAAGAACAACAATGTATCATCCCACACATAAATAACTCTTCTCAAATTTCATTACCCTTGAATTCTGAAGCAATGCATCCCCAACGAGTTGTCAAGAGAACACTTCCCCCAAGTAGATGAATTGATGCAGTCAGTCTCTTAGACTAGAGCTCACGAACCCGAATACACATACCCGAAGACAAAGAAACTTATACCATCAAAGTAGCAGATTAAGTCCAATAGCCAAAGAATAACCCCGATGTATACTTTTCTCTCCCCCTGAAGAAAGTGTATGAAGCTCAAGAACCCGAAGTACCCGAATGCCCAAAGAGAGAATAACCGATAACATTGAAGAGGCAGGCCGAATCACTGATTATCTCTGCGGAGGACTATCTCTGCGGATCTTCAACTCCGGAATAAGTGATTATATCTCTGAATCACTGATTAAGCCCTCAAGTAAAACAGCTGAGCATCCCCAATGTACACAATCTCTCTCCCCTGATGATTGTGATAACATCAAAATCATCACACACTTGTGTACCTCTTTCATCTTCAGAAACTAACTCTTCCATCTCTTCTCCCACATAGTTGGAATAAGAACACTAAACGCCTTGATGAGTAAAACCTTGAGTTTCTCTGCGGTCATGACATTTGTTTTCCCGGGATAACTTCAATCACTTAGAAGTATTAAGTCCATCAAGTTTACTCGCCATGAGTCAAACCTTGAGTTTCTCTGCGGTAATAACATTTGTCTTCCCGAGATATCTTCAATTACTTAGAAGTATTAAGTTCATCAAGTTTACTCACGTTTAGATACGTGTCTCCTTCCCCCTTGCTGGTTTTGACACTTCAGAATCAGCAACTCTTTGAAAGCCTAAATACTAGAAATCTTTTGAGAAGAACACTATTAGCACAAATATATCTGTGAGAATCAACTTGCTGAAGCAGAATGTGAGCAAGTCTAATTGGGGATTAAATCTGACTTTTCACTCTCCCCCAATTAGTGCTCTCCCCTAAACTGACAATCTGTTTGATTAATGCCCAGATTAAGAAGAAGTCTTTTAGATCGTTAAATGCAACTCGTCTTTAGTCTTCTAACATGCAGCAGAAAATGTAGAACAGACTGTAGACTCGACCTTCTTCAAGATTGTCCAGTTGGGGAATAGAGTGTTAACATCTTCAACTTACACCAAAAAGCATCCCACCAAAAAGCATCCCAATTAACTTACATCTTGCGAATCCCCTTAGCTAAAATCCCTCCCAATCAAACAAGAACAGAAAGATGTTCATCAAGGAAATCAGCAATCAGGCCGCAACGAACACACAAGATGGTAACACCAAACTACCAATCACATCAAACAAGAACAGAGAGATTGTTCGGAATCATCATGTTGATGTATACGTGAAGCATTAACCGGAAGCACTTTGTCGATAAACTCATCAATCCAAGTGAAGATGTCAACCAACGGCTCTTAGAAGAAACTCCATGTAAAGATGATCTGATAAGAAGAAGCTCGGTTCTTACATGAGTTAGGAGCCGTATGACCATATATTCTCATAAGTCAATCAACCATGCAGAATTATCACACTTCTTCTCCCCCTCAAGAATTGCATACGGAGATGCCATTCTTGATTAAACAAGTGATTATCTTCATAATGTATTCTATTCACACTTCTCCCACGCAAAATTAGCACATGATGTCGCCATCGTCCTTATAGTTGAGCAAGTTGAATAAGAAAACAATCAATGGTAGCCCGGTTCACTTGATGTCTGAAGCACTTGGAAAAAGCATGAAGCATGTTGATGAGAATGGTCATAATAGAGAAGATTTCTCTTCTTCAGAAGATAAAGCGCACTGACACGTACACTTTTCTTTTCTTTGAGGAACGAGGCTTGAACAGTTGTGTTCAAACATCATAAGAAGATTTCTCTTCTTCATAAGATAAAGCGCACCGAAACGTACACTTTTCTTTTCTTTAGAGTACGAGGCATGAACTGTTGTGTTCATACGTCATTATGATGAAGTACGAGGCCTGAACTGATGTGAACAGACGTCATAAATCTCTCTCTTTTCATCTACTCTTGGCAAACTTATAATCAACCCCATTATCATTCAGTAGGCTCTTTGTCGTAACAGCTAATGGAGAAAACCCAATATGATGAATTTGACCCTGAAGTAAACTACCCCGAACTCGTGACTTAAACTTGCACATATGTAACAAAGAGCGGTGCCGATTTCCATTAGCATCTCTAAGTACTCTCTATGTACTCTATACTCTTCAACCAACCAACCATCAAGTATAAGACGTACATTACCTCTTGAAAATCCACAATTGAATGTGACACTGAGCACTACAACGTAACTCCTTTAAGTGATAGTTATTTTGTGGTGGTAAGAGCCCAATTCCCCCAAGTGGTAAAAGAAAAGGTAAAAGACACCCAACAATAACTAGATTTCCAAGTCTTCATTTTTGATAATAAGCTCGAACAAGGATCTTAAAGAATCTTCATCCAACCATCCCCGATACCTTCAGATACTAAGTACACTCGCCCGTGATATTTCACTTCAACCTCAAATAAATAATAGTGAATTAACCCCGTTGTCACATTTTCTGTTTAAGAGTTCAAAGCTAGCCTCCTTTGACGTTTTAAGTGAACTATGATAATGGTTTCATCCCGACAATGGTTAAAAGCACGTAACCCCGTAAAACCATGTAATAACCAAACTACCATGACGAATATCCAAACATACATCCAATTCATGAAATACGCCCTTTTATCCCTTCTTTGAAGCAGAAACCGTAGCACCACCAGATTTACACTTTCTCTTCTCCAAGATGGTTCCATCATTACGGGATTTTACAACTCTATGGTTTAAACCGAGAAATAGTTTCTTTCGCGGGATTTTACAAAACCAAGAATAAACTATAAGATAGATCCGGAAACGCACTTTACTAATACCAGGATGTTTCCATTGTCACGGGATTTTACAAGTCTATGATTTAAACCGAGAAATAGGTTCTTTCGGGGGATTTTACAAAATCAAGACAAAACCATAAACAATGTCAGCTTGAATGAGTTATGAAGACTTTGGTTTCAGTGAATATCTGTTTTAGGGGAACATGCAGCGGTTCATCAACGGTTCAATATCCAACATCATCAACCATTCTTTACCCAAATGTAAACAACTTCACAAACCACACTAAGTTGAGTAGTAAATACTACTTCCCCCTGAGGTTGACCGTAAACCATCAAAGTACACATTTCTCCCCCATAATGGTTTCGAACTTTCGAAAGCATCATAACGTGTACGACCATTAGTACGAGAAGTTCTTGTCATAAGCAAACATCTTGAAAAATCATGACTGACGCTGAAGATTCTTGAAAGATTTTGCTTAGACAGTGAAGTATCATTGACATTATGTAGCGAAGAATATTCCATGAGAATTGCTGATCACATCACAACCATTCAACCCTTTGGTAAACACATCATTCACGAATTCTTTCTGCAATTGCTGTGACTACAAGAAGAAGTAAATTCGATATAACAATGTCTGAACATGAAGTAGAATTCCCAGATCAGTTACTTAAGCTTGTACTAATCTTTGTGAATAAGAAACAGTTTACCCAATGTACAAAACCTCTTGACGTATCCCCAACTGTGTGAGGCACCGAAGTGATAGTTACTTTGTTGGTCAAGCGAGAAAGAATCACAGAAGCAACTAAATAGCCAAGTCTTTATCACACTCTATAAATGCCCAAAACAAGTCATCTTCGCGGAAGGGTAGAAAGAAAGAAGACGAAATAAGTAAACGTGCCCGGAAAAGCTTACTTCAAATCCAAATAAGAAATACCGAACAATCAACCTTGAAGTCAACTTTGTCCAATCATTAATTCAAGCCGCAACCCAGTATCCTTTGTGAAAATGTAAAAACCATAGTATCAAGCCTCATCACAACAAGTCACATCAATCTACTCACATCAAATCTCAAGTCGCATCATCAAATCACACAGCTCAAAACTCATTAATAACTGATCTCATATTTAAAATCCTATCAGTCCTCCATCCAAATCCAAGTAATGACGTAAACTGACACATCCGATTTACATTCAAACCCATAATTGGTACAACTCGTCTCCAAAGAGAAATACCCGATCAATCTTTAATTACAAAATATCCTTAACCGTGATTCCTCGTGAAATTAAAATACCACACTTATACTAATTAATTCCAAGAATTTGAATCCAACCTTTATAACCAACAAAGATATACGGATACCAAATGTATGATTTCACTTAAAAGACCCACACCAAGACCCAAATCAGTATACAGCCTACACCATAGAGAGGCCCAATCACTCAACATAGTACACGGCCCAGTGAATAATCAGATAACATAGATCATGGCCCAAGACACGATCCAATATCAATAAACGATCCAAATTCAGTAGTGCCCTAATAATTTGGGTATATAAATAGCCTCTTAATCACAAATCATACCCTAATTTATCTCAGTATACCTCCGCCCCCATCACTGACTTAGTCTTACACTGCAATCACAAACCCAAATATTTATCAAACCCTAAAATCTCTCACATGATTAGTATGCCTCCTCCATCAGATAAAACTCTTACCAAATCAATACTTGACTACTTCATCCAACACTAATCCTTATCTCAAAATAATTCGCCCCCTCCTAATCTATACCATTCGTTTGAACAAAGTACAACAACAGAAGCCGGAACTCCCATTCATCCTTCTTGTTGCTCATGAAAACCTCGCCATAGGGATGGCACGAGGGTGGAACGAATAGGCCACAGGGATGGTATTTGAATTGTAGAGATGACTTACACGAGTAGCAACGACATCATTGGTAGGTTTTATGTCCTTTTGTTTGTGTTTCTATTTGTGTTTACACCGATTCAAAGAAAAAATATAACATAATTGTTATAAATCATCTTTATTATCGGAGATTGAAAAGAAGTTTGTCTTCACAAATATCGATGAAAGGTTGAGTTTTGATTCGCATAGATCTATAAAGATCTTGATGTCTCATAGGAGATACAAATCAAAACAAGGCTGAGATATTAAATTTTTTGTTACCGATTGAGTCTTTATCTATGATGATGAGTCCTACTCGTGATAATATATTTGAGTACAATGGGCTTGTACCACACGAGAAAGGAAGTCTGAGATCATTGTTGATTTATTTTATTTAAAGTTCGAGTCTTGGTTTTGATATGGCAATGGACCGACTATCTTCAACTTTTGTTATTATTCGAATATAGATGTGAAATCAGTTTTAGACCGGGGTTATTAATTCCCTTGTTGTTCGAGTCTTGGATTAGTGATGGTATTGAGGTGACACAAAAAGTTGGTAAATTGTTGGAACAGTGGTGCACCCAAACTGAGATCTTGATAATCCAATATTTCTATAAACTTGGTAATGATGCTTGAGTTTGAGGCTGTGATATGATGAGTATTAGACTGGTGTTTTGGTATTTGGTATTGGTCATGTGCTGGTCTTGATCTAGTCATTCATTCATTTTCATCTCACTTTTCTGACAAGTCGCTAGTGTTGAGTCAACTCGCAAAGCCAACTCGCAACAGCAGCAACTCGCTAAAGAGCGAGTGCAATTAAACCATATGCGAGTTAAGTAACTCGCATTGAAACAGAACCAAAAACCTAACTTGCTTCTGACCAACACTCATCTGTCTAACTCACATCTGACCATACCAACTCGCAGTTGACTAAATAGTCAACTCGCTTCCTTTAAGCTGTTACCCAACTCGCTTCCTGGTTCACTGAATCTGGACATGAACACAACTCGCTTCATACCTGCTAGTACTCAACTCGCATTCAAAAATGCGAGTCCACAACACGCATCAAATAGTATCCCAACTCGCATAGATGAATAACCAAGAAACAACTTAGAGGAAAACCATCATATGACCACTGATTAACCCCAAGAGTATGACCAGAAAACGATTTAACAAGATGCAGTTACAACTGATAAAAGACTGATAAGACATATTTCACCTCAATGATTTAACCATATTGACCACACCATCAGTTTTTAGAAACATTTATCAATACATATACAAACATTAAGACAGATATGAACTTTGTAAAAAACTGATTGACCAAATGACATTAAAAAACCAACAGTTAGCATATCTTAAAACCATATTCGACCAACATAACCATCATGAAAACTTGTTAATACTACTGTACGAATCAAACCACACAAACCGCATCAAGAAAGCATTCGAATCAACCCAAACAACAAAACCTGTGCTCTGATGCCAATTGTAGGATCGATATATTTATGTTGTTTAATGATTCGGGTGGTCTAGGATTGTGAGTAAATAAGAATGCCATTTTAGATAGATGAAGAGAGTTGAGAGGAGGTTCTTGAAAGAGAGTTGCTTAAACAAATGAAAGGTTAGATTCAAAGAAGCCACACCCCTTCCATGGATGGAAGGGGTATTTATACTTACAAACAATACGTCCTCCTATCGGACTGTGGATCAGGCATACAGTGGGTAAAGACCCGTCCTTCCTCCACGGTGTTGCTCGAAACTAAACTATGCTAATAATTAACTAACTAACTACTAAATAACGTAAATACCGACACGTCTACGAGCTAACATATGCTAGACCATAATTGGGGTGACCGACACTTTAACATGGAATTTTCTAATTCCTAACATTTGTAAACTTTGATATATTTTATTAATTTGAATGATAAATCCTTTTTAAAACGACTCCTTTAGAGATCGTTTTCTATTATTATGACTGTTGTGCCGTCGAGTAACACCCAGTT
The DNA here is from genome assembly GCA_019973895.1 of Chrysanthemum seticuspe. Lineage (NCBI taxonomy): Eukaryota > Viridiplantae > Streptophyta > Magnoliopsida > Asterales > Asteraceae > Chrysanthemum > Chrysanthemum seticuspe. The sequence continues at coordinate 143,846,433 of BPTQ01000002.1, forward strand.
TGAATTCCGCTGCGTACCACGAAGTTGGAGGTGTTACAGATTGCTATCAGAGCCTTAATTGTAGAGAAACGGGTCTAATTGTAACCTAAACTATAACTACTTTTACAAACAAAAACATTTTATAGCCTCCCGTTCTCCGTTCCTTCCATCCTCCAGACGATTATGTGACTTTTAAGCATTTTAAGCTACACAAACATACTAGTATATTGATATATACACTCGACATAATTTCAATCATAAACGATGTACTAAACATATATGTGTATGCGTATTCTAAGGCATTACGGCACAATCATATTTTCCCAATCTCCCAATCATGCATCTACTCGTGCATTTTAGGATTATGAAACCTTATCCAAAACATTATAACTGATTACAATGGTCTTTTCTACTTCCCAGAAATTGTGAGATACAATGGTCTCATTCATTTTCAAGACACTGTAAATCTTACAGTGGTCTCTATTACATTCTCAGACACTGTAAATCCTACAGTGGTCTCTATTACATTCTCAGACACTGTAAATCCTACAGTGGTCTCAATTACATCCCAGACACTGTAAATGAAGCAATTAACTCATTTATTCCTAAGACATTGTGAGTTACACAATGATCTCTCCATCATTTTTCAAGACATTGTGAGTTACACAATGATCTCTCCATCACTTCTCAAGACATTGTGAGTTACACAATGATGTCTCCATCATTTCTCAAAACATTGTGAGTTACACAATGATCTCTCCATCATTTCTCAAGACATTGTGAGTTACACAATGATCTCTCCATCATTTCTCAAGACATTGTGAGTTACAGAATGATCTCTCCATCATTTCTCAAGACATTGTGAGTTACAGAATGACCTCTCCATCATTTCTCAAGACATTGTGAGTTACACAATGATCTCTCCATCATTTATTAGACCTTGTGAGTTACACAATGGTTTAATTTACTTCACAGACATTTTAAGTTATACAAACTCTCTAGAAATTATCTTATAAACCTTATGTGATATTGTTTTACATGAAACCCGTCACAATCTAACGATTTCCCTAATGGAAATACAAGAAATGGGATTTCTAAAGGACAAATTGATTCATCATCTACAAAAGCTGAAGTTCAGCAACTTTCTCTACATTCATCAAAGTCCTATCTTGGAACCTTCATTGTTAAAAGTTCGTGATTCTAGCTAAGTATGGACTATTTTAGAATTACTTAAAACTTCCTTTCCACACGTATCTACCCATACTATCTTCTATGCAATGGAATGTGAAAACATAGGTTACAAGTCTTGTATGGCCGGGACTTGCAACTGAATGGTTTGATATCGCCTTTGCTTTGTGGATATTTTCTCAAAAGCTATGGACATATCACGAGTATACCTAATTTAGGTATTTGGAAAATTTATCGAACCTCGGCTAAATATAGTCTAGTCACCTATATTTAACCTAGGGACACTGGAACATAGTCTGACTAACTATGTTCGACTTAAAATTTTCAAACACTGAGAATAGTTATACAAGGGTTATATTCAGGTTAATTTCCTACTTAAACTCGATAAACCACCAGAATTCATTAAAAAGATCTAGAGACATGATAGTGTCTTACCACTCAGCGAGTTCTTAACACTTATTTATACTACCTAATTTTATTCTTGAAAGTTTTCATTTATGAGATAATCCTAACTACTATCTTGGAATAGTCATCAAATCTTCTCGTCATTTCTTAGAAGTACTAGCCTGATTTGGTTTCAAGGCTATCATTCTGCCATAATCCTTTACAATCCACTTATGATTTTAAAGCAAACTTGACATCTCTACCTAAGAATAATGGTAAACATACACTACACTCTCCTAATCATCAACATATCACATTTGTGGAAAACTAGAAGGGGGGGTTGAATAGTTTTGCCGATTTTAAGTTAGTTTCAAAAACTTTAGATTCGAGGTTTTGTGAAATCGTATGGATGAAGAGAAAGTATAGATCTAAGAGTAATGCAAATAAAGAAAGCAAGTAAAGTAAAGGATAGAAATGACACAACCGATTTATAGTGGTTCGGCTACAAGGACACCTTCCTTGCCCTACTCCACTCCCCGAGTCACCTACTCGAGAGTTCAAGCACTATGTCAACAAAATCCTTCAACTTGGCGGTGAAGCCTTCACAACGTTGCTTACACTTTTTCTGGTACAAAGCTAAATACCGGGTCCGTAACACGGAGGACCAAACCAACACTACTATAACACAAAAAATATGTGAAATATGAAATACAAGATCTTCGCTACAGAAATCTTGTCGAGGAACAAATCAATCAAGGACCCCTTGCTTGGATGACTTGTAGAATGCTCGTGATCTCGCCTTGGAGAAGGACCCATATGAGAATCACAATAAAAGAAAGAATAACAGTTCTCTAGATCAAGTGATCTTTTGTTAGAAGAGTGTAAGAATATATGAGAGAGTTTGTAAGAAGAGGGGTGAGTAAAAATAAAGAAATGGCTCTCTGTTGCACGGATCCCTCACTTGAGGGATCTGTCCAGTGTATTCCTGGGGATCCGTGGGACGCTCCTCTTTGCCCATGGGTTTATGGGTTATGGGTCATGGGTCCTAGATTATGAACCATGGGTATCTAAATAGATATAATGTTTTAATACAAATAAGCCGTAAAACGTTTATTTATATTTTACGATTTTCTAATGTTTTGTCGATAACAAACATAAAATCATTTTAACGAAACAAATAAAATACGTAAATGGTTTGAACTAATAGTTTCTAACATATTCATATTTTCACATAAAACACTAAAACAAGTATAAGTGATTTTATGATTTAATATTACATATGTACAACAACTAGTGTTTACATATTTGGGTAAAATATACAAAAAACTAGTATGTAGTATATTGGGTAATATAAATGGGTAGAAACTTAAGTATCATAACCCATTGGGCAAATACATTGAATGTAGTTGGGTACAACCCAAAGCCCATGACCCATGGAGCTTGACCCATAACCCATTGCATGACATCAAGCTTATATCATATATGGATAATATCCATAACCCATGGTTTTGACCCATACCCATGTGACTAGGTGCATTGCACTCAAGAGATACATTGTATCTAGCTAAATACCCATGGATCAACCCATGACCCATGACCCATGACCCATAACCAAAATACCCATGGGTAAAGAGGAGCGTCCCACGGATCCCTGGCTTTACGCTAGACGGATCCCTTGTGGGAGGGATCCGGGGAACAGTAGATTTTTTCTTCTATAAATAGTGAGCCATTTCTTCATTGTCGCTCACCCCTTTCTAACATACTTTCCCCTAGAGTTGAAAACTCTCTAACCTCAGATCCAAGAGATCTATGTTTGTAGTTTTGTTTTTGTGTGATCTTCTAGGTTCCTCTTAAAGGCTAGATCACCACCTTTGAAGTCGAGCAAGCTCAAGTCCACGAGTTGCCATGCTTCCTCATCATCAAGACTACTGAAGTCTTCTTGTTGATGATTGTTTTTCTTTTCCTAAGAAATGTTGAAGACATTTGTGAAAGGTGTCTCAAGTGTCAAGACGAAGATATTAGTGAAGGGTATCTTTCGTCCACATCACAAGCACTTGTGGTAGGTGCTTAGAAGTCAAGACTAGAAGCATTATTGAAGGGTGCTTAGAAGTCAAGACACAAGACATTAGTGAAGGGTGTCTTGAAGATCTAGTTAAAGGCATTAGTGAAAGGTGCCTTAGATGTACATTCGATATGGTGTGTTTCGATGTACAAGATAGATTAGTACTAGATCCAAGGATATTGATATCCTTGATGATGTTGTAAAAAGGAGTGGATCTCCTTTGGGATTAGTCGTTGGTGTAGTGTTGGCTAGTAGTTCCTCCATTGCAATGGAACTAGGTGCTTAGCCTAGTACCTAATAATGGGTAGGCGACGTTGTGTAGGTGTGGTTCACCTTGGTGTGAAAGAACTAGGTACTTAGCCTAGTACCTTATAAAGGGTAGGCGACGTTGTGTAGGTGTGGTTCACCTTGGAGTGAAAGAACTCGGTGGTTAGCCTAGCACCGGAAACAGGGTAGGCGACGTTGTGAAGGCTTCTCCGCCATAAGGAGATTGGTGTAGTGATTACGAACTCTCGAGTAGGTGACTCGGGGAGTGGAGTAGGGCAAGAAAGGTGTCCTTGTAGCCGAACCACTATAAATACTCGCGTTGTGGTTTTGTGCTTCTTACTCTTATCTTTTCATTACATACTTATATATGTTTGTTTATCAACATCCAACACACACATCTAAATAGATTGACATAAGTCGATCTAAATAGTTTAAAAAGAAGTTTTAATTGGCAAAACTATTCAACCCCCCTTCTAGTTTTCCACACAATGTATCTAATAGATGCAATGTATCTAGACAATGGGTATGGGTTAACTCTATGGGTTATGGATATGATCCATGGGTTGTGGTTTTTTACCCATCCTAATAAACTATTACAACAAATGAATTATTACAACAATTTGTATTAAATGACTATGTGTAGATGCTTTACAAAAATCACATGTATCCTTATAGTTTTTACTTATGATAACATTATATTTGTTATCAACAAAACACAAAGAGATCGCTAAATATTAATAAACGTTTTTACGGTTTATTTGTATTAACAACATCATTATCTGAACCCCATTATAAGTCAGTATGTAAAACTTCACAGTATCACGTTTCTTTCAAACACTAGTAGACATAAACACTATATAATATAGCCTTCATCTTGAAACCACCTAAGACATGCTCAATTTTGAAAATGGTTTGGATAACCACTTGCCACTAGCAAGACTTTCCTACAACGACAATTATCACATCATTATAAACCATTTCACATCAACAATATATTACACCTTTGATTAACAACAGTTACCCTAACAACAACAAAACTATTCCATTTAAGGCACTATATAGACGAAAGTGTCAGTCAACCATTTGCTGGACTAAGGTGTTTAGAGATCACACACGAAACAACTAATGAAACCATACAAACACAAATTAGGCTGCATGCTGCATACTATCGCCAGAAATGAAAATTTTATAGATGTAAGGCGTTAAAATTTAACAAAAACTCCATGTTAGAAATTAAGATTTTGTTGAAAGCCTCGATACAATAACATATGATTCGTTTTGAGAATCGGGAAAAGCCAAACTTGAGGTATATTGGACTCTATAAGATTTTAACAAAACCCTTTAGATTATCAACTTAAGCCACCACCAAAAACTTATAATGGTACATAACACATTTTATGACCAGAAACTTGAGAACGAAAAGATTAAAATTCGGCACATACACGCACATTTTCCTAGAACACTTCAACATCGGATAACACACACTGAATTCCGGGACGAAATTCCCTTAAGGGGTAGAGACTGTAGCAACCCGTAATTTTTCATAAGGTAAAATGACTATTTTACCCTTTGACTTTTTAAAGTTGACCTTTGACTTTGACTTTTAACTATTTGACTTTTACTATTCATCCCGTAAAATTTTTTATTTTTATTTTACCATAATGACAAAATAAATGAAACTCGACAAATCGTCCTGACGACGTACGTTGAATCTATACATAACCGATTTCACAAAACCGTGTCTGAGAACTACTTTAGGGTTTTAACGTCATTCGGGCATCCCGATATGTCCATAAAACACCGTAAACATTAAAAATATGTAATTCTACCATTTTACGACAATTCCGCAAATGTTGGAATTTTACGTTTTCCAATTCTGCGTTTTAAGCGAATTACGCATTTTTAACCCGCGTTTCTAGCTCTAAACAGCGTTTTAGCACCCAATGAGACGTATCACTCATTTTATATTTTTATATGGAGTGTAATGATGAGTTTCATCATTCCTGCAAGTTTCGTATTTTTACGATACCCGGTTTTACGTTTTATGGCTTAACAAATTACGGTTGGCATTTAACGGAACCAAAACACAGTCTAAAATCAAGATAATACCAAAACACATCAACCTAGCCACCTATACCATTATGACTGCCTCTTGGGGGGGGGGGGTGAGTCACCCTTCATGTGTCTTCATCTTAGCCTTTCTACTTGTAAACCTTACAAGTGTCCTAAACTTAACCATGGTTAATATTTAACCCAATACATGGTTAACCAAACCTTTCCTCCTATAAATAGTAAGTAAAGAAACTTCATAAATCCCTCATCCCTCCCCTCCTTGGTCGTTTATCACATAACACAAACACACATTCCATATTTTGATTCATGACTCCAAGGTTATGCTAAGAAGTTGGAAGTAACAAGTTACTACATCAAATCTCTAGCAAGTTTAAGTGATCTTCTTGAGTTTAAATCCACTCAAGTCACTTAGAACTTCATCACCAATCCTTCAATATTTCAAGAAGTATAGAAGGGTGCCAAGGTGTGGAAAGCTTGTTCAATCAAAGTCCTAATCCTTACTAGTTACTCATTTCTTAAATGAAAGCCAAAAGTTGTCCATAATATCGGAAGCTGGCACAGAAAAGCAAGGACTAGATCAAGAAGGCTATAATTACTTTATCATTCACAAAACATCAAAGACTTTATATTGATGCATTTTGTAAACAATGGAATCAACTGGGACCTATTTTGTAAACTCTGATATATTTTAATAATTTGAATGATAAATCCTTTTTAAAACGACTCCTTTAGAGATCGTTTTCTATTATTATGACTGTTGTGCCGTCGAGTAACACCCAGTTTGAATTCTGCTGCGTACCACGAAGTTGGGGGTGTTACAATTTTTTTTTTCTTTCTCTGGAAAGTTTTAACCACCAGTTCTAGAATTTTCAACAGTTGAAGAACATTTCCTAGAGATGGAAACCTGAGAAACACATTTGCCTTTGTAATTGATAAAATCCCTATATATTTACTTTTACAAAAGAAGTTATGAGCGAACTGAGATTAGTAACACCATGGCATAATAGATATTGCATCACCTGATGTTTGTATTATAAGGTCTCTATTACAAATTACAATAAGGAAAAAAGGCCAGATAACATATCTCTATTGCGCTAAAACGATAAAGTTCTCAAAACATTAGAAATAAGAGCACCTGATGTTTGTATTATAAGAGCACACCCTTTAAAAATTATTGTCTGGTTGCAGTTACTCGTCATCTCAATCTTGGTATCTTGGTTATATTTCAAAATTAAAAATATAATGCAAAAGACAGTGTCTGGAATAAGGGAGTGTTTGGGTAAACTTATAAAAAAATCAAGTCTTTCGCCAAAAACCATCTTAAAAGCGATAACCAGTTTTGCTTTTTGCGGAATTTTATATCCAAACATTTAAAAAGGATGACGGAAAGGACCTTAGTTACATAATTACTATGCTAATCTTGTGCAAGATCATAAACCGAGTCCAAAATCTCATCCTCTACAAATTCTTGTAAGCCTCTAAGTTTACATGAAAAATAAAAACAATTACACGAACATGTGTGGTTGTGTCTATCGTAATTTGAGGGAGATATTCTAGACTGACCTCTTGTGGATACCTAATGGCTTGCGAATCCTACCTCAAACTCGTCTTTCGTTAAGTAGTATTCACCTTAAACATGCTTTCAACTACATCCATGACATATGGTCCAAGCTCCCTTCAATCCTTCCTTACATACCTTGATTTAAAGTGAGTTGAGCTCAATAATTTGCCACATGTTGTAGCCCAGGCTGTCTATTACCTACCACTGCAAATGCGCAAATGTAAGTTCTCACATAAGCTCATATCGGATATTTCATCAACTTTCCCACCTCTGCTTTTGTTTTATCAAGTCTTAGAGGTTATTTTGGACTTCCTATATCTTATTGTTTATAAGTTGTAGTAGCAGTTACAATGAGCCACCAAGACACATAGACCGTAACAAAATAGTAATACTAAAAGAATGATAACTTAATGACTAACCCGTAGAATCATATTTAAACCCTAAACTCGAGGTCATGGTCAAAGCCATTAAGAATAATCTCTTCTGATTGAAAGGACCTCAAATCCATGCTTTTAACAAAACCAAACCAAACCCATTGTGCACGTACCATACCCTCTATACTGGTCCCTTCAAGAATATCATACAAAACCAATTTTTGCAAAAAGTAAAAAGAAAATAACAATTGAAGTTCAAATGAAACTGAACTATATTCTTGAATTAATTTTGAAGCATACCTTCTAATCAAAATCCAATCTTTTTTATGAATCAAATGGCATACACAAATTAAAAAACACTAAATTATTACATCCAATATCTTGAGAATTAATATACATGCAATTCGTGAAACAGAAAACATACCTTAGATTAATAGATTGAGTGATGTTGATTTGGGGTTAAAAATCATACCTTTTGGCCATTGAAGAATAGGTGAAGGAATGGAATCACTGCAACATACTCAGTTCAAAACATACTTTGTTCAATCCATCTTCAAATCACCGATCAAGTCACCTTAATATATAGGTTTGATTTTGTAGGAGCGGATTGTTGGATAAAAGAGAAAAAGGAAAAGGGGTTTTCTGTACTGACGGGCATGTAGTTTTCTATTTTCATTTTCACCCTAAACTTCTAAACTTTACTCCGCTTTATCCAAGTTTCGATTTCTTTCAAGTTTGACACATGTACTTTTTCAGCATTTTTTTTTCACAAAACGAAATTAAGTAAACATTGACCAAATTGGATTCAATTTTGACTCTTTATTAGCCAATCACATCACTCGATTTCGCTTATGTGTCAAAATCAAACACTCTTATTGGTTCAATTTTATTTCAATAAGAATGATTTTGCAAAATCACTCCGAAATGATGTAATTCATTTATTATATAAAAGATTGCGGTAAACTATATCCTTATAGAGTTGTAGTTAACAAATTAATTTTGCAGTGCTTTCTATATTTATCTACTTTTATTAGTTATAATATCCGTGTACGCACGGGGTTTTGACAAAAAATTATTTTGTATTAATACTGAATATTATGTCTTTAAAGGTAATTGCATATAATTATATACTTATAAGTTTCGTGCACACACGAAGTTTACACATAAATCAAATTTATTTTAACATTTTAGTTCAATATATACACATATAAGAAGTTGCCTATGAAAATTGTGATATAAGTACAACTAATACTTATGCACGAGTTTTTCATTATGCATTAATATTCATTAGAATTTAGTAAAATATTTGTAAAAATTTATGTTAGATAACACAGGATTTAATTTTATTTAGCTGACAAAGATGTTGATGTTGTTATTTAAATTTCACTATTGATATTATATTGTACACATGATGCAAGTTTAATAGCACATAATGAGCGTTGATAGAGTTAAAGTATACTCTTTAAAGTTTTTTAAAAATGTTTTTCTAGATATCGTTATATAAATAAATAAGAATTACATGAGTCATTGTTATAAGTACAATCGCGTATATTTATTTTTATATTAAAGTAACCCGTGCTTACAATTTGATAATTATATTCCCGTTTTCAATAATTTAGCCGTATTTAAAATGTAAACTCGTGTCCACATAGGTTAAACTTTTAAAAATGAAATAAATGAGTTAAACTCGTGTCCACATAGGTTAGACTTTTTAAAATGAAATAAATGAGTCCTTATTGAACGTATATAATAAAAAAATTGATACTTATAATCTTATGCAAATTTATATGTTGTTATTTTAAAACAACATATACGTTGTATTTTTTAAAATATAAAGTATAAAGGGTATAAAGTATAAGGGGGTATTTTTTTATAATACAAAGTTATTAAAAAACATGGAGGCTTATAATATTACACTTAACTCTATATAATATTAAAAATTCAACAACTAAAATTTTATTAATTACCTCCTCTTGTTTTAAGTTTTTGTTTTCACAAATTTGACACCTATATTTTTATGTGTTTTTTTATCAACCAAATTTCTCCACCAAATTTATTAAAGTTTGACAAAAATCAATTTAATTTTGACTTTTATTAACCAATCACATCACACGATTTTGCTTACGTGGCGAAATCGAGCTCTCCTATTGGCCCAATTGTTTTTTAATAAGAATGAATGGACAAAATCACTCCGAATGATGTAATTCCTTTATTATATAAAAGATGTAAAAGGCGATAAGCACAGAAAATAAAGTTCGACCAAAATTATTATACTTTCTTTTGTCTCAGATTCAAAGCATGTTTCAATTTTATCTTTTCATCAAACAAAACACTTAGGCCGGTAGCGGTGACATGGGTCGACCCTGCCACATCAGCTTTTTCTCTCTAGTTGCCACAGTGGTGACCTGGGATTTTATTTATTTATTTATTTATTTATTTTTTAATTCAAATATTTTTAAAAACAAAATTAAACTTCATTAGTAAAAATACTTAAACATTACAACAATAATTAAAAATTTAAACTAATAAAATGTAGACATTACAATACTTATTAAAAACTGAAAACATCACAAAAAATCTTAATCGCCAGTTGCGTCTTCGTCACTTTCGTCTTCGCCTTCAATCTCTTGATTGCCTGCATTTCCACGGTTTCTCCAAACGTGTTCGACCAAATCAGATTTTAAGTTTAGATGAGTTGATCGGTCCATTATCTCCTGAGTAACTACTAAGGGTTCTGCATGGGATCTTAACGGATCATGATCACGATGGCCCTCTTGTGCAAACCATGTAGGACATATCGTCCGCTGCTTGTGTTGGATGATCATATTATGTAATATGATACATGCATACACAATATCTTATAGATCCTGTTTATACAACCCTCGAGCCGAAACTTTAAGCATTTTCCACTTCTTCTTCAACACACCGAAAGCTCGTTCAACATCTTTCCTTGCTGCTTCATGCTTCCTCTTGTACAATATTCTTTTTTCATCACCCGTAGGAGGATTTGAAATAGACTTAATAAGAACAGACCATTCCGGATATATCTCGTCAGTAAGATAATATCCCCTTTGGTAAGCAACATCGTTAGCCTCGAATTCAAGTTCCGGTGCTCTCCCAGATTTGGTATCATTGAAAACGGGGGAACGATGTAAAACGTTTATGTCGTTATTCATCCCGGAGACACCAAAGAACGCATGCCAAATCCATAAATCTTGGGAGGCGACCGCTTCCAATAAAATGAATGGATGTGGCCCGTGATCACCCCTAGCATATTGACCTCTCAAACTATTTGGTAATTCTACCACTCTCAATTTGTACAATCAATGCTTCCCATCATCCCAGAAAACCCATGCTTTTGCTCGTGATGAGCAAATATTCTTTCAAGGTCAGAATACATGGGCTTTCGAAAATACTCAACACCATATAACTCTATAATAACCCTGTAAAACGGAAACAATCGCGTGCTGTTGTTGCACCAAATTGCAGATACTCGTCAAGAGAATCAGGAACGGTCGCGTATCCCAATTGACGAATTGCCGCAGTACACTTGACCAATGGGGAAATACCAAGTACGCCCCTACAATCAGGAGTTTGTTGAAAATAAGAAGAATAATTGGTTACCTCTCGAACAATTCGGGTGAATAGTTCTCGGCTCATCCGGAACCGCTGACATAATGTTTTTTCGTCATATAACGGTTCTTCGGAGAAGTAAGCGACAACTAAACGATTATGAGCACCCTCATGATCACTAGGCGTATAGTTTCGTTGAACCTTTGGCAGTGACGCTTGGTAAGCGTCCCAAGCATACTGCGTAAATTCCACAAACTCCGTAAACTCGCTCATAACTTCTTCCTGGTCGGAAGACGAAGAATTAAAAAATATCTCGTAAGACATAATTAACAAAATGTGTTAGAAGGTGTTTATGAGAAGTGTGACTTTACCTGGGTTTGAGTCTGTGTGACGGTAGATTCAACCCTGTGGATTAGTCGGTCAAAAAGTCGGAACGATGGTTACAAAAAATAAATAAATAATATATTGTTTGTTTTAAATTATGTAATGAAATGGTTTATTCATTTGTTCATTTCATTACGTCTGTAACCACCAATTTCATTAAATAGACACGCTATAGTTTTTCTTTATTCCATTACGACATGGAATCACATTTTGCCATACTTCATTTATTTCAACGTTCATTGCATCATTATAAACAACATGTGTAAATGCTTTATTCCATTCAAACATAGCAACCAAATATGTCAATGTAACATTAATTACTCATTCAATAGCATCTTCCAATATTTTAAAACTCGAGTTAACTCGACCGGTTGAACCGTAAAACCGATCAGATAACCAAAAACCGATTTTAAGCAAAATTAATCGAACTCGACCGAGTTTATTAAAAAACCATTTTTCAAACCATTACTATTATCATTCCTTTTTCGATCAAACCCACCCTGTTTTAATTAAATGAATAAAAAAATTACCCTTTTCCACGTGAACCCGCCAAAAACAATTCGAGTGCAATTAACAATTCCCCCAATTTGTTTCATCATCATCATCATCATCACTTATTCAGGTAATCATCATCACCACTTCAATTCCTCATATATAATCATTAACACACTACACATTTTCACTACTTACTAAAAATTAGGGTTTCATTTCAACTATAACCGCTTCACTTAACTTACTAACTAACCGATCAAAATAAAACCTGTATGCATGACCTAATTTCACTACTTTTATCTGTCATATTAGTATTCGTTTAATTATTGTTACTGATTCAGAATTTTGCTTACAGGAATGTAAATACGCTCGGTTCGGTTTTCGGTTGTGACGATGAGTTCAGAGCTTTTGGAGATTCATCCGCAAGAGATTCGGTTCATTTGTGAGTTTTTTCATCTCTTTATTATGTTTTTTTTTGCATGTTAGTTATGGTTGAATATAAAGTTAGTTAGAACGTATAGATTTGTAGAGTCGGTTACTATTTCAGTTTTGCAGTTAGGTTTTTATGTGTACAGTAATTAGTATCGGAGTTGTTTAAGACGAAAGTGAGCGTATCTGTGTCTCAGATGCTTACTAAGTTGCTAGGTACGGTGGAAGTTAAAGTTGAGATCGTGAAACTTGATATACGTATATAATCTAGAGTCAGCCGTTATGCGTACATGCGAGTTAGTAATGGAGTTGTTAAACGCGATACAGAAGGTTTTTGTGTTTCGGATGCTATAGGTTAAGTACTTTCATAGCCATATCAGTTAACAATAGTGTGTAAATGAAGTCATTTTTTGAAGTTATCGGAGACAAAAAAACAGATTTAATCCGTATATTGGAGAGTGTTATCATCTTATTGTAATGCACCGTTGTCAGTGTCAGAAGTTAAAACTAACAAAGTTATATGAGGTTGCTCTACTATAAGTCTATAAGTGATCATACTACTATTTTTACGAATGCAAGAGCTGTGGACATATTACAAGTGACTAGTTGATTACATATGCACTTAAGTACATAGTAGCATCTAATTCATTCACCAATTTGATCATTCTATCAGTAGTACATTGCAACTATGTATGCGACTTCAATGCAAGTATACAACTTATTTTAGGAGCATATTTCACCAGTCCTTGCAAATTGTCTATAACAATTAGAATGCTTAATACAACTTGTGGCGAGATCTGATTATATGATTTCATTTGGGTAAATGGTTAATTCTGGTTGTAATCAGCACATACAGCCGGGTGAATGTTGGTTGTGTGTGGGTGGGTGGGGAGGTGTTGATGATAGTGAGAGATTGAGAGGCAGTGGGCCACTACGGATAGCTACAGTAGCACTTCTTCTGACTTCTGCTACTGAAGGTGACCTTTAGAGGGTTTAGGGTCTTTCGTAGCCTAGGCTCTCATACCTTAAAGAGATTTCAGTTGCACAGAGCCCCACATAATAAGGGAAACACAATCAACTATAACAAAAGAAATGAAATCAAATCCCTGATCATGCCTAAAATCAGTGGTCTAAAAAAGTGAGCAATGCCTATTGCGAGTAAAGGTGCATCTTCACAATTTAGAAAGTCCTTACTAATGTAAATAATTCTCACAAGATCATGTAGGACATGCCATACATGACATTATACATTTTTTCGGTTTAAGACTTTGGATCTTCTTTCACAATAAGCTTCTTTCGAAGCACTTGGTTCTTATCTCAGGAGGTTGAGACCCTTCATTGTTTGACTCGCCTCTAGTTGAGAACAACATTTGTTAGTCTTGTTTCTGTAGACTTCTCTTTAAACTGCACGAAATGGTTTTTGTGGGTGCCTTGTTTTTAATGTATGGAAATGTCTATACACTCAAGTGTAGGTCTACGCTATATTTTTTAGACAGGATTGGGCTAACTCTTCATGTTCTTATTCTCTGTTCACATTAGCGGAATACAAGAAACCAAGCTCATGTTCTATTCGACTGGCCAATAAGTCTGATTACCATGTTGCTTTTAAGGTTTGAATCTTATTTTTGATATCTAAGGCTGATTTCTATTCCTAAAGATTTCATAGGCAGATTTATCCACACGAAGTAATTTTTTTGGCAGGTTAAAACTACATCTTCAACGAAATACTGTGTCAGACCAAATGCTGGAGTTATTAAGCCAAATTCGGCAAGTGATTTCACAGGTATAAGCTTGCTTTTTGAAAAGTTATTGAATGCGTGGCGGTTCTTCCTGACTGTTAAATGAAGTTATGTTTAAATATATGAGCATGCTGAATTATAAACGGTATCTGTTGGAATGCTTTCCGTATTACTTCAAGCACATTGTCTTACTATAGGTCTTTCAAACTTGACAATTTAGCTCAAGGTTATATAATTGAGAAGTCCCTTGAGCATATTTTCTGGTGTTCTACTTGTACTTGCTGGGCATAATAACTCATATTATATTCTTTTTTGTTCTGTCTTTTTGAAGTTAAGGTCGTATGTTTGACATCTAAGAGATCAATAAAAATCGGAAGCCAAGATGGCTAGATGTAAGAGAACCCGATGTATGCATTTGGGCATTGTATGATGACATGTGTTATAGTTACATTAACATTTGGAATTCGACATCTTATTAAGTATTGATGGAACAGATATTTTTATTACAAGTATCATTTGATTTGTTTTTGGTCCACATGCCCATCTTGTAGGATAATGTTGCATTTAAAATCACGATTATCTGTTTTATTAATGATGGATCCTGCTAAATGTTTTTTTAATAAAAATAGCTGTTATATGAATTGTAAGAACCCACAACACTCGATTAACTGCGGAATCTTTGATGAATCTCGTTTCCAGAAAATACATATTTTGAAAGCAATATTTTGAGTTTCAAAGTAAATAATGATGATATCTTCTTGTTTTACATGTTTTCTGTTCCTAACTTTTTGGTGTCACCACAGTTACTATGCAACCGCAAAGAGTACCGCCTCGTGATTTCATTTGCAAGGACAAGTTTTTAATTCAAAGCACAATTGTTCCCAAGGGTACAAAAGAAGAACATATCACATCTAGCATGGTTGGCATCAACTATCACGAACTTATTGCTTTAACAGTGAATTCCTTTTATCTGATAATCTGATTAATCACTTTTTCAGTTTGCTAAAGAGGAGGGTAAGCTTGTTGAGGAAAAAAAGCTAAAAGTGATTCTTCTCAGTCCGTTCAACTCACCAGTATTGTCACCAATGAATGGGATATCAAGAATGAGACCATCATATACAACAACAGAATCAGAAGATAATTGGGTTGAAAACAATAGCTTTCATGCCAAGGTAAGAGCTTACTGTATTTGTATATGGAAGGTATTTATTTTCACTTTGTCTATTATTTCTTACATGTCATATTCATTTTCCAATATCCGTGATGGACGTGTCACAATCCTTTTAGGCCTGAGTGGGGGTGGGGGCGGGGTTGTGTGGCTTCAGTCCACCTTATATGTCGTCCCTAACAAGATATGTAGGCATATTTAAGGCCAACAGTCCTTAAACTATCAGGTCCCGGTCCCTTTAGGCCCTGTTGGTTTTTTTTAATATCTAAAACTCTTGGCGTGAAATAATATGTACTAATAGTTTATCATATACTCAGTAATAAATAGTTGAATGTTTTGTTACATAGATAATGTATTTTATAGTTTAATATTAACTAATTATAAAAAAGAAAGTACCTCCAACAATTCTATTAAGTTTTTTGAAATGTTTACAAAACTGGATACAAGTATGCTGACATGATCCTTGAGAATGTGAAGACATTTACATTTCCATGATTTAAAAGTAATATAAATATTAATTGAATCAATTGCTTATCTAAACCATCCACCATTCCCTTCGTCTCAAAGTAATCTTGCCTAGGATCGGGTCCAGGCTTTCTTGGGCCAGTTGTGGGCGAGGCTTGTGTACCATTCCTGGGTTATGGTCCTTGCATCTCTAGTTGGTTGGTAACTTTTGGCCAAAGTAATGATGACTTCCCTCAGAGTTAATTATAATCCCACTTTGGTTACATATACTGGTTTCTCTGTTTGAAATAATACTGAGGTTGGAACTTCCCTCTAGTTCTTTCAGTTGTGTCCCTCAACTGTAAATTCTTATTTCTACGTACAGAAAATAATTAGCACATTGCTTTTCTAAATTAATGCTAGGTTGATGAGGACATAGAGGTGTACAGAAGAGATAGTGGACTTTTGGAGGCAACAAAATATGAACATTCTATAAGCAGGACACATACAGACGACCTGCAATTAATCAATGAAGTGGAAGAGATGAAGTCAAAACTGAAAGAATTCGAGTCAATACTTAGACAGGTCAGTTGTTAGTAATTTTTGACATTTGTTATGAAGATTGGATTAACTAAGCACTAAGTTATGTATTCATCAAAACCCATTTATATTCTTAGCTTGGTAAACGCTGACTCAGATTTATATGATGCACAGGAGAATCTGCGAACCAATCAAAACACGAGAACAAGAGTGATTGGATTCCAAGTTCTATTTGTATCTGTGGTGGCACTTGTTAGCCTTTGCCTTGGTTACATGTTGCACAGCTAGTGTGCAATACTTATGAGCCGATCTAAACGAGTGCTAATGACCAGGTGAGTGTCTATATGTATGACATCTTAATCAAATACAGCAACAGGCGAAGCTAGTTACGATGTAAATACTTTGACCATACCAAGAGAATTTCAATGTTTGACTCTGGATTTTGATAGAGTTTGAAGAGTGATTTACTATAGTCACAATTGGTGATCGGATTTGACTTTTTTCACGGTCAAATTATATTGACAGTCAGTTTTTACAGTGTGATCATGCTTTCACCCATCCTATTCGGTAGTCCCTTCATTCTTCTGGTTTAGTTATTGCCTGCACCTTATGGGAAGACCCAACCTTATATCAGATGCTATCAAACTCATGTGCAACACTCAACTACAGAACATTATCTTTTTGTAGTCAATTTACTTGTTTCCAGAACCTGTCTATAAATATAACTGTGCATTTTCTCTACATTACCGACTTAACCGATGCTTTGAAGTTAGAAAGTACAAACTTTAGTCAAGTTAAGTCATTAGTAGCTCTTAAAACTGGTTCAATTGCCGAAATTTGGATTGTGTGAAGTGTGAATTTTGATGATTGAAATGTTTTTTATATTGTCCCAACAAATCCCCTGCCACACAACTAATATATAATGTACAGTACTAGACTACTAGTACTACTTTCACGAAGGTCAATCTATTAAAATGTTCAACTTTTACAGGTTCATCTTTACTACTGATGTAACTTCAATTGATTTATCAAAGCTGGTACATAATTTATGCTTCATATATGGTGAAGACTGGAGAGGCCTCTTCCCAATTGAATGCTTATGAAATCCACTATCAATCAAGGATTGATCTTTGAAGGGGTCTTTTTACAATTTATTAATACCCGTAGCCTACTGGCTGTTGATGCATATGCAATTATGCAAACTAAGAATAAGTATTTTATCGGGTAACCCTTTAAAAGATAAATAAATTGTGCATGCAATAAACATGTAAGAAAAGTAAGTCGTTTTAGATGGAGTTGATTACAGTATAAATTATTTACCATTGGAGCAATTATGCAAACAAGATCTACCAATCACATCATTGTGTGATTGCAATATAAAAGTTTTATAGATATAGCATTTCTCATACCATTAAACCAGTGCATATATGTTGCATACTTCTTTACATGCCAACTAATGTGGTAACATATGGATTCAACAATGATGACCATGGCTTTAAACAGAAATATTAGGGTGTGTTTAGTTGTAATTTTTTTTTCTTGTTTCCTATCTTTAGTTTTGTAAAAATTTGAAAGAGAAATTTATCTTTACAAAAACATTTGAAAATACAAAAAACGCGTATAGTTAATGTTTGTGTTTTCTGTTTTGAATAAGGGGAGAGAGTGTTGTGGGTTACAAAGGAAAACAACTATTTGTTTAATTTTTTTTGTTAAGTTAGGAAATTGGGATTTTGTGTTTTGCAAAATATTTTGTTGAAAAACGTTAATTTGAACGCGATCTCTGTTTTCTTTGTTTTCCACAAAACATTTTCCCTCAACTAAACGCACCCTATACCTTGGGAATAGATCACTAGAATGGTATTAGCTGAATATTACTACTAGTATGATTTATGCCTTTATGGAGTTAACTGAAACTTTTAAACTATGTTTATTGAGTTAACGGTTCATGTGGTGTGCTCAGTATCACGGATTTGTTCCATCTCCGATACTAATTACAAATATGGTTCTACAAACACGCTTTGCTTTCGGTTCTGTTTCATTGCCTTTTTCCTTTCAGCAACAAAAGGCGAAATTGTTTATATACTTGAAAGACCAAAATGAAATTAGTTCAAGTGTTCAACTATTTGAACTTTGAAGGTGCTATGAAGCAATATAATTAAATACACAAGGACCATTTTTGTAAATCACTCCTAATTTATTACAGTATTATTAGAAAGTTATAAGTTGAAATTTTAGGTACACCTTGTATCCAACAAATACAAAGACACAAAAGTCAACTGAAGTGACTGAACCTTGAGCACATCAGTCAACGATCAAAAAACCAACATTCAGTAATGGAACAAGAATCTGAAACGATGATGAAGCTGTTTTCACATCAAATGAGCTCATGCTCTCGTCGTGTTCGTTTTGCTCTTCACTTAAAAGGTTTCAACCAAATATATATGTTGCTTTTTTGTAATTAAGGGTGTTTACTGTTTAGTTTTGCTTATTTGATGAGCTTATTGCCAGAGAAACCAAAAGCTCAACCTGATAAGCTCGTAAATTGTAATCCGTTAAAAATGAGCTTGTCAGTTTTTTTAAATTATAGTTAGGCCCATCAGTTTAGGATTTTTTTTTTAGCTTATGAGGTTGTAAAAATGTAGTAAGGTGATAAGTTCACTTTTAATGGCTATGGGCTTATTTATAAGGTCAAGTTGATAAGCTCATAATATGTTAGAAATGAATTTATCGGCTTTTTCAGATTATAATTAGGCAATCAAATAAGCTAAATATTCACCCTCTTAGTCTAGACTTATATATAGATACAATACCATTTAAGGGGATTAGTCACTAATTTGTGTTTGTTTGTTTGTGGTATTCATTGCAGGGCTTAAATACGAGTGCATTAATATTACCTCCGTTGGTGATCCTGGTGAGAATATGTACTTTTTTGACACTTTAGAAATTGAGTATATGTAGTTTTTTCAAGTTTAAATTTGTTTTTAAGTTGATATCATCTAGGGAAAGTTGGTAACAACGTACCGTTAGATGTATCGTTAAGTCGTTAGTAAGATAAACGCACTCATCATCTTTATACTAGGTTCTGACAATGTTTTAGATATTTAGATAACTTGATTCATAAAACATCTTTGATACTTACGGGCTATGTTAAGTCACTTATACTACTAAGGTGTGCAATATAAAGAAATCGCTAATTCCTTATGTTAACTTTGAAATACAGAACTTCTAAAGGTGAATCCTATGGGTTATGTACCTGCTCTGGTGGACGGCACTACTGTAGTTTCAGATTCTTATGCCATCTTATTAGTGAGTCATTCGTGTTTCATATTTTTTTTATGAAAATTGTTACAAAAAAATGTTGCTAGCGGCGCAGCTTGTTGCTCGTTTGCCTTCCACCTCTATATAAATCCAAATAAATTGATTAAATTTAAAAAAATAAAATAAAAAGGTTTCTTTAACAATGTCATTTACAGTATCTGGAAGAAAAATTCCCACAACATGCTTTGTTGCCACAAGATCTCATAAAGAAATCGATAAATTATCAGGTAAATGGCCTTACATTTCATTCACTCATATGACATTTATAAAATTTATTTCAAGTCAATTACTACTTGTTTGTGGCAGGTTGCAAGTATCGTTTCTTCCAGCATTCAACCTCTTCAGAATATGACGTTAGTTGTGAGTTCGGTGACTTTTGTTTTTAGTATGCAATCATGCCATTTTTCTCTTCTCATATCACAATTGACAATGTATCTATTTAACAGAATTATATTGGGGAACTTGTTAGTCCTGACGAGAAGCTTCCTTGGGCTCAATATCATATCCGGAAAGGGTTTGTAGGTAAGGATCAAACTGACTTAGGAATTATTTCGCAAAAACTGGTGATCATCATGAAATGAAATAAAGTTAAGAGGTAAAAATGCAAGATAAAAACTTCTTTCAGGAGATCGAATACAAAATTGAGCTTATAGAAAACAAATTAGACTGATTAATAACAGATGGTGGCAATATGAGAATTGTGTCAAGGTTTACATCAAATCAGAGTGATTACTGATAAGGTTTATTTGGCGCAAGTATAATAAAATATAAATTTCAGTTATGACGTGATTGGAGAATATAATTTATGTAATATAACTAGTTGGCAGCAATATTTCTCGGGTATATATATTTTCCCCCTTGTTTGTTTTATGGGTTTGATAAAGTGAGGACCATTTCGATTAAAGGCAGGTCCATATTATCTCAAGAGATTTTTTAAATTACTTCTGAAATCAAGAAAGTCCTATATACGAGCAAATGATCAATCTTCTTATTATGTGATCACTTCCGCAGCTCTTGAGAAGCTCTTAGCAAACCATGCTGGAAAATATGCCACTGGAGATGAAATTTTCCTGGTATGTTTATTGTTGGCCTTGAGATGTAGAGTTTATGCTGCATATAGAATGTTTAGATCTTTAGATGAGCGTGAATGGAACATCAGTTTTTAAATCTCACCGGATGCCTGAAGAACATATTTGTTAGTTTCATGGCTGCAAACAATGATTTACACTCTCTCCATGTTACAATTAGATTTCCCTTCTATTTTTGAAGCTCAAACCTAATAATCATAATCCACCAGTTATCTTAATTCTTATATACTTCTACCACAAATTTATGTTCTGTTCTTGTACTTATTCTACACTCCAACTTAGTTACAACTTGCAAAATTTTATTCCAACATCGCTTTAATCACGTTATAGGTTACCAAATGTTCTCTTTTGGCTCCTAAACAGGAACATGATTCCTATTTCGGGATATTGGCAATCTAAATTATGAGGTTCAGTGGGATGTTAAGAATTAGGCTCAAGCTCTCTAAATTATTATTTCATTTTGTGATAAGTTGGAATATTTGTTATACGAAATTAATTATGTTCATCATATATACCTTATTGGTTACTTGCAGGCAGACTTGTATCTGGCTCCCCAAATAGATAATGCACTCAATCGCTACAACGTTGACATGGTAATGCCTCCTCACAAGCTACTAATATGCATATATTTATCTTTTTAGTTTTTATAAGTTGCATATAACTGTCGGAATGTTCTAATGTTAGAAAAAGGTTCTCTTCTAACTTGTTTTTGGAAGCCAATACAATTGGGAGACAAAAGCCTCAAATGGGCGTGGGAATGCATATTTGAGGGTTTACAAGAGTTTGTAAACTGGGATTGGGAAATAAATCATAAAAGATACCAAAATAGATTACAGTTATTTTCAAATTAAGGAAAATCTTTGAATTATGGAACTCAAGTCAGTTTATGATTTATCTTGCGAGTCGTGTCAGTTGATGCTCATCTAGGAGTGATATAGGATAAGGTGGTATTTTTAACCCGTTTACCTTAAATGGGTGGTTTGTGTTATATGTTATATCCAACGGGTAGGGTATATATAGTTGTGGCTGAAGATGAAACTTACATATAGAAAGGGTGAAACACTGCCAAGGTTAATTACAGTTTTTGCAACCTCCCAATCTGCTTCTTACGTAGTATTAAGCTTTTTTTATTGTTTTTATTAGTATAATCTTTATAATCACATTTAATAAATTAGTTTATGTTAAACATCCCAAAAAATGGTCAAGACAAGCGTTGACAGGTTAACCTGCCAAACCCTCCCCCTTATGACCCAGAATTTATACATTACTCGTTTTGACCTGTAAATCTACCCATGTTTCAACATCTAGATTTAGATTTGTGGATGCTTTTCCACCTTTGTCTTCTGTTTTTGCTGTTAATCATTTTTGCTTTATTAATTGGTGCAGACCGACTTCCCCCTCCTGCTTAAATTGAACAAGGCTTACAGTGAAGTACCATCTTTTCAACAGATTCTGGCTGACAAACCAAAAGAACCCTCAGGTTGAGTGAAGTAGCTGGTACATTCATATGTATTTACTTTCCTTCTCTAGATTAATAATAACTTGATATCTCAGAATCTGTTTCTGAATCAGATGACCACAACTTTTTTCTGATTTGACATGTGTTGATGTTGTTACTCTGATGTGTTGCCTTCAGATTTTATCAAGCTACAATAAGATGCGCCATCTCAAGGAAAACCATGTTCAACTTAAGAAGACGCGCTCGAATAAACCTGTTTCCTTTTTGTACGTTACATGTTGTCATAATGTATCTCTTTGTTGGACACTTGTAAGAGTATTCTGTGCACAATGATCTTGAAAACTGAATAATGCGTCAAGTTAGCAATGACCAACAAGTTCTTATAGTTTTATCTCAATCCCTTCCCTTCCCACCTTCGATCGAGCTAGCATGACGACTGAGGTTTCTTCCCCTGGGGTTGTTCCTATATCACAAGTATCATATGTATCTGTATAAACTAATGTATAAGCATTCATAAAGTAATCTAGTATCCTTTCCATTTAACTTCTGCTCTGCTGGCTTTTGTTAATGCGACAGTAGGGATATCCAAGTCTCATTTAACTTCTGGGTGAACTGATTTGTAACTGACATTTAGTACTTTTTTTCTGAAAAATGCTCAGAACTCGGGTAATATTAAAAAAAGTTTTTGTTTTAACGAAGTATGTCATGTGTTACACGCACGGTTAAATATAAAAAGTAACGTCAAACATACATCTTAAAATACAATTTTAAGGTGTTAATTACACGGATTGTACAACATACCCAATCCCGCCGGAGTGGGGTATGGGTAATGACACGGATTGTCCATGTGATATATTTGTTAATCTCACTTATGGTCCTTATTAAGTTGTTAATGGATAGTTATTATTTTTGAAAGTTGTTTCATGGATGGTCCTTGTTACTAACAACTGTTAAAAATCTGTGTCAACTTATGCTAGGCGCATGACACATGACTACATGAGGGTATAAATGGTTATTAACTGATTATTTAAGTTACTTAAAGTTGTCTCTGATGAGATCTCAGATTACATAAGAGTATATTGACTACATCCGGAATGGTTGCCATGGGTCAAACGGGGTGTAACGCTTAACCCAGGGACTAAAATGGTTATAAACTGATTACTTTGGACTCAACTGGAACCTTATAACTTACTTGCTACCCAGAATGTGATAATTTGTTATTAGAAAGTTATTAAAGGACTAAACTAAAATTTGACATCCTTAAAACACAAGTCACCTGAAGTGATTGTTTGATTCAGTCAGCCAAAAATATGAGCACTACAGCAATGGAACAAGGATATCATACTATGAAGCTGTATTCGGGCCTCATGAGCCCAAGCTCTTGTCGTGTTCGTCTCGCTCTAAACATGAAAGGTTTCTATCTCTTCTATGACTACATCAATTCTTCATTATTCTTCTGTAGCTCATTTAGATTTCAAATATATGAAACTAATTTAGAGTACGTTTTTGTTTGTGGTATTTCTTGCAGGGCTTACATATGAATGCATAAATGTTACCCCCTTAGGAGATCCTGGTGAGATTACTGAAAATAACATGCATTTTGACATTTAGAGTTTGAAAGAGTACTTTCTAAGTTTAAATCTGATTTGAGTTGCTATGAGATCTTGGGGAAAAATGTTAACTGCATACAATCAGATATACTACGTATATATTAGAATGGCATTGTAAGTATTCATGAAGTAATGTTTGGATATGCTAATGCTGTAAAAAATGCTATTAGGCTAAAAAAACTCCGCAGCTGGTTGAAAGTGTCGATCAAATCCATTATAATCAAAGGTTTAAGATTAGATATGGCAGAGATTAAGATTTATCCTAAATAAGCATTTCGAAAAAAAGAAACTGAATATAAGCAGAAGCAGTTTGTTATTTCAAACACTCCAAACTGCTGCTTGAATTTGCGCAGATAAGCAGAGAAAATCAGTAATCGCAAACACCCTTTCTATTGACACAGACAAAAGTACAGAAAAACAAACACACACTTTCTAGAGAAAATGTTATTTCCTGAGTACTTCCTGGTCAAAACAAAGGTTTATGTATCTAGGACCCTTCTGCATTTTAAATTTAGATAGCATGCGACTACAAACACCCCTAATTTCATTTCATTTATTATAAAAGAATGAAATAATCACATACTTGATGTCCATCTATGACATACTTAGATTTTAGGCTGTCATGACATAATAGATGTTATGCGAAGGTAAAGTCATTTTAGTCCCACATAAGTGTTGTGACTATAGTGCCGCCTTCTTTTAAACATCGGTGATTCATTAAGGTCAGATGGCTAATTGCACTTATGAATCATGACAAACCTTAGACATATTGTGGGATAGCTTGACACATTTAGTACTGCAAAAATAATTTTTTTATTACTTACGTTGAGCTTTGAATTACAGAACTTCTTAAGGTCAATCCCATGGGTTATGTGCCTGCGCTGGTGGACGGCATTACTGTAGTTTCAGATTCTTATGCCATCTTATTAATGAGTCGTTTTTTTTTTCTTCATTCTTATATCGTTTCAAAAATGATGGTTCAAAAAGGGTGATAGTTAATATTCTTTAATGATCTTTGTGAATTTATAGTATCTGGATGAAAAGTACCCTCAACATGCTTTATTGCCTCAAGATCTTGTCAGAAAAACAATAAATTACCAGGTAACAGTGTTGCATTTTATTCACTCATATGACCATCTAAAAATATATTTTAATACAATAACTAGTTGTCTGTGGTAGGTTGCGAGTATCGTGTCTTCCAGCATCCAACCTCTTCAGAATCTGACTTTAGTTGTGAGTAGCAACTTTTGCTAGTTCTGTCTTTTGGTATCCCACAGTGTTATTTTCTCGTATTATAATTTCCGATACATACATTTAACAGGGGATATATCAGTGAGCTTGTTAGTCCCAACGAGAAGCTTCCTTGGGCTCAATATCATATCAGGAAAGGTTTTTTAGGTATAGATTAAACGACTTAATAGTATTGGATCCATATGTAGTTCTTATGACTTATTTTACCCTTTAAATAAGAGGGTTGAACTCTATTGCAATCATAAAATATGTGTTGGAGAAATTCGACATTTAGCCTAAAGGGCTTTCTGAAGCTTTTGGCAGCAACTTTCTTAAGTATCTCTTTTATCCATTCTAGTTATACTATGAGACGAATCTAGTGAGCAACATTTTGACGAAAGACAAGTCCGTTTTAGATTCATCATCAATTTACTGCTTCATAATACAAGATAATTATCAAATTCATAATTATGTGATCACTTCCGCAGCTCTAGAGAAGTTGTTAGTGAACTTTTCTGGAAAATATGCCACTGGAGATGAAATTTACCTGGTAGGTTTATCTTGGCCTTTGAAAGCTAGACTTTATGCTGCGGGCATATACTGTTTTTAGACCTTTAGGCTGAGCTTGAGTGAAAATGGATTATATTTTTTGGATAATGGCATTATATTTATTAAGGGGTTGATTAGGGATGTTCCAGAGTTAGCCTCTAGTTTTATAAATTTCCTATTTTATTTCATGGTCAGTTATAATATTCATCTATGTAATCAATGATTCTAATCATACCTATCTATTTGGTTGCCTGCAGGCAGACTTGTATCTTGCACCCCAAATTGATAATGCAATCAACCGCTACAAGCTTGACATGGTATGGCCTGCTCACAGGCTACTAATATGTGAAGTTCATATTAATTTTTTTCATAGTTTGCACATAACCTGTCAAATAGGCAATATAATTTTGTCTAAAGATGAAAATAACATAAACAGCACCAAACAGGTATTGGGTTAATCACCATCGACCCAACAGTTAACCCATCACAACCCAAATGACCCGGTCAACAAAAGTCAACCATAAAGAAAAGTCAACGAAGCAGTTACAACCGCCACATAGCAGTTATCAATAACTGCCCAAATCACAGAATCGACACAATGGTTCAATGTACCCTTTCATTACAGTATATAAACATAGTACATTCGTTTGTAAAGATTATGATGACATATTTGATTAATGCATAAACATATTTACAGTTTACTTAATCTTTGCAAAACATTCATTTGGTATACTTGTGATTGAAACGTTTAGACCATAGATCCCGTGATAAAGGCCAACAATTGGTATCAGAGCGGTTTGGTCTATCAACCAACAATCATCATTTACCCAGACTCGTAAAAGTTCCAGAATAAAAAAAAAAAAAAACAGAACAAGTCTCGAATAAAAGGACGGTTATAAAAACAGCCATCAAAAGAGGCAGAATCAACCGTTGTTTTATTGGAGAAGAAAGAAGATCAAAAGTTATCTTCTGAAGAGAGAGAGAGAAATACTGAAAGACTAGTATCTCAAAGAAATAAAAGGACGCGTAGTTTTATCTCAAAAAAAAAGGAGATAAAAGGGTTAATAAGTAGTGAACGCGTGTACAGATAAGGGCCAGATACAGGATTTTATTTTAGTTAAGGCATCGGGTTAGACCATCAACCCCTCCAGGTTCCAAAATTTTCAAAACCACTTTATTTTACATTATATATTTTGATATATACAGTTTTTAGATTGATAAGTTATTTTAAAACATTATTAAAATCTTATCATATTTTGTTTAGTATATCTAACCTAGTTTTTACACTACTTAGAATACTGACTAGGAATAATTTGTAAGGAGTAATTAACCTTAGGTTATTCAGTTTAAATTTTATAATCTCCGAGGATAGTTTAAAAATTGTTAAAACTATACCTAGAAAAGTTTTACACCCATTTGAGGAAGATAAAACATTAAGAGCTCATTTTGAAATAAGAATTTTTTTAAATAAAAACACTTTGTGTTAAAAATTCTTTATTGGAGATTTGTTGTCATTTTAAGATATGACGAACGACAGTGGTAAAAAGGAACCTAGTACTAACATTTCGAATAGTACACCCCAATTTCAATGCCCAATCCTAAAGCCCGCGAATTACTCACTATGGGCAATTCGAATGCAAATCATTCTCGAAGCGAATGGTTTATGGGAAACAATTGAGCCGACCGAAACGACTCAATCCGATAAGAAAAAGGAAAAAACCGCTATTGCTTTCCTTTACCAAGCCTTACCCGAAGAACAATTACTTCAAATAACAAAGCATAAAACCGCAAAAGACATTTGGAATGCTTTGAAAACTAGACACTTTGGCGAAGACAGAGTTAAACAAGCAAGACTACAAACACTCAAATCCGAATTTGAGATGTTATATATGAAGGAAGATGAAACAATCGACACTTTCACCACAAAACTCACAACTCTCGTAAACAAAGCCGCTAGTCTAGGACACACAATAGAAGATGAAACCTTAGTACGGAAATTACTAAATGCTGTACCCGAAAGGTATTTGTAAATAGTCGCATCTATAGAACAATATTCCGATCTAAGTGAAATGACATTAGAAGAGGCAATAGGAAGACTTAAGACCTACGAAGAAAGGATTAAGTTCAAGAAAGGAAAACAAGTGGACAGTCAAGACAAACTGATGTTCACACGACATGACAATAGAGGGAAAAATTTCAGAGGACGTGGACGTGGAAAATATAAAGGATGGAAGAACCACGATAAAAATAACCACGAGAAGAAGGATGGAGAAAACACTCACAATCACTTCAACAAACAGAATATTGATTTTAGCAAAGTTAGATGTTACAAGTGCAATAAGACTGGTCATTATGCATCTAAGTGTTATACAAAACCAAACACTAGTATGCAATCTAATCTTGTCGAAGAGGACTTAGAACCCACCTTATTAATGGCAATATTAGAAGACCCACATGTAACAAAGCTAAAAGATCAAAAGGTCTCGCTACACGAAGAAGATGTAGGATATAAAGAGACAAGTGTTGATAGTCAATGGTACTTAGACAATGGAGCTAGTAACCATATGACTGGAATAAGAGAACACTTTAAAGAACTAGATGAGAACGTTAGTGGAAAAGTAAGATTCGGAGATGGATCTCATGTAGAGATTAAAGGAAAAGGTTCAATCCTATTAGAATGTGAAGACGAGAAACAAAGAATCATATCTCAAGTCTATTACATTCCTAGCTTGAAAAACAATTTATTGAGCCTTGGACAATTTACCGAAATAGGTTGTAAAGTTGTAATGGACGACGATGAACTACGACTTTATGACATGGACAACAAAATCTTCTTGATAGTCACAAGACAAAGAAACCGTCTATACAAAGCAAGTCTGAAGATAGGCACACCTGTTTGCTTATTAGCAAACTTAAGTGACAACACTTGGTTATGGCACGCACGATTAGGACACCTCAACTTTGAATCATTAAAATCTATGACTCAAAGAGAGTTAGTTCAAGGAATACCTGCCATTAAACATACAACACAAATTTGTGATGTTTGTTTAGTTGGTAAACACAGCAGAGCACCATTTCCCAAGAAAGCAAAAACTAGATCAACATCACCATTAGATTTAGTTTACGGAGATTTATGTGGACCAATAACACCACCAACACCATCTGGAAAGAGATATATATTCTTGTTAGTAGATGACTACTCAAGATATATGTGGGCGTATTTCCTAAGTACGAAAGATCAAGCTTTCGGTACTTTCAAGGAATACAAAGAAACAATAGAGAAGGAGCTAAGGATAACATTGAAAATGTTAAGAACTGATCGTGGAGGAGAATTCACATCTAACGAATTCACTCAATACTGCAAAGAAAACGGCATAGCACGACAACTAACCGCACCTTACTCACCACAGCAAAATGGAGTTGTTGAACGAAGAAATAGGACAATCATGTCTACTACGAGATGCATGATGAAAGCAACTAACATGCCACAAAATTTTTGGGCTGAAGCTGTTAGACACGCTATATACATTCTAAACAGCGTTCCTACAAGAGCCTTAGAAGACATCACTCCATATGAAGCAATTAAGGAGAAAAAGCCAAACTTAGAAAGTTTAAGAGTTTTTGGTTGCATAGCATATGCAAAGGTACCATCACAACATCTAACAAAGTTAGATGATAGAAGTAACAAAATGGTATACTTAGGAAGCGAACAAGGATCAAAAGCCTATAGATTGTTTGATCCAACAACACAAAGAATATGTGTTAGTAGAGATGTGAAGTTTAAGGAGGATGAAGCATGGGACTGGAAGGAATACCTAGATGAACACACCAACGTTGAACCCAAATGGTTTGACTTCAAAGTCGAAAACCTTGAAGCCACAGATGAACATCAGGAAAACGAAAACTATCCAGATGAAGAAGACAATGATATCCCTGCAAACGATGCATGAATATGAAACATCAGCAACTGACTCACCCTCACAAATATTTCGCACACCATCTACAATTTCATCACGAATAAATACTCAAATTACACCAACTACCTCAAGACATTCAACCAATCAAAGTAACTCAATTGCAACCCGGAATCTACATCCAGACTTTGATCACACACCACTACAAGGTTTTAGAACATTGAATGATCTATATGAAAACACCGAGGAAGTTTTACCCGAGCATTTATTACTAGCTGAAGATGAACCAAAGAATTACAAGGAAGCATCAAACGATCAAAAATGGATCGAAGCAATGAAGGTCGAATTAGATTCCATCAATAGAAACAATACATGGGAACTAACCACACTACCAAAAGGACAAAAAGCCATTGGATTAAAGTGGGTATTCAAGACCAAGAAAGATGCTAATGAAAATATAGTCAAGCATAAAGCTAGACTAGTAGCAAAAGGCTACATACAAGAGCATGGCATAGACTTTGAAGAAGTCTTTGCACCTGTAGCAAGAATGGAAACAGTCCGATTACTATTAGCCATAGCTGCTAATAACAAATGGGAAGTACATCACCTAGACGTCAAATCTGCATTTCTGCATGGAGACTTAAAAGAAGAAGTGTATGTTACACAACCCGAAGGATTTATAAAAGAAAATGGAAAAGTATACAGATTGATAAAAGCTCTATACGGATTAAGACAAGCACCACGTGCATGGAACATAAAGTTAGATAATACCTTGAAGTCCTTAGATTTCAAGAAATGCGCTTTAGAACAAGCTGTCTACACAAAGAAGTCAAAAGACTCAATACTTCTAGTAGGAGTCTATGTGGATGATTTAATCATCACTGGCACACCAAAGAAAGAAATAGACAAGTTCAAAGCTCAAATGGAAGAGAAGCTCGAGATGAGTGACCTAGGATTACTATCCTACTACTTAGGAATTGAAGTCACACAAACTGGAGGTGACATATCAATAAAGCAATCCGCCTACGCAAGCAAGATCCTAAAAGAAGTTGGAATGCTAGACTGCAACGAAACTTTAATACCTATGGATCCAGGAACAAGACTAACAAAGAACACTGAAGAAACAACGGTCAACTCAACTGAATATAGAAGCTTGATTGGATGCTTACGATACTTGTTACATACAAGACCCGACTTAAGTTACTCCGTTGGATTACTTAGTCGTTTTATGCAAGAACCGAAGGAACAACACATGAAAGCTATAAGGCAAGTACTACGCTACGTTAAAGGAACAAAAGATTATGGAATCACCTACAAGTACAATGGAAGAAAACAAATACAAGGTTATAGTGACAGCAGCTACGGAGTCAACACTCAAGAAGGCAAAGGCACTACTGGAATTATCTTCTACTACGGTGAATCACCAATCAGCTGGAGTACACAAAAACAAGCCACGGTAGCTCTATCATCATGTGAGTCCGAATTCATTGCAGCAACAGCAGCAGCAACACAAGCATTATGGTTAAAGAGACTGCTTAGCAAGCTTACACACACGGAAGAAGAAAAAGTTACAATACTGGTCGACAACAAGTCCGCCATCGAACTAATGAAGAATCCCGTATTCCACGGAAGAAGTAAGCACATTGACATAAAGTACCACTTTATAAGAGAATGCGTCGAAAGAGAAGACCTACAAGTCGAATTCATAAGTGGAGAATTTCAGAAGGCTGACATACTGACGAAGGCATTACCGAAGATCAGATTCCTCACCATGAGACAACTAATTGGAGTCAAAGATCTAAAGCAAGCCGATTGTGATTAAGGGGGAGAATATTGGGTTAATCACCATCGACCCAACAGTTAACCCATCACAACCCAAATGACCCGGTCAACAAAAGTCAACCATAAAGAAAAGTCAACGAAGCAGTAATAACCGCCACATAGCAGTTATCAATAACTGCCCAAATCACAGAACCGACACAATGGTTCAATGTACCCTTTCATTACAGTATATAAACATAGTACATTCGTTTGTAAAGATTATGATGACATATTTGATTAATGCATAAACATATTTACAGTTTACTTAATCTTTGCACAACATTCATTTGGTATACTTGTGATTGAAACGTTTAGACCATAGATCCCGTGATAAAGGCCAACAACAGGCTGAAACTCTGCCGTGGTGTATTACCATGCTTGCAACCTCTTATATCGTTTAATTTAAATATATAATATAGATTGTTGCATTAGTATAAATTTTATAATCATAATCATTAATTTAATTATCTATAAAATTTAAAAAAATGAAGAGTGTTCACAGGCCAACCCAACCCGTTCTGACCTGGTATTTAAGCATGACTTGTTTTGACCGACCCACATTTTGCTGGTCTTATTGATTTTTATTGTTTCCTGTTTCTGCGTAATGTCATTATCCTAATGAGTGAAGTTCTCCATTATTTGATGTAGACAGAGTTCCCGCTCCTGCTTAAAGTGAACAGCACTTACAATGAAACACTATCTTTCCTGGCTGAAAAGCCGCAACAACCCTCAGGTAGTTCTGAATTTGGTATTTCGGAATCAGTTGATGATCTCTTCTGTAAGTTTATGCTTACAGCTTAGAAAGACGTCTGATTTGAACAATGTGTTGATGTTTTAGCTTTGTTATGTCACCTTCAGATTTCGTCAAGCTACCATGAGATGCCACTTTTCTAGGGAAAACCATGTTCGACTCTGAAAGATGCACTTCAATAGGCTATCTTTACTTTTGTAACTTGTGCGTATTGTATCTCTTCCTTGGACACTGGTAAATGATACTCTAAAATGATCATGAAAGCTGAATAATGCATTAACTTGGCAGTGACCAAAAAGTTCTTATAGTTTTGTCTTGATCCTTTCCCACCTTAGATTGAGCTAGCATGGCAACTTCCTTCCCTGGAAACCGTTCCCATCTCACTATGCTGCACTAGCAGAGTTTTATATGCAGGTGTGCTAAGTGATGCTTTTTGGTTCATTCATAAACATGATGTCCATACCGGATAAGTTATTGAGTCTTCCGCATGAAACTAGTCATGTAATGTATGTTGGAAAATTTTGGTGAATTATTTATGTTTCGCCAAATTAAGTGATGCTTTTTGGTTCATTCAATTTGTTAATGACTTCATAACAATCATTTTGAATGTCAGTTAATAGACTTAATGATTAAAAGTGACTTTGAATGTCATTATAAGGGTTTAATGAACCTTGGGTTTTCTTTTTTGGTGTATAAGTACAACCTCTCAGTTGTATAGCAAAAAAGATCAGGAAAAACACCAAGAAAAAACATTCATTTTCACATGAACACACTTGACCTTCGTGAGAATTTCAGGCATATAGTCACTTCCGGCAGTACAACTGCTTTGATCGTTGTACCCTGGGAGAGACGCCGAATATATGACAAATCTGTTTTAAGGGAAGCGTGTCAAACACGTGCCTCAATCATGTTCATTCGGTTCTATCTTCTTTATGTGTCTTTTTTTTCCCTCTAATACCGTTTATGTTTGTGACTTTAGATTACAATTTTCCGTTTTTCATGTATTGTATCATTATTGTGATTTCTAATTATGGATACCTTTTACTACAATCTTAAAACAGATTTTCCGCCATAATATTATCAGAAATAGGATAACATTCGTGGTTTTTAGATTAAAAACAAGTTAACATTTATGTTATCACATCGCTTAAAGCCAAAGTACTTAGAAAAGAGTAATGTTAGACATATATATGAATCTACAACAAACTATAGGAGAAACGATAAAAGTTTCATAAAGTTTTCATGTGGATCTCAATTTGTTCATAGATAAAATGAACACATTTTACCTTCCATTGATCCGATGGTTAAATATTATTTCTGATTTTTAATTGAAAATTCATTTAATAAAACTGATAATAAAAGAGAGGTATTATGGTCTTTTCACCTAAACTCCCCCACTACCTATCACAAACATAACTAGTTACTACACACTTTTTTCACACACCTCCCATCATAATGAAACCTTAACTTTTTCTCCAATATCAACAATCACAAACATGATCAAAATGATGGATTAATAAGTGAATCGTGTAATTCACATATAATTAAGGCCTGATTCGTCTTCTATTCAAAATGATTCATCACAAACATGATCCAATCGCTTATGAAAATCTCGTTTTATGGTGATTTTATACTTTGATTTGATGTTTTTGTTCGTATTAAGGTTATTGAAGTTGTCATCAACCGTAAAAAAAATAGATTTTTATAATATGTTGGGTTTATATGGTGTATTTTGTATATTTTAAGGTTCATAATGATTTAGTGATAAATTATTGCAATTTTTTATCGTTAAATATGATGTTAATAAGTATGAGTTGTGTTATTTTGGAAACTTAAAATCCCTCGCATACTAATGGATAAATCCGGACCACAAATTTAACAAACACGATTTAAGGAAAAAAAAACATGGAGTGACTAAAGTTGTAAATTTTGACCACCTTTCTTTTTTATAATTAAAACCCACTTTCATCTCTCATTTTAAAAATTACGTATCTCAAAAACCGTAAACCGTTAACTTACAAAAATTACATCATCGTAACGAGCATTTAAATTATCTTTCAATATAGGGGCACTTTCATATACTTTTGACAAACGTTTTTTTTCGGTTTTTTTTGGTATTTTGTTTCGTCTCGGTGCAGTATTTTGTTTGAAATATCACTTGTGATATAACACTAATCTGTAATTTTAAACACTCAACATGTTGTTTTAAAATTAACATTAGTATTTGTGTAAAACTCCAATAATTCACCGTTTTTTGCATTTAAAAATTCAAATTCTTAGCTTTTCAACCATATATCACACATAATTTTTGAACATTTAAATCATTAAGTATATTCATAGAAGTTGGAAAGATATATGAACTATTTTTTTTTTGTTATATTAGAACATGCTTAATATATAACATGTGATATAACATTAATTTTTAGATCCAATGACATACGATATTGACATAGATGCAAAAATTGGTGAATCTTTTGGAGTTGTATACAAATACTTATGCTCATTTTACGAAAACATGTCTAGTGTTCGAACTTACATATTAGTGTTACATCACAAGTGATATATCAAACGAGTTTAAATATCAATTTTTTTTTTCTATTTTCACCAAATTCGATGAATTAACCTTATTGATTTAGATGTTCAAATATTATGTGTGATGTATGGTTGAAAAACTTAAAATGCATATTTATCAATGCAAAAAATGATGAATCTTTTGGAGTTTTATACTGATATTTATGCTCATTTTACGATAGCATATTAAGCGTTCAAACTAACAAATTATTATTATACCACTAAACCCTATACCAAAAACCCTAAGCTCCTAACCACTAGGTATAATATCACAATTGATATATACCTAAACCCCTAACCACTAGATACAATATCATAACTGAAAAATGATATGATTAATGATGGAGATGATGATGATCTAATATCACAAATGATATATACCCAAACCATAAACCCATTGTTCTTTTGTTTATGCCATGTCCACAATTGGTAGAATGTACATGAGGTCTGCGAGGAATGTTCCATAGGTTATAAGGAATGATATCACAAGCGATATATAACAATAAACTCTTAAAACCTCATAAATGATTTAAACATTTGACTATTGTGATGCTTTATCACAAGTGATATGGGTTATGTTATTAATAGCCCCTATGATGTGTGCTTCTATAGTCTCATGTATTTTTAGCTGGCCCATAATAAATAGGATGTGATTTGCACATTCTCATTTTTTATTTGCACACTATAATATGTGCATTTAACAGTTGTACATTTATTATATGCTAAGGGAGGTGATTTACACACTCCCAAAAATGATTGTGACACTCAAATTTTGAGTGATATACTCTTATAGGATAAACACAACTAAAAATAATGTGAAAGTATAAATGTCCAACATTTTAAAATATGAATGTCCCAATCATTTATAAGAGTATGCAAATCACCTCGCTACTCTTATGTACGTGCAAATAAAAAAGAGCATTGATACATAGGCCTAACTAAAGAGGCCTAAAAAGAGACCTACCGCATAAATGAATTGTACAATACTGTTACTGTACAATTCATTTATACGGCAGGTCTCCTTTTAAGCCTCTTTAGTTAGGTCCATTTATCATTTTCCAATAAAAAGTTATCGATTCACATAATAAATACATGTACGCCACACACCTTGTATCCAACAAACTCAAAGACTCAAAGTCAACTGAAGTGACTGAACCTTGAGCACATCAGTCAACGATCAAAAAACCAACATTCAGTAATGGAACAAGAATCTGAAACGATGATGAAGCTGTTTTCACATCAAATGAGCTCATGCTCTCGTCGTGTTCGTTTTGCTCTTCACTTAAAAGGTTTCAACCAAATATATATACATGTCATATTTTTTATCAAGTGGTGTTTAGTTTTGTGTATTTGATGAGCTTATGAGCTCAAGTTGATAAGCTCATAATCTGTTAAAAACGAGCTTGTCGTTTTTTCAAATATAGTTAGGCCCAACAGTTCAGGTTTTTTTTAGTTTATGAGATTGTAAAATTTGGAAAGGTGATAAGTTCACTTTTAACGGCTTATTTATAAGGTCAAGTTGATAAGCTCATATGTCATAATATGTTAAAATTGAGCTTATCGGCTTTTTCAACTTTTGACAAGCCAATCAAATAAGCTAAACAAACACCCTCATAGTGTAAGCCTTTTTTTTTTGGTAACCATGGTTTCCGACCTTTTGGCACTTATATAATATACGAAAGGGGTTGGTGACTAATTTGTGGTTGTTTGCGTGTATTCGTTGCAGGGCTTAAATATGAATGCATAAATATTACCTCCGCCGATGATCCTGGTGAGAATATGTACTTTTTTCAAGTTTAAATTCGATTTTATGTTGATATCATCTAGGGGAGATTGGTAACAACCTACTATTAGATGCCTCTTTAGTAAGATAATACGCACTCATCATCTTTATACTAGGTTCTCCCAAAGCTTTAGATATTCAGATTACTTGATTCATGAAACATCTTTGATCTTTACGGGCTATGTTAACTCATTTACTACTAAGGTGTGCAATATAAAGAAATCGCTAATTCCTTATGTTAACTTTGAAATACAGAACTTCTAAAGGTGAATCCTATGGGTTATGTACCTGCTCTGGTGGACGGCACTACTGTAGTTTCAGATTCTTATGCCATCCTATTAGTGAGTCATTTGTGTTTCATATTTTTTTATGAAAATTGTTACAAATATATGTCGCTAAAGTTTCTTTAACAATGTCATTTACAGTATCTGGAAGAAAAATTCCCACAACATGCTTTGTTGCCACAAGATCTCATACGAAAATCAATAAATTATCAGGTAAATGGGCTTACATTTTATTCACTCATATGGCTATTTATAAAATTTATTTCAGGTCAATAATTACTTGTTTGTGGTAGGTTGCAAGTATCGTTTCTTCCAGCATTCAACCTCTTCAGAATACGAATTTAGTTGTGAGTAGTAACTTTTTGTGATATAACTTACCATGCCATTCTCATCTCTTGTTATTATTTGACAATGTATATGTGTCTAACAGAATTATATTGGGGAACTTGTTAGTCCTGACGAGAAGCTTCCTTGGGCTCAATATCATATCAGGAAAGGGTTTGTAGGTAAGGATCAAACTGACACAAGAATATTTCGCAAAATTGGTGATCAGCTTGAAATGAAATAAAGTTAAGGAGTAAAAGTACAAGATATTAAACTTCTTTGAGGAGATCGAATACAAAATGTAGCTTATAAAAAACAAATTAGACTTATTAATAACATAGGGATTTTCTAACTTGTGGCCATGTGAGCATTGTGTCAAGGTTTACATCAAATCAGAGTGATTAAGGCACAAGTATTAAATATAAACTTCAGTTATGACCTGAACCTGATTGAAGAATATTATACATGTAATATAACTAGATGGCAGCAATATTTCTCGGGTATATATATTTGTTCCCCTTGTTTGTTTTATTGGTTTGATCAAAGTGAGGATCATTCCAATAAAAGGCAAGTAATTATCTCAAGAAAACTATTAACTTACTTCTGAATTTAATAAAGTCCTATATACGAGAAAATGATCAATCTTTTAATTATGTGATCACTTCTGCAGCTCTCGAGAAGCTATTAGCTAACCATGCTGGAAAATATGCCACTGGAGATGAAATATTCCTGGTATGTTTATTATAATGTTTAGATCTTTAGATGAGCTTGAATGGAGAATCAATTTTTAAATCTCATTTTATGCCTGAAGAAAAAATTGTTAGTTTCATGGCTGCAAACAATCATAATCCAACAAATTTATGTTTCTGATTCTTGTACTTATTCTACACTCCAACTTAGTTACAACTTGCAACCTTTAATTCCAATATTGGTTTAATTACGGTAAACATAAGAAGATGATGTCTTTTGACTCTTAGAAGGGAGCATGATTCCAGTTTGGGGATAGTGGCAATCTAAATTATGAGGTTCATTGGGATGTTACAGAATTAGGCTCAAGCTCTCTAAATTATAATTTCATTTTGTGATCAGTTGGAATATTGTTATATGAAATTAATTATGTTCATCATATATACCTTATTGGCACGTTACCTGCAGGCAGACTTGTTTCTGGCCCCACAAATAGATAATGCACTCAATCTCTACAACGTTGACATGGTAATGCCTCCTCACAAGCTACTAATATATGCATATATTTGTATTTTTATTTTTTTATAAGTAGCATATAACTATCCGAATGTTCTAATGTGAGAAAAGGGTTTACAAGAGTTTGTAAACTGGAAGTGGGAAATAAATCATAAAAGATGCTACAAGAGATTTACAGTTAATTTTCAAAATAAGGAAAAATCTTTGAATTATGGAACTCAAGTCAGTTTATCATGCGAGTCGTGTCAGTTGATGCTCATCTAGGAGTGATACAGGATAAGGTGGTAGTTTTAACCCATTTACCCTAAATGGGTGGTTTGTGTTATATTTTATATCCAACGGGTAGTGGGTAAATATAGTTGTGGCTGAAAATGAAACTTTCAAGTAGGGGTCTAAAGGGTGAAACGCTGCCAAGGTTAATTACAGTTTTTGCAACCTCCTAATCTGCTTATTACGTAGTATTATAATTTTTTGATTGTTTTTATTAGTATAATCTTTATAATCACATTTAATAAATTAGTTTATGTTAAACATCCCAAAAAATGGACAAGACAAGCGCTGACGGGTTAACCTGCCAAACCCTCCCCGTTTTGACCAGCAAATCTACCCATGTTTCAACATCTAGATTTAGATTTGTGGGTGCTAAGTTTTGCCACGCTTGTCTTCTGTTTTTGCCGTTTATCATTTTTATTATTATTATTATTATTTTTTTTTCGTAACATCATTATTCGAACGAGTAAATTTTTCTTTATAAATAGGTGCAGACCGACTTCCCCCTCCTGCTTAAATTGAACAAGGCTTACAGTGAAGTACCATCTTTTCAACTGATTCTGGCTGACAAACCGCAAGAACCCTCAGGTTGAATGAAGTAGCTAATACATTCATATTGTGTTGCCTTCAGATTTTATCAAGCTACACTAAGACGCTGCATCTCAAGGAAAACCATGTTCAGCTTAAGAAGACGCGCTCAAATTAACCTGTTTCCTTTTGTAAATTACAAGTTGTCATAGTGTATCTGTTTGTTGGAAACTTGTAAAGAGTATTCTATGCACAATGATCATGAAAACTGAATAATGCGTCAAGTTGGCAATGACCAACAAGTTCTTATAGTTTTTATCTCAGTCCCTTCCCTTCCCACCTTAGATCAAGCTAGCATGACGACTGAGGTTTCTTCCCTTGGGTTGTTCCTATTGTTCAGAATAATAAGCTAAGTTTGCTTATTGGACTAATGATGAAACATTTATAAGGTTCAGGGACTAACAGGTAAATATATATTTGGATTGTGTGTGTGTTTTGTCTATCTTTGCAGGGACTTGGAGTGACAAGTGGAGATAGTTTTTGAGCTAAGTGAAAGTAGTCAAAGATACTTGGTCAAGGCTATATATAGTTGAGATAGGCAGATTTTTATCATTCAGTATAATTGTTTCTCTCTCTAAAATCGTATATGTGTGAAATTGTGTAACAACTCTCATATGTGAGTTGTAATTTTGATTCTTTCTTTTGTATTGTATTGAATTCAAAACCTGTTTTCACATTTGAAGTGATAGTCGGTTATTGTGAATATAAAAATTCTAGGGAGGTTGGTTGTATGAAATCAAATTGTGTTTGTAGTTATTAGTGATCTTTGTATGTTTTTCCACATGGTATCAAAGCCACGTTGCTTTGATACAATGATCGATTGATTTTCTAAAAGTTTTTGAAGAATTAAGATTTTCAAATTTTTTGGGGATCTTTGATTCTGAGTGTTGGAGTGATTAACTTGTATTAATCGTTTTATCTGTGTCTAGATCTATTAGATTTACGAGTTTTTTCGTTCAAAGTTAGGGTTTCTGTATTAAACCTTAACTCAATGTTTTTTTGTTTTTTGTTATTCTTTGTTTATAATTGATCTCTATATTTGTTTGTATATCATGGTTGTAGTGAGAGTTGTTTCTCACATTTTTTTGTTTGTTTTTCAGGTTTGAAGTAGATGTTTCCACTAGGGGTGAGCAAAACCGCCCGAGACCCGACAACCGAACCGATACCGACACAGCCCGATCATCCCGATCCCGACTAGCAGTTTATCGGGTCGGGCCTTGGTTCACCATTTCAGCCATTTCGGGTTTCGGGTCGGGACGGGGCGGGTCGGGACGAGCCAAAAACTGAAAAAAACAAGCCAAACAAGCCCGAAACCGAGCATACCGAACCCGATTATCCCGAACCGACTTACCCGACTACTTCTCGGGTCGGGATTCGGTTTAGAAATTGGAAGACTTTCGGGATCGGGCCTTGTCGGGACGGGTCGGGTCGGGATCCGGCCCGATGCTCACCCCTAGTTTCCACTGTGTTGTTTAGTTTGTGATCATCTTGATCATGTTTGCTTGGAGTTGCATGCTTTGTAACACCTCTCACGCCCTTTCTTTGGGATTTTTTTCTAGTGTTTTTAGATCGGTGGAAGGGATAGTTTAATGGATTATTGTGATTGATTTGTGTTGTTGGTATAATTGGTGGTTAATTGTGACCGAAGGAGTGATAAGGTGTATCTGTTTTTGTTTTCCTTTTTTCTGTTGATATTTCATCATGGTTGATGGAGATAAGCCTTCTGGATCTAGATCCAATGAGGCTCATCTTGATCTATTTGATCCATTGTTCTTGCATAGTAGTGATAGTACTAGAATTCCTTTAATCAGTTTTAAATTAGAAGGTACTCAAAATTACAAAGTTTGGTCTGCTTCTATTACCATAGCAATTCTTACTAAAAATAAGCTTGGTTTCATAAATGGACAAATTAAAAGGCCTCTTGAGGTTGTTTTTTGCAAGAACAATGGAATAGGTGCAACTCTGTGGTCTTATCTTGGATTCTTGGCTGTGTTTCTCAAGATGTGTTTATGGGACAATTTTTTTCTAAAAATGCTAAAGAAGTTTGGGATGAAGTGGATGAAACTTATAACAAACAAGATGGATCAATAATCTTTAATATGCATTATAAGATACATTCATTCACTCAATCTGGTTTACCATTATCTGAATAATATCATAAATTCAATGCATTATGGAGGGAGTATGACTCCCTAGTCAATCTGCCTGACTACACATGTGCAGGTTTTGCTAAACTCAAAGAGCATAATCAACTTCTTAAACTCATGAAATTTATTATGGGTCTTGATGAGGTTTATGCTCCTATTAGGAGCATAATTCTCACAACTGATCTCATTCCTGATGTTAAGGGAGATTTTGCCACCCTATCTAGAGATGAGTCTCATAGGAGTATTCCTTCAGTCTGTTTCCAAATCTGGAAACACTGCATTTGTTTCTGAACCCAACAACATAACTAATGAATGGTTTGCAAGTAAAAATAACACCTATAATGCTGATAACAATTCAAAAGGTTCAATAGGCCATCCTTGGTCTTCACTCATTGTAATATGAATGGTCACACTGTTGATAGGTGTTTTGAATTAGTTGGATATCCTCTTGGTTTCAAAAAGAAAATAAATACTAATCAAAACACTGTCAGCAATCATGTTGTTTCATGTCATAAAGAATAGTCTGCTGGTTCATCTAACTCCTTTACAGATGATCAATATAGAAGAATTATGGCTTTGATTAGTGAAAAATATGGATCTAGGAGTATGCCTACAAACATTGCAGTTATGGACTGTGTTATCAATTTTTGTTCTTCAAGATTCTTTAATCACAATACCAACATAAGCACTTATAACATATATATAGGTTGGATTTTGGATTCTGGTGCAAGTCAACGTATGACTTACATTGTTCTAAACATGTTTAGCATTCTTGATGTTTCTAAACTAAATATGACTGTGAGTCAACCCAATGGGACAAAGGCCCTTGTTACTCACATTGGTAGCTTAAAATTAACAGATAAAATAATCATTGATTGTTGTATCAGATAATATCAAATATGATACACGTGAGTAACCAACTCAACCTTTTAGAAAAAAGGTCAACATGCAAAACTCACAAATACAATATATGATTTCGGG
Source organism: Chrysanthemum seticuspe (assembly GCA_019973895.1). Lineage (NCBI taxonomy): Eukaryota > Viridiplantae > Streptophyta > Magnoliopsida > Asterales > Asteraceae > Chrysanthemum > Chrysanthemum seticuspe. The sequence goes on from BPTQ01000002.1 coordinate 143,888,981, forward strand.
TAAGTGATACCGGGGTCATTTCCCAACGAGGTGTGAATTAAGGATGTCGTCTGAGGTTTGCTATTAAAATGCTTAAAAGTTGGATTATCACTATTTGGTTTGTTTTCTAAATTCTAATTAAGACACGAGAAAGTAAATAAGGCAAACAATAAAGGCAACTACAAAATTAAGCTAAAAACGATAACGGGAATCTAAAAACGCGACTAAAAACCTAGATTATCAAAATTTAACCCTAGAATTGCAAATTTAATTTGTAAAAGTCCTAACTGATTAAAAATAATTTTAGAAAAAATATTTATATTTAATTGATTTATATTTTATTTATTTTGAATTAAAAACACTTTTAATCTAAAAATATTATTAAAAATACTAAACTAATTAAGAAAAATCTGAAAAATTTAAGAAAAGTACTTAAGGCAACAAGGATCCTAGGAAAAATAAAACTAAAGATCCAGCTTATTGGGATAAGCTGGAAATAAGCTAAAGGAGTCTAATAAGCAAAACTGGAAATAAGTACATAAGTAAATATGGGATGCAATCTTAAACCCAAAAGACCCAAGGGCGCTGTAGGTTGAGGTGTGTGTGTGTGTGTGTGTGTGTGTGTGTGATAAGGCGTGGTTGAGACTTGGTGAGGTCTTGGGTTCGAGCCTTGGCTCACCCTTGGCTTCCCAGTTTCTCACGTTTTTATTTTTGAAAAACGTTTTTATAAAACTTGTTAATAAGCTGATAATAAGAAATTTTTGTAAAAGCAAACTTTTTAAAATTTTTGAAAATAAGCTGTTAAGAAAAAAAAAAGAGAGAAGTAGTTCTAACTTTTAGCCCTCTTAAGTTGGTACTGCTAAGGCTTTAAACAACTGAATAAGCACTCTAATAAGCTAATCAACTGATCAAATCTAATGTCCTCTTCCTAATAAGCACTATAGACCTTAAATAAGCAATAAGCTCAAAAACTAGACTAAACTATAAGCTTTAATTGCTATCCAAACAGCCTAAAGTGACACTTTTAAGCTACTATATAAGCTACTAAATCAATAAGCTAGACCTTAAATCCTGAAAACAGCTGAAGCTTACCTACTGAGGAACTCATAAAACCATTTTCAAACATTGTGAGCTTAAAAATAAGCTGAGAAAACAGGACAGTTAAGACTTCAAACTAAGTTTTTGGATTTTTTAAAGTTTAAAAATACAACTTGTATCCCTATTTTAAGCTAACCAAATAAGCTCTAAAACCTAAACTAAGCTCAAACAGATTAAGCTTGTACTACAAACTACTTGTGCAAGCAAATTCAGAATCTAAACCTTAATTTAACTACCCTAAATTTGAGAATGAAAGGTGACTTTTAAAACTTTTTAAAACTGACATCTTGAAAATTTTTGACAGATTTATACCAAAAACTAAACCAACCATGTAAAGCAATTGCACAATGTTTCTAAAACATTTTTAGATATTAACAAACACAAAACCAACTAAAAAGACACAACTCTTAAAGATCTAATAACCAAGCTGAATAAATAAGCTTAAACACCACAGATTCAAATATATGATGAACAAAACCTTAAAACTCAGATTTTTACTTTAACCACTACTTAAAACATATCCAAAAGCTTCCAAATGATTAACCAAAGTTCAACCTGGGTCAAACTAGGCTTAAACAACACTAACATGGGTTAGTACTGCTTGTACCAAACACCCATTTAAAATCTGTTTTCTTATTTTAAATTGAGTAAATTGCAAAAATCGTCCTTAAAGTTTGGCCAAATTGCAAGTTTCGTCCCAAACATTTAGAAAGTGCAAGGATCGTCCCTGTGGGAAACTTTTGGGGCAAAAATCGTCCCTGGCCAACAACAAATGACTAAAATGCCCTTTCTAAACGTTAGGGACGAAACTTGCAATTTAGCTAAACTTAAAGGACGATTTTTGCAATTTACTCTTTTCTATATTATTTTCAGTTTTCTTACATAAATGATCTCTGTGTTGTACAAAGTTTTACAATGTTAGTCCCGATTTTTTTTTAACCATCGCCACCCACCGCGACCCACTACCACCGCCACCTGCCACCACCACCATCTCCACCCCACAACCGTCACCCACTACCACCACCCCCATCCACCACCACTCATAGCCACCACCGTCACCCACTACCACATCCTCATCCACCACCACTCACAACCACCACCGCCAGCCACCGCCACTGACCACCACCACCATCGCCACCCCACCACCGCCACCCACAACCATCGCCACCCTCCACCACCACCATCTCCACCCCACCACCGTCACCCACTACCACCGCCACCCGCCACCACCACCACCATCACCGCCACCCACTACCACAACCTCATCCACCACCACGCACAACCACCACCGCCACTTACCATTGCGTTGGTGGGTGGTGGTGGCGGTGGGTGGCGGTGGTGGCTGTGAGTGGTGTTGGATGGGGTTGTGGTATTGGGTGGCGGTGGTGGGGTGGCAATAGTGGTGTGGTCAGTGGCGATGGTGGCTGTGAGTGGTGGTGGTAGTGGGTGGCGATGGTAGCGGTGGTCAGTGGCGGTGGTGGTTGTGAGTGGTGGTGGATGAGGTTGTAGTAGTGGTAGTGGGTGGCAGTGTTGGTTGTGGGTGGTGGTGGATGAGGTTGTGGTAGTGGGTGTCGGTGGTGGGGTGGCGATAGTGGTGTGGTCAATGGCGGTGGGTGGCGATGGTGTCTGTGAGTGGTGGTGGTAGTGGGTGGCGATGGTGGTGGTGGTCAGTGGCGGTGGTGGCTGTGAGTGGTGGTGGATGGGGTTGTAGTAGTGGTAGTGGGTGGCAGGGTTGGTTGTGGGTGTTGGTGGATGGGGTTGTGGTAGTGGGTGTCTGTAGTGGCTATGAGTGGTGGTGGATGGGGGTGGTGGTAGTAGGTGACGGTGGTGGGGTGGAGATGGTGGTGGTGGCGGGTGGCGGTGGTAGTGGGTCGCGATGGGTGGCGATGGTTAAAAAAAATGGGACTAACATTGTAAAACTTTGTACAACACAGGGATCATTTATGTAAGAAAACTGAAACTAATATAGAAAAGAGTAAATTGCAAAAATCGTCCTTTAAGTTTGGCTAAATTGCAAGTTTCGTCCCAAACGTTTAGAAAGGGCATTTTAGTCATTTGTTGTTGGCCAGGGACGATTTTTGCCCCAAAAGTTTTCCACAGGGACGATCCTTACACTTTCTAAACGTTTGGGACGAAACTTGCAATTTGGCCAAACTTTAAGGACGATTTTTGCAATTTACTCTTTTAAATTTTATGTAAACCTTTCTAAACTAAATTTTGCAAAGACCAGATGTTAACTAAGTATAATAAGGCTTAATAAGAAAATTCAACCTTTAAAAAGCACTTTTTAAATAAGCTACCCAAATAAGCAGTTTTAGGCTAAACTGGACAGATTCATGAAAAGCTTAAACGAATGACTTCTATTCTAAGAGCAAACATTAATAAGCTATCCTAAACTATATTAAGCAATGAAAAAGAATGAATAAGCAGTGATAAGAAATAAGCAGATTTTAAGCTAAAAGGTGTGAATTGAACTTACAATGCCCTTTGCTCGAAACAAGGGTATCAATATGCTCATAGAGCTTATCTACAAGCTCCATCTTGATTTAAGCAAGCTGGTAAACACCATAAGCCCATCCAAATCCGTCTGATCATCTATTTAAGCTTTTTGAGTGATTTTTAGTAAAAATGACTTAAAACTTACAAATTATGGAAGGAACTTGTATAGTTCAAGTAAACAGTTTATATTGAGTAAGCAAGAGCTTATGATAGCTTATAAAACACTTTTGAAAACAATAGAACATTAAATTTAAAAGGACGGATTATAACATAAAAACTCAAATTTTCATTAATTCTAAAAAAACGTTACAAGACTTGAAAATAAGCTAAGTTATACTAAAATAAGCTAAAAAAACTAGATTAACTAACTAGATGCCTCATATGGGCTTACAAGGGTCCTATTTATAAAAGAATTAAGAAGTCTTTCGGGTCTTCTTCTAGTGCTTATTCTGTGTGAGGGTTCATGTGGCCTTGTCTTCTTCTGAAGAAGCTTCACGTATCTCGAATGTGGGCCCTTGGATAACCTTGGTGCCCAGTCATTATCATCTTGACTGTTGGATGGTTTTGGCGCCCAAATCTTCACACGGATTGCCAAAGTGGAATGGGTAACATGTGAAGGTGTCATAGCACATGGGGTGAGCAGGGGTTGACTTCCTTCTTGTTATGCAACGACGGAGTCCTAAGTAGTCATTTTGACATTTATTTACATGATAACCCTAAAGTTAAATATTTGACATACTTAAATGTTAACTTAGATAATTCACATTTATAACTCTAAACTTTACTAAATTGACGTTTTAACACTCAACTACTCTATTGGTCATTTACCTTAAAGATTATTTAATTGTCATTTAGAAACCTTAAATTAACTATGAGTTTTATCCTAACTTACTAAAATAGAAGTTACCTAAAATGAAAAGTTACTGAATATGGAAACCTGCTAAAAGTGGAAAGCCGTCTAAAATGAGTAATCCGATCTTAATAAGCGTTATTTAATTCATAGGTTCCGGACGGCGGGATTGATTCATCGTGTGACTTACGTTTTTATTTTTGCTTGCTTCGATTGAGGTACAGATATTCTATCCCTTTTCAGTAGGGATTTCTCATGACTTTTCGATCCTTGACTTTACTTCACTTATGATATTCCTTTGCTATGATTTCCTTATGCTATGATCCTTTTGATATGATTCCGACATAATCCTTTGGTATGATTCTGTTCGCTATGATATTCGTTTGTTATGATTATGAACCTTACGATTATGAACCATCTGATTATGAACCTTCTAATTATGAGCCTTTGATATGAACCTCTGATTATGAACTTATGTTATGGAACTCTGATATGAACCTTTGACTTCTGAACCTTTGATATGAACCCTTATGATATGATTATGCGTTGACCCTTCAGTTTGATACCCGAGCCAAATATGTGTTCCTAGTCATGAAGGTAACATGACCGTGTCATTGATGCACCAATGGCATGACTCCAGTGTGTACGAGTGATGTTGCACACCGTCCCCATTATGTTATATGATTATGAGCTCACTATATGTATATGATTTGGCCACTATGTTTCCGGGGGGCGTATGGATGCATCCTAGATATGTTATGATATGATATGCTATGATATGATATGATATGATATGATTTATATGGTGAATGATGTCGTGTGCAATACGCGTCTTCACATTCCGGGAGCTAGCTACTCCATTGGTTACTGAGGTCTCCCCTCCTATTATGTATGGTATCCCGAGGTCACCCCTCCGAATACAATGGTTACTTATGATATGATATGATATGATATGATATGTTCCGGGCTCGTGGTAGATTTCTGACAACCCTTACACTTTTGATATACCTATACTGTACTTTCTGTATTCCCCAACGCACCATATTCTGTATAAATTGTTCATTACTCAGTACCCTTATATGACTCACTCTACTACCAAGATATATATATATTCCATTGCTTTGATCTGTCACACTCTCATTCCGTTACTTCAGACTATCGTTCCATTCACGTGCCGGGTTATTATATGATTATTGAATTTGATTATGCTATTCATGTTTTATGTGACTACTGATTATCCTGCTATGATGTGATTAATATGCGGTTATCTGAGTTACCTGTTGTCATCTGATGATATGTGATCTCACTGTTATGTGACCCTCTGATTTGTCTGGTGACCATGCTAGTGTGTAATCGATAGTTTTGTCTATTTATCATGTGTACTTCGTTCAGTTAATCTCGTGGACTATGACTATCCGTTGTATCCTTATCTGCTTGTTGATTGACCTGCCATGTTTACATTTCTGTCTATGCTACGGCTTGCTTGGGTAAATGGTTCAACTTGTGACGTCTGGCTTGTTAACCTGTTTAATTGCCTTGCTATGTCCCTAATTCATTTAATTATAATGCTCATACTGTATTTCCTACTTGTTACGTGTGACTGCCATGTTTTGACTGCTATTAGTACTTCCGCTGTTATGATACTGGTTATGTTTTCAACTAAGGGTTTTTTACCTATGTGATTGCCTTGCTTACTAACTAATTAATTTCTTTCGCTTGCCTTTAGATTTATGTTTGACTTGTATGTCTTCTGATTTCCTGATTTGATTGCATGCCATATATGTGTTGTGTGGATACGACGTCTGCTATGTTTGTATATGTTTCGGTACTTGTATACCTGTTTGTATGTGCTTGTATATATGTCATCGATACCTTGCTTTGCTTTGTTCTCCTTGTTATCTGTACTTTTTGGATATATGTATAACTGTGTTCTGCAGGATCCTCCTTGACTCGGTTGGTTCCCTTTCGTTGCGACCTTGTTATCAGTTCCCTTATTTCATTTCATATTTCTGATATTATTTAGATTTCGTTTTGTTATATCTGTTCACTGGGCTTTTTAAGCTCAGCCGCATTTCTTTTCCTGCGGCAGGTTTTAGGTTGGAAGATGGGTTGTGATGGGTTGAGAGTTGGATTATCTGAGTGGACCGACCCTAGTTACCTTTTATCTTTGGGATTTATTTTGAAGAACCATCGTTTTGTTTTTCTTTTCATTTTGATACCTTGGGATTTTGTAAATTTGCTTTGTAAGTCATTTATTTTATAAGGCTTCCGCTTGTAAAATTTTATTTGAATGTTCTGATATGACACCAGAATGTGACACTTCTACCCTTGCCGGGTTGGGGTGTTACATGATGGATCCTAGAAAATCAAATATTCCAATTAGGTAAAATTTGCCGAGATGGGTTCATGGTTTTGATTTGTATTAACAATGTTGTAAACACAATAGAATTTTAATTATATGAGACCCTTTTTAGTGATTTAATTTTTCAATACCTAATTTCATCAAACCATAAACCCTAGGATGATGATGATGATGAGTAGAACATATGAGTTTAATTACTTACAATGATGTTCAAGAAGGAGATGCTTGAGGATATGAAGCCCTATGAAGATGGAAGCAGAATTGGGGTCGTTTTTTTTGTTTATGAGGAGAGGGAAAAGAACTAAACTGGTTTTGAAAAGCGTATAATTTTTTTCTGTCACACGGTTCCCCCGGATCCCTTGTAATAGGGATCCGGCTAGTACAACTCGTGGGATCCGGCTACCGTGGACATAAAAAGGGGTGTTTGATGTTATTTTTGTAATAAGTTATACAATAGCTTATTGAACAAAAATAATTTTGAAGAATGGGGTTCCTAATTGAGTAGACGTTTTGGTCAGCGTGTTTTGATAGGTTAACTATCAAGGATCTATTTGTGACGGCGGTGTTAGTTTGACAATCTTTAGAAAATCAAAGAGGAATACTATTCCTGATGATGAGTAAGTAGGGAAAGTGGTGAAGAGAGACTTTTTAGAGACTAGCAACTATTAATGTCCTAATTCATGTGTAAAAAAATGTAATAAAAAAATATTATCAGCATATCCATATAAACGTACTAAAGATAAAATTAGCTAATTTATGGGTAAGTGAACATACCTCTAAACTCTTGATATGGTTTATAGAGACCATATATCCGAAATACTTCATGAACTTTTAAAGTAATCCATTGTACTTAGTATAAGTAGGTTGTGATTACTTTTGGGTTCTTCCTTGAGAGTTGACTTCTTTTTTTATTTGAATAGAAATGAGGAATTTGGAAGAGTCCTAACAAGAAGATTTCTTAAAGAGAAATTGTTAGAATAATCTATCACTATCCAACATAAAAGAAACAATTTGTTTTAAAAGATTTCCTTCTATGTAGTTTTCAATCATACAGGGATCGTATCAAGTTTTTAAAGTACAACATACTCTAAAAAACTTGGTAACGAAGCTCTGACACCAATTGTCGAAAACTAGAAGGGGGTTGAATAGTTTTACCGATTAAAAATTTGTTTTAAAATATTTAAATCGACTTGTGTCAATCTATTAGAGTGTGTATGTTGGATGATGATAGATAAGTATGTAAATATGTAATGCAAAGGTAAAGAGTAAGAAACACAAAACCACGACACGAGTGTTTATAGTGGTTCGGCTACAAGGACACCTTCCTTGCCCTACTCCACTCCCCGAGTCACCTACTTGAGAGTTCATTAGCACTACACGACACAAACTCCTTATGGCGGAGAAGCCTTCACAACATCGCCTACTCTTTTTCCGGTACAAGGCTAGACACCGGGTTCTTCCACGAGGTAGAACCAAACCTATCACAACGTCGCCTACACTTTATCCGGTACAAGGCTAGATACCGAGTTCCATTACAAAGGAGGAACTACTACCCAACACTACACAACACCTATCCTAAAGGAGACCCACTCCTTATTACAGCATCATCAAGGATATCAATATCCTTGGACACAACCTATCTATATTTGTACATCGATGCACCATATCGTTGTACACCCTTGGCATCTTTCACTAATGCCTTTGACATGATCTTTTGGCACCTTTCACTAATGCCTTCGTCTTGACCCTTTTGGCATCCTTCAATAATGCCTTAGACACAACACTTCTAGAGAAGAAGAAAGAACTATCAACAAGAGAACTTCAGTAGTCTTGATGATGACGAAGCATGGCAACTCATGGACTTGAGCTTGCTCGACTTCAAGAGGTGGTGATCTCGCCTTTAAGAGAAACCTAGAGAATCACACAAAAACAAACACAATCTACATAGAAAGATCCTTTGGATCCGAGGTTAGAGAGTTTACAATACTAAGAGAAAATGTGTGTGAAAGAGGTAAGTTACAATGAAGAAATGGCTCACTATTTATACACAAAACATGCTACTGTTTCACGGATCCCACGGATCCCTTGCTTGGGGGATCCGTCTAGTGTAATACTAGGGATCCGTAGGACGCTCCCCCTAAAGTGGGTTGTGGGTCATGGATCATGGATCATGGGTTGTAGGCTTTAATACATGGGTATCCAAATAGATACAATGTATCTAGAAGATGCAATACATCTAGTCAATGGGTCATGGGTTAGCTCCATGGGTCATGGATAATACCTATTATGACTTATGCATGATGTCATGCAATGGGTCATGGGATATGGATCATGCTTCTTGGGTATGGGTCATGGACTTTGGGTTTTACCCAACTACATTCAATGTACTTAGTCAATGGGTCAAATACTTAGACTTCTACCCATTCTATTACCCATTATAATACATACTAAGTATTTATATATCTACCCATTATGTAAACACTAGTTGTTGTACATATGTATTATTGTACCATGAAAACACTATTGCTTTGTTTAGCGTTTTATATGAAAACGTAAGTGTGTTAGTAAACTATTGGCTCAAAACATTTACGTATTTTATTTGTTTCGTTAAAATGATTTTACGTTTGTTATCGACAAAACATTAGAATATCGTAAAATATAAATAAACATTTTTACGACTTATTTGTATTAACAAGACATATAGGCATACAACGCATAACAACAAATGAAATACAAAACAAAAGGCCAAGAGCTCGTGGAAACCCACAAAAAGCTCAAAGATACGACAAGAAGCAAAAACAAAAAACGCATACATAAGCAAAGGAAGCAAGGGGAACAAACGAGCATAAGCACATCAAAAAAGACCTACACATGCTACAAAGTATGAAAATGTATAAAGCAAAGGCACCTTACCTAAAGCGAAAGCAAAGGAAGAAAGAAAACGAGGGGATACTACAATGCTCCTAAATAAGATAATGCTAGATAAGCACCATGCGCGCACCCGATGCTAGCGCGCATTTATCTCCAGGTGTCAAGCAATTATGCCCCACGCATACTAGAGCTGCGCACACCATTTGTTAGCACGATACGTTTAAATATGTGATGACACGTGTCAAGCAAACTGGCCCGCGCGCACCATGGCTTCACGCACCCTACACCTGCACGCTTCATTTATTATTTGCTGACCCGGTACGTAACTCACAAAGTTAAAACATGTCCACTTTACTCTCCATTTAATATTCACATTACCCGGTAGTTGACAAGGTTAAGACATAGATATCCTCATTTTCATGTTTGCTTATTTTCACATTATTCACATATCCTCAGTCATCACATTTTCCACGTTTTTCACTATATCTCATTTTTCAATTTTTTCAGTGTTGATACTTATCCCATAGTTTTTTAATTAAGAACTTTAACAGTAACAACACTTTTTGATATCAAGATCTGTAATGGAGATGAGTTTCTCAGAAAGAAAATTTAAATTGTGTATGATTAATGACGATCTTCACTCAAACGTTCTTTTATCAAAAAATATAATTTATAGTTGTTTTAGGCCATACATCGGTAATAAGTTTGCTTTAGCTACTAGCGGGGTTATACGTTTATTATACCGTCTTCCTTCTGGCGACCGAGTTTACGATATCAAAGGTGTGCATGCGTACACGTGTTGTTGTGTGAGTGGACTAAAGGGGTGGCACGCACACGCGCCTTGTTAGAACCCGTTGCGTGGTTGTTTCTGTAAAGTGCTCAAAATTGGTATGGGTCGTAAATGGGGTATCATGTAAGTCTTGTTTGGTAAAAAAAATTCTCAAATTAGTGTGAGAGTGTCTTATTTTTAGGTCGTTGAATACCATCAAAATATATGTTTTGTATGTTTGTATATAGGACAAAGATGGGTTTATACACGTTTTATGTAGTATGTTCATATTGGATGTTGGCAAACGGCAGCATCTTCGTTGTGGCTCGATGCACTTGAAAAACAAGAGACCACAAAACAGCAATTCGTAAAGGAGATATTTACAAAAAAGGAAAGCAATCACTTAGATGAGAAACAACGAATGCCGGATTAAATTATTGATATCACATGTTCTAAAACAAGTGACAATCATAGTAGATAGTCTGGTTTATGATTTTATAAAATGACAGTTTCACATTAATTCCGTCTATTATAGCACGACACTCAGGCATACAAGCAGCAACGTCTTTAGAAAGATCATCCTAACCCTATTACCACCATATCAACTTAAACCGAAAAACAGCTAACAGCATTCCAGCGCACACAGTCAACATGAACAGTTTAAAAACAGAAAAAAAAGATGGTAAATCTTTCTAATCCTTAAGCACTGCTTTTCTCGACAAGCTTCTCAATAAGATCTGCGGCATCTTGAACAGTCGCGATGCTCTGGGCACTCTCCTCTTCAACGGTGATACCAAACTCTTCCTCAAGCCCCATCACAATCTCAACCTGGACAAAGTAAACTCCACAGTATAAGAACGGTGGATTGAAGACCAATAAAATCCAGATGAGCACGAGAAACAGTTTTAGCTGTACTTATAGCGGCCAATTTTCTAACAAGAGTAACAAAACCAGAAAAACAGATTACAATTTCAGCACTATAATAGAGGTGGAAAATGGGTAACGGATCAAAACCGGCCTTTTTTTGGGAATTGGGATTTGGTCGACCCTCAAAACACCTATATATAATAGTGATCTAAATCTTTGATAAACACAAATTAAAGATTGTATGCATTACAAATAGCCTTTTGGCGACTATTAACCTGATAGACCAATTTGACCTTCCGCTATATTTAAACAGTAACTTGATCTATTCCTACTTTAGCAAATTGCCTTCACTCCTATATTATGTCTTGCAGTTACATTATTTTTGTTCCGGTGATTCTCTCATTTAGAATTAATTTGAAATCAAGTTTTTGATATGACCCCCTGCATAGATAAAACACAAGCCAAATTAACCCATTCATATATAACTAGACCGAGATTGCAGCCTCTAGTTTATAGCTTATGGCAGAAATTATTATATGTGGTAATTTTAATTGTTTCTGCTTTGATTAATTTGACAATTAACTCTTCCCAAGAACCACAAGTATCATGCAAAAGAATCAACACAATATTGAAGGAAATGGAATACTGAGTATTGCTTAAGAAAAGACCAGAAATAAAACTTTCAATAGATGATTGGAGTACCGTGTCAAGTGAATCAGCTCCTAGTGAAGCGAACTTTGATTCACCAGTAACTGAAATGTCATCTTTTAGAGCAAGCTGCTTCCTCACAATGCCGCATACCTTATCCACTGTTTCTGGCTTGGCCTGCACATATAAACATGGAATGAGCTCCAAATTTGAGAAGAAAAACCAGAATGTATATAAATAGGAAATATAGTGCAAAAACCAAAAAGGGTCATTAACACCAGTACACCGCATATGTGAGCAGACTGTAGAATTCTTATCAATTTAAAATCTGTTTGGTTAGAAGTGAGATGAAATCACCAAGAAAAGGGTTTGATAACAGGATGAAATGGGAATCGGTAAGAAGGATTCCCAATTTCATAGGTATAAATCACATTCATCGACGGAACTTGAAACATTTTGTTGAGGGGGCCAAAACGTTAATGGTTAATTTTTAGGAGGGCCAAAGTACTAAAACAAAAGCTTAGCACTAATTTACTAAACAAAATACGGTAAGGACAGTTTTTTGGAGGGGCCATTGCCCTCCCTAACCTTCAATAAGGTCCGTCCTTGATCACATTCTCTCAAACCCATACTCTGACTTAAAGAACACGCGCCCAAACACTGATGCCCGTAAACCAAAACCCGTTTAAGACGTCTAAACTGATGCCATGATCTCGTAAATACAAGAGATGCAAAAAGCACATATAAACATAAAGTGACTTTTAGTGGCAGTAATTCACCATTCGTGCTAAACTAAATGTTTCAGAAAACTTTTTATCGAGAATAGCAACTAACGTCCGATCCATGTTTGTTCATATAAATTCAAGCAGAAGTGCAACAAAGGAATAATCACTTACAGCGCATGAAACCTGAAGGCGACGGAATGAGACTGGGAGATTGCTTCTTCCCAAATTGGAAAAAGATACCACCTTTGGACCAGAGATTCTGGTTGGTGCCTGAACAAAAGACGGGAAGCCAGACTATTAGTATATGCAATTGTATTAGATCATCTACTATGGTTGTTCATAAAAAGGCCTAAAATCTTTTAAAGAGGTCTATAATTTTGTGAACAGATCCTACGTGGAATGAAAAGGTCTAAGATCTTTTTTATTTTATATATTTGAAAATGTTAGTTGTGTTTTATGATATGAAAAGCTTTATGAATAGGTTTATCCATAGTAGAAATAGGTCATGATGTATTAATTCATTAATTGTATACTGTAAACCTTTTCATAGGTTCATCATAGTAGTAGCACTTTCTTGTTATTAACGTGACACTGTCTGATACATAGCTGTAAAAAAGCTACCCAATCTTTATTATTTTTTGGTAACCCTGGTTTCCAGCTGACTAATCCACGGGTTTTGAACGCAGACTCAACTAATAAAAATATTAAAATTATTTTGCAAATCATGATCATTGATTGTAAATAAAATAAGCCATTCATGCATTAATTTTCTTAATTAAGTTTCGAGCTTTAAATCTTTTGAACATTACCCAAATTCATTCCCTTAACATAATTTATAAAAAAAAGGATCAGTTACATGTTAAAATAAGAGAATCCTACACATCTGATTTATAAATCAAAATAAAGAATAGTAAAATATACCTTGAAAGGGAGGATTAGGTTGGTGGAGGCTGATCCGGTGAATGAAGAAGCCATTTCGATTGGATTTGATTTGATAAATAATCGTGGGCGATGAATGTGAAATAAGGAGTGTGTGTGTATTTAGTTATAGGTGTGTGCTCTTTTTATCTGAGATTGTAGGTGGAATTAGGTTCAACTCACTTTGGGAACTCCGCCCATCAGTCAATCAGGGGCCTGACTATCGAACTCACTTTTTACTAAAATTAATCGGCACACCATCTCTCACTTTTTTACATGGACTTCGATACTATCGAGCTGATGAACAACTTGATCATCTCAACTTGAAAAGATCTTCTCCTTTTTTACATCAGTTTTTTATTATTTTTCGATTTTTTATTTTTTTTAATAATGACACCACTAACTCACTTTTCATTAAAATACTCATTTTATTATATAAATATATGACACTAATCTTTTATATAATAAAACAAAACCCTTATTGGGAATTTTTCATTTTAAAAAAATCAATTCATACTTTATTTGGTAATAATTTAATTAGTTGAGTTTTTATTAAAATATAAAAAAATAAAGAAAAGTATAATTGTTTCCAAATTTGGTGAAAATTAAAAGAAAATTCGTTTTATTACTTATATGCAGAAAAACATCAAAAATACATATGTACCTACCGGCTTTTTCTCCATACTTTTGGACTAAATTGTAAATTTGAAAAAAAACTACGGAGTCATACCTTTTTTCTTCATTCTCAAATAGCTAACAGAAAAAAACTACTGTACAATCCTAAATAATACAATATTACTCAGGTAATTATTCAATTAATCAATATTTTTTGGTTATTTATTTTAATTTAGATTCTTTTCTCTTGGGTCTTTAAATTTTTATGTGTTAATTGCTATAAGTAATAAACCCAAAACTCTAAAAGAAACCGTTTTTTTGAAATCAACAAGTGTAATTTTGTGTTGTTTCTCAACATCAGGGCTCAAACCCATCAACATGCAGTTAGTATTAATGGTGAGTTTTGCCATAAAGTTTGTAATTTATTGTTTATTTGTGGGATATGATTGTAATGTCAATAAAGGTTTAGTTAGGTTTGTTGTAATGTCTATTATTGTGCTTTCTAAGTTTAATTCAAGATTATATGTGATTTAAGTTGAGTTGAGTTGAAAAAGATTGTGAATTCTAATAAAAACATAGGCAGTAGTGAAATTTGCAAAACAAGAGTTTGGTTCATAAGGAATTTAACTTCTATGATAAGACTTATACATCAAAATTATTACCTTAAGCTAATTCTCTCCATTAAAATCGAATGTAAAGATGAGAAGTTTCCTTTAAAGTTAAGTTCATATAGATGAGTTGAAATTCTAAGTAGTTGTTCAAATACATTGTATTTTTGTTTAACGATTCCTTAATGCATAGATATGTGGATCCTTTAATATTTCATGGTTTCCTTGCGAAAATGTAGATGACTTATCCTTCATATTTAGTCTTATATTTTTTTTATGCTGAAGTATTACAGGTAGACATCAAAGTAGCTACTGGAATTCATGCAAATGAAGTAAGTATAATCCTAATAGTTTAAACAGGGCAACCTATCTAAACAAAGATATGTATTAGAGGTCTAACGCTTGATACTGTGAGCAATGGTAACGAGGTTATTCAATCTACGACAACACTCCAACAATTGCAACCAAAAGCTGTAAAGAGGAGGTGTTATCTTTAGTTTTCTTTAATGACTCTTTTTATTCTCTAACATTTAGATTAACTTTATGGAAGGCAACATAAGTATATTTAAACTAAAAAGTTACAATGACCCACACAAATAAATGGACAATGCGAAAGAAGAAAGGGTCCTTTCACTCATTCCCTTAAATATGCTAACATCTACCTGGTGTAGAAGAGAAGCATACATAAGGTGTAGAGGGATCACGAAAGTGGGACATATTACAGGCATCTCCACTAGCACAATAGAAAATTACAATTAAGATATTAACAGTTTATATGCTTCCATTTAATTTGCTTATTTATTAACTGTGAAGTTCCATTTAGTCAACTCATATTGTCAGTATAAAACAATAGGTCTAAGAATCGAAATAGGCTACAACCAATTACATTAAGTGTGTGTCCTCTATGTTTGTGACTAAACAAGTCGTATAAAACACAGACTAATCGGTGAAGGAAAAAGCACTGCAATCATGGTTAGTGGAAAATGTAATGTTGGTATAACTGATTGAGATTTTAATAAGTAAATAAGGTATGGCATATGCTATGGTGATGTACTGCACCATGTTTACATTGAAAACTATCCACCCCAAACCTTAATCATTTAAACAAAATAATCGGCCCCGACCCTGAAACCTTATTCATGTAAAGAAACCATCGAAACCAAAAAGCTCTGCTACTAAATTGATTATGATATGATTTGTGGTTAGTTCATATCTTTATTTAATATTGGTTACAGTTGATAACTTGTCATGCCAAATAGCATAAGTTGGTGCAAGTGCATGTAAAGTAGCAATTTTTTTGCATCAAAAGGTTAAAGGTTTATAATCTATATGGATTTCTTTCCCTATTCTTAGGCAACTCCTAGAAAGTATCATATGAGGGATCCCATATTTTCGTGGACGAAAGTAGTAGTATTTGGTTCATGTTGTAAGACTAGCTTTTAAGTGGATGTATTTTCTCCAAAAGACTGCGAGATAGTGCTGCTAAAGTTGTATTTTGTGTTATATTTTCTTGAGTCAATAATTAAAGAGTGCAAATGCTGCCACGCCTTTCAGTCTCGAAGCAATCTTAGGAAGTTTATTGGATTGCTTGCTGCAAGATTATGGAAGTTTACAAAGAAGTGTTATATCAATTGTCAGATGATGTGCCATCTAAAACTAATGAACTTGGGTTGCTGAAAATGGGTTGGGAGAAGTGGGGATTGATTATAGGTTTAGTAATCATACATATAACAATGCGAGTGATTTGGACAGCAAAGACGATGAATTATACACCTTGGTGAGTGTCTAAACACCAACTTTAGTAATATGCATAAATGAAACATGTATATTCTATTGGCTGAGATGTTAATTTGCTTTTCACAGGTTGGCGCTCTTGAAAACATTATAAAGCAATCTGAGCTTGAGATTATCGAGTTGCTGCAGATGAACGTAGGTATAATTTGTTTGCTCATGTATGTTCATTGAGAATGCAGTTGTTATTCCGTTTGCTGAGCTTTGTTATAATGTTAAAACGTTGTGTAATAATAGAATCAAATTAGCTAAATAACTGTGATGTGTTTTTTTTAATGATATATGATATTTTTAATTAAGGGTGGAGACACGCTTACTTAAGAAAAATGCAGAAGCTCAATCAAAGGAGCTAATGCAGAAAAGAGAATAAGTAGAGATACTTAAAGACAAGGAAAGTGTGGCCAATGAAAATGTAAGTCTTCATTTGCACGTTGATGCTAATTGCAGTGATTATGTTGTATATTGACTTGCGTATGGTGTAGGTTGAAGGGCTAATGACGAACATTGCTACAGCCGAAGAAGAAATTACAAGATGAAAAGAAGCCACACAGCAGATAAGCTTGCATAATACCGGTATGAGTGGTGTGACATTAAAGTGATCCTCTTTGCGTTGTTCTTATTATTGTTTATATACGGTAACTTTAGCTTTTTCTTAAAGCATCACTTGCTTATTTTACCTTAAAATGAGAAAATAAGCACAAGCCTTTTGAGTGATCCAAACGTATTGCTTATCCGCTAAAAAAAATAAGCACTTAAGCGGTTAAAGAGCAAAAATTAAGCAAATTCCTAACACCTTCTAATTGTAGGGTAATGACATGTAGTTATCATATAACTTACTTATTAACATAAACAGTAGTTATATGCTTCTTTGATTCCTTCGAAAGAAGGATCACCTGGATTTGATGTAGCTATATATACTTAGTTCACCCGAAAGAATTTATTGGTCAGCCACTTTCCATGTTTTGAAACTAGATCACAATTAAAGTTTTCTTGCTTGTGCAGTTATTTGCTTACATACACATGCACTCTTATCTTGGTTTTTAAAACATTGTATTAATTGATGTAATAACAAAAACAGCTTCGGGCATTTGGCCCCACGAAAAAGACGAAGGGAAAGCAAGTTGTTAGTTTTGATCTTGCTGATGATTCTTTTCAAAGTCCCCGTAACAAACTGATATACGCTTCTGAAGGCTTAGCAGGTGATGCAAAGTATTGAAATATATATATATATATATATATATATATATATATATATATATATATATATATTAATTTATTATTTATTATTTATTATTTTTTTTACAATCTCTTTTATAATTGTATAGCCAACTTTTAAATTGTGAACTCTATACATTGTGTCTTAGCATATGTTCTTTATATTAGTATATTTTACCAGTGACGAGAATCAAACGAGGTGGCAAATGGATTAGTGTTCATTTGGGCTAAAGTTTTGTGAGATCATACGTTTCTCCAAGGCAAACGAGAAGTACTATTCTATTGGTCATAGTTCATAACATTGTTCGATAGGAATCTTAACCAAACGAGGTGGCCACTGGACTAGTGTTCGTTTGGGCTAAAACTTTGTGATAACATATTATTCCCGAGGAAACGAGAAGTACTCTTTTATTGGTCATAGTTAGAACATAATATTTTTCGATAGGAATCTTTAACTGCTCTATTTGATAATTTAAACGTAGTTATGTATTTAAGTGATTATTTTTCAAACCAAAGGTGCTATTTATTTTTTAAACCATGCATCTCATTGATATTATAGGGAATTGAAGAACTAGAACCAAAATTAATGCAATTAATGCTCTTTTGAAGGATTATACTAAAGTGGTTATCAAACATTAAAACATAAAATATTTAACAAAATATATACAAACCATTAACATTAGTGCAAAAACACATATAAAACATCCTACATAACTAACAAACACTTAAACAAGTGACAAACATAAATTACCATTTTTCAAAACACAAAAAACCATAATACCCTACTACTGTAATAAACGTTTTCAAACCAGCTTTGTGACATTGAAAGAAAGGCATCCATCTGGACACCAGTTCAAACATCTTATCACCTAAATTCAACTTCAAAATATCTTTCACCTGAAGCCATTCACCAACCATGAAAACACGTGTATTGCGACCTCCTTTCAATCTTTTATCAGCATGGATTTTTAACGACATATAAAAGGATCTGCTCTTGCTTTTACCCACACCTCACAATAACCAACACTCATTTGATGATTATGAAATGACGAAGGAATATTCTAATAACAAAATAATAACAATAATAATAAAATAATACTGGAACGTTAATGTTTTATTCACAAAAACTAAAATCATACCAGGTATCCTATACATGAGGTACGAACCGCAAATAATTGTAAAGATAAATTAAAAAAAAAAATAATAATTAAAAACCATAAATAAAACCAAGTTAAATTATTTGTTTTTTAATAATTAAAAATACATTATTCTAAAAATTAGAAAAAACCCCGAGCGTGCGCGGGCATTATAACTAGTTAACCATCTATACTACTATATAAAGCATTTAAGTTGTGGGCTCCACAAAAAATTAAGATAAGGAGCTCCAATCATTGAGTGATATGTGTCACTTCTCTAACTAAAAAATAACAAAAAGGGAGGAGCTCTAACAAACTAAAATAAAGAGCTCCAATAATGGGGTGACACATGTCATTTCCTAACTAATTAATCACCTTTATTTTTAAATTTAAATATCTTTTAATCCGTTTAATTTTTTTATGATCTAATTTCACCATATTTTTTAAAATTTTGTGCTCTTTAATTCAACATCCATTTTGATATATTTTTATAAGTTTTTTAGTTTTTACATTTTTAGTAGGTTTATTTTATTTTGATTCAAATTTTTATAAATTTAACCTTTATTTCAATCAATACAAACTTATTTTATCAAAATCATTTACTTTTTGGAAATGGTTTGACGGGAAAGAGATTGTGAATGTCTTTTTATATGCGGGAATAATGATGTCACGGGAAAGATACGGAAAACCCAAACAAACACATACAACTAACACATATACATTTGGAGTGTTGTGAAATGAATTCACTAAGCGGGTAGGGAATTGCGAGTAGAGTTGGGTTAGCAATTCATTTACTATATTTATCGACGCCGCTGTGCGCGGGTATCTAACTAGTAAACAAAATACACAAATACAAATATACACTCATAATGAATCCTATCTATATAAAGTGGGAAGAAATTCTTAGGGAAAATGTGATTTGTTTGGTCGGAAATAAAAACCATCCAAATGCATGTCTTGTTCAAATGATCTATTCCCTCATTCACCAAAGACCATTTAATCTTGCTTATTACATGGTGAAAAGAATGGTAGGTGTATTCAAAGTCAACAACACGGTACTTCCCTACGGTATGCTCCTAACACGACTCCGTAAGTATGTTAGTGCAATGCAACCTTCTCCTATCAACGATGATCATTTTCTTGCCGATCACGTCATGGTACCACTCACCAAACAAACTTCTAAACGGTTCATGGTCAATGAAAAAATGCCTCGTGCTCTCTCGGACTTCTCGGATGACGAAGAAGAAAAAGTCAACCCCGTTGCCAACGTCAACATGAACCCCATAACCTACTTTGAACAACTTCCAACTCTTCCAAACGAGTCCGAAGAATTCAAACAATTGAAGGGTATGATTCAATGCCTAACTAACTACCTCATGACGTCGGGAAAGAGGAAGAGAAAATATTGACAAAAGAGACATTAGGATTATGGTTGTTTTTAGACATTCTGTTTATCATTTTGCAATGGATGCTTTTGTTTGTGAATGTTTTACCTTGTTTGTTTGGATATTATCACTACTACTCATATTTATGTTATGGATTATGAGATATTTACTTGTTTTGTTGTTCATTTACAGTAGAAACTCGTAGCAATTAGTATACATAATATGGTGCAAAAACTACACATCTTCTGTAATGATTCTGATCTGCAGGAGCCGGATCCCTCAATCTGTACTAGACGAATCCCTCCTTTTAGGGATCCGTGGGATCCGGGGAGACATAAATACAACTGCAGACCTCCACACATCAAACCAGCCCACTAGACCACTTCACACTAGCTAAACATAATGCATTAGGACCACTTAAGTCTTCCTCAAGCTCAGTAGGCATCACACTCACTCATAGCTCATTTAGGATCACACTCAAGGGGCTTTTTGATTTATCATTTCACCAAAGATCATCATCCTTCCGCTCCAATACTCATACATCATTTCTCACATATCAACTCATCTAGTTTTATAATTCTCTCAATTTTAGCATATTGATTTTTATCATCATTACCTCAAAATGGGTCAAAAACTAGTTTTTTTATTTCTTGTAATTTTTAAGGAATTTTCCAAATTTATCCTAAGTTGCCATCTGATCTCTAGGATCATTTAACACCACTTGACACTCTCATATCTCCTAGTGTCATCTTTGAACACCCATTGGTGCTCATAAAGTCCCATTTTCTTCCATAAAAGGCAATCATTAGCTACCATCACTCATTTCCCTTGATCATTTAAGCCCCCCTTTATTTAAGACACTTAATAAGACTGAAACACTCAAGATGTATAGGTACTAGACCTTGAAAAACATTATTTTCCTCTCTTCTTGGCTGCTGAGAGCCGGATCCCTAGGATTAGGTTAGACGGATCCCTCATTGGAGGGAACCGTGGGAACCGGCTGATAGATTCAGCTAACTCTAGCTAAAACAATCATTTCAAACTCTCCTTGCTAACTTGAGCACTCCATCTTGTCTTAATTAACCTCCTTGATCAGTGCAACTCTAAAGTTGACTCTTGTGCATGCAAATCATCACATTTCAAAGGATCTTAGTGGCTTAAGTCTTGAATGCACTTGCCAAATTCTTCTCTTTATAAACCATCTTGTTAGGACTTCTTAGTCACCATCTACAACTTAAATCTCAGCAACTATAAGCCTCTATATCACTAACCTTTTGTCATATCATCATGAGGAAAGCTCCTAGTAGTAACTCATCCACCAAAGGACCACCCAAGAAACTTGCTCGTGTTATTAATGAAATTTCTTCAACCGAATCATCTCCCGTTAAATCCACAAATGCTAGGATTTCCCCTCCATCAACTCAACCAATTAAACCAATCCCCAAAAGGATTGTTCCCACAAAACTACCAATTCCAAACACCACTATACCTCCTAAACCAAATACTCCTATTTCCACTAAACCATCACCATTAGTTCCTAGAGCCATATCAATTACCACTCCACATTCATCTCCACACCTCTACAACTTAGAGTAATTGCCTTCTAGGCCCTCTCATCCTCCACCATTGCCAACATTCTCCTCTATAGAGAGAATAGTGCAACAAAATCAAGTTGTTGAATCAACACTAGCACCGGCATCCTTTTCTCCGTCACCCTCAAATAGTCCCATTTGGATTGTGAGGAATCATCAAAATCAACCACCCGATCACATGGAAGTAGATACCTCTCTACCACCATCTTCGACACATATTCCACCACCACCACCTTTGGTTGAATCACCTCCAAATATACCTCCACAAATCCCTCCCTCTTTTGTGGAACCTCAACCAAACCTTCCATCTCAAGCCATTTCAATTCTACAACCACCATTTCCGAGCCATGACAAAGATTGTTATCATTGTCAACATGTTGAAAGCTTGATACATGAATTACGTAAAGACCAACGTTTCGTGTTTTATCACCTCCTTGAACGTTTTGACGAGGTCAACAAACCTAAACAACCTTAAGCTTAAAGATTTAAGTGGTGTCCTAGTTTTAAGCTTAACCTAGATAATTTAGGAATCATATTTCATGTTTAAGTCATTCTCTTAGTTTTAGAGATATGTAGATCATTTCTCGTATTTTTATTGAATGAAATTACATGTTATATGCCATATTGTCTTGAAAATATGTTTAGTGCCTTAATACATATCTCATTTTGATGTTAACATCACTTTTTATATCACCATTGCTGTCTTAAGCTTACAGACAGACGGATCCCTCAGTTTAGTTTAGACGGATCCCTCCAAAGGAGGAACCATGGGATCCGTGCAACAGAAGACAAATTTTTACTAACTTGTATCTTATTTGCAGGAAATTATGCATTATATACTTGTTTTCTAACATTTATTTTGTAGATTTTCAATATACACATGAAGACTTTGACACCCTTAGCTAGGGGGAGTTTCTTGTCAAAGCAAAATATTGCAAAATCATTTGCAATACCTTCACATATGATTACATTAATTGACGTCCTCCTTGCAAAGGAGCACTCGTCAAGGGGGAGCATGTCCGTCAAAAAGGACGAAACCATTTGCAAACATAATTGCAATGCACTCGCTTAGTATTCCTACTTACTTGACGCCCTCACAAAGGGATGGACTCGTCAAGGGGGAGCTAAGACAAAAATGCTTCTCTTCCCTTACTCTCTATTTTTCATATTTTTACTTTCACATGTTTTTCTTAAAACAATGTGTTAGTTTCTTTTCGACGCTCTTTGTGTTTCGACAAAAAGGGGGAGAAGATAGTAAAAACTCCAATTCAAACTTTTACGAATTTTAATTTTTTTCCTTAAAATAATCTTGTGTTTTGTCATCAACAAAAAGGGGGAGATTGTTAATACAAATAAGCCATAAAAATGTTTATTTATATTTTACGATCTTCTAATGTTTTGTCGATAACAAACGTAAAATCATTTTAACTAAACAAATAAAATACGTAAATGGTTTGAGCCAATAGTTTACTAAAACACTTACGTTTTCATATAAAACACTAAACAAAGCAATAGTGTTTTCATGGTATAGTAATACATATGTACAACAACTAGTGTTTACATAATGGGTACATATATACATACTTAGTATGTATTATAATGGGTAATAGAATGGGTAGAAGTCTAAGTATTTAACCCATTGACTAAATACATTGAATGTAGTTGGGTAAAACCCATAGTCCATGACCCATACACATGAAGCATGATCCATAACCCATGACCCATTGCATGACATCATGCATAAGTCATAATGGGTACTATCCATGACCCATAGAGCTAACCTATGACCCATTGACTAGATTCATTGCATCTTCTAGATACATTGTATCTATTTGAATACCCATGGATCAAAGCCTACAACCCATGATCCATGATCCATGACCCACAACCCAATTTAGGGGGAGCGTTGATAACATAAAATAGTCCTGAATATTAAGTGTCAATTTTCCCCAATAATGCTTGTTATTTATATCATTTATATGGATTTACGCTTGTTTTCCATTGTTTTCTACTTTTAGGTAAATTACGAGCATTGGAGCTAAAGAGACGCGGAATTGGAGAAATATCATAGACTTATCATATTATGCTGATTTTGAAGAAGTTACGGCGTAACTCATCTCTCACATTACGCCGTAACTAAAGCGTGACTCAGAAAACCAACTCATCAAAAGGTTACGGCGTAACTCTCCCCAAAGACTACGACGTAACTATATTAGGTCAAATGAGGTTCCACGCCGCTGATAACTACGTCGTAACTATTCCACCAACTACGGCGTAACCAAGTAATATTGAAGAATACAACTTAACCACTCATAAGGTTATGCCGTAACCAGCAGATCTAGTGCAAATAACAAAGGAATTAAAGATTACGGCGTAACTCTTATTTTAGTTACGCCGTAACCCAGATCTGGCCTATAAATACCCCACGATTTCCAGCATTTCAATTCATCCCATTCCACACATAACAACCAAAGAACGTGGGAAGAAGCCAAATGCAGGTCTAGAGGAGCATACGGAGCTGTCTCCAAGGGAGAAATCACACCCCTACGATAAGCATTAGCATTTTATCTTTTCTTTACTTTCGATTCATGTATTTCGTAACTTTGAATATTGAATTGATTTGTATGGTTAATATGAGCGGCTAAGCACCTCTTGGTGCTGGCCTAGTTATGCTTTTTTAATTGTTTTGTTTGCATTTACATTACTTCCGTATAATTATTTCTAAGTGTATGCATGCATAGTTTATTGGTAGCTACCCTTGTTTCGGTAGTTTTGAATGGCGGTAGAGGCTAGTTGCTTAGGAGATATGACTAACTGGCCCTAAGTGAGTAGACTGAGACAGGAAGGGTAAGATATGACCAACTGACGACCCTTTCTACTTGTGCGATTTGACCAACTGATCACCTACCGTTTTGATGAACTTAAGAATTAGGGGGTGAGTGTTTAAGTTGCTAACGCCCAGGCACTCACTATTATAAGTCTAGCATGTAGCGGTACTTAATGACTCGGCTTAGGGGACCAGGAACAACAGGATTTATGAGGGGACATCTGACTTCTCCTGTGGTGGCATCTTTGCTGATAGGTTAGGACAAATTGACCAAATGTTGTCCTCTCGAATTTGACCCCACCTGAAGTAATTGGAAGTAAGTAGACGTAGACATTACTAGTTAGGAGGATTAACTAGGTTAGCACCACTCTCCTCTATTGATTAAACCTTTGCCTTTTATTTGCTTTAGTAGTTAATTAATTAATTCCTTATCGAAATCATTATAAATCTGTGACACCTAGACTTAGTAATAATCCAACACACATAGCTCTTGGGACGACCTCGGTTTTACCGAATACTACACTACACGCGACCGGGTACACTGCCCGTTAGTGCATTAGGGTGGACCATAGGTATAACGAGACTTTATAAATATTAAAACCTGCATCAAGTTTTTGGCGCCGTTTCCGAGGAGTTATATTAGGATTGCTATTAAGTCTTTTGTTTTTATTTCGTTTTAAACTTTTCTATATTTCTCATGATCTTTATTGAAGTTTTTAGGTACCATGGAAGTTGTTAACATCGATGACCTCACTCTTGAGGAATATTTGGCATTGACAAGAGCTGAACAAGGCCCGGGTCTCGTAAGACCGGCGATTGGAGCGGATGTCCGTTTTGAAATTAAAGACCAATTTATGAGGGAGCTTCGTGCTAACCCTTTTTCAAGAAACAGGGACGAAGATGCATATGAGCACGTTGAAAATGTCCTATACATCGCAAGCCTTTTCAACATGCCAGGCGTGTCTCATGATGCTGTTATGCTAAGGGTATTCCCCATGACTCTTACTGGAGCTGCCAGAAGATGGATTGAAAGATTGGCCGCCGGGGCAATTAATATTTGGGCTCTACTTAAGAAGCATTTCATTCAAAGGTACTGTCCTCCGTCGAAGATTTCTAACCAGGTTTTGGAAATCCATAATTTCAAGCAAGAAGACGATGAAACGTTGTATCAAGCTTGGGATAGATACAACGATCTCCTTTACAAATGTCCTACACATGATTTGAGCAACCAGCAAAAGGTCAACATCTTCTACAAGGGAATCAACGTAACTACGAGACATATGCTGGACTATCAAGGACCTATTCCGAACATGACGCTTACCCTTGCTATTGAAGCCATCCAAAAAATGGCTGATCATTCTCAAAAATGGCATGAAGGAGGAAGCAAAACAAACCAAAGCGGAAGTTTTGACGGAATTGCAGCAATCGCTAGTAAAATTGAAAATCTAAGTCGAGATATGCTGAAAGTCAGAGAACCCGTTCATGCCATCCAAGTAGGTTGTGAAAGCTGTGGGGGAGGACATCTCACGAAAAATTGTCCTCACGTTGACGAAGAAAATATAATAGAAGAAGCAAAATATGGAGAAAATCGACCGTTTTACGGAGATAATCGAAATAGTAACGGGTACCGTGGAAATTACAACCGTGGGCCTTATGGCGAAAGAAAGCCAAATCTTGAAGAAACCATAAACAAGTTCCTAGAAAGTTCCGCCCAGAAGCAAAAAGAACAAGATAAATGGCATAGGGATTTCCAGGATAACACAAATAAAAATCTCTCCAGGCACGACGAAACCCTAAAAACCTTGAAACCTTGATAGAAAAGCTCAGTGCTGATATAGAGATGAGTAACGTGGAGCCGGAGATGGCCAAACCTATGGTTGGGTGCAATGCTGTTTTTGTTGATAATAATTCGAAGGAATTGACTAAGGAGTGCTATTCTACAATAGAAAATTCTGAAGGAGAGAATGTCGACAACCAGGATCGGTTACACCGTAACTATTTCTCCGAGTTAAGGCGTAACTATGTCTCAGAAAGCTTAACGAGGTCAGATAGCAATTCTTTTCTGATTAAAGATATTTGCGCTAACGGGTTAGTCATTCCATGTTCAGTTGGGGATTATGATATTTTTGGGATTATAGATATTGGATCTAGTGTAAATATCATGCCTCTCTCCATATTTTTAACACTCAAATTAATTCATCTTTGGAATACGGATATCGTGATTGAGATGGCGGATAAGACCAAGGATGTTCCGTTAGGAATTACCGGTGGAACTTGTGTTAAGGTAGATAAATTCTTTTCTGCCCCAGAATTTGTGGTTATGGACATGAAGAAAAACACAAAGGAACGTTTGATTCTTGGTAAACCGTTCCTCGACTCATTGGCATATTATGGTGATAGAATAGAATTTAAATTGGACAAAACCTTATGCCTTGAACCATATAAAATTGTTACAACTGAAGATTCACAGAGGATTGAATTAGATGATTCCGATAGGTTTCCACCTTCATACTTTGGCTATTTACAGGTAACTGAATCAAGTGACAATGAAAGCAATAAGGAAGAGATCCCACCTTCTGTACCTAGTTACGTTGTTACAGGAAGACTTCATTGTTGTGTTCCTGATACTTGTTTGATTGATGGGACCAAAGTAACATTGCCCACGTGTTCCCCTTTTCAAAAACGATGCAACGGAGGAGGACAACATATCATTAGAATGATTAAAGAGGAAGCGGAAGTTTGGTGGTGCTGGGAAGACGAGAAGCTTAGCAGAAAAAAGTGGTTACAAGGGCATAATGTTTTTAGCGAATGGTTCACCGAGATTGATTGAACCATTCATTTTTGTGAACCAGCTATCATGTCTGATGACTTCACCATGGAGTTGGCCTACATGCAACCCCAAACGACAGATCTGCGATGGAGGAGAATTCCCTGAACCTAAATGGCTTAACCGCAAGGAATGGGCATGTTTTGACGAAGATAAAAGAAGTGAAGTAGGATACAGGGGAATCTCATTTGAAAATTGGTTACGAGTAAAGTTTGGATATGTTAAAATAAAATGGGAAGAAGAGGTTAAATTTTGTCGCGAATGGAAACAAGCTAATTTTTTGCAGAAAAGATACGCCATGACTCGGTTTATTTCTCCACATGTTTGGGACCAGCCCTTTTCAGATAAAAAAGACATGGAGGAAGTCGGCCAAGTCCAAAGGCCCCCATAAAGCCCTGCGGCTCTGAGTCTAACTTAAAGACTCGTAAATAAAGAAACGTGCTCTTTCGGGAGACAACCCGAATTATCCCTTTCTTTTGTTTAATTTCCATTTCTATAGGGTTTTGTGTTTTTAACCATTTTTGTAGGAAACGAGGAAATGATTGCTGCTGCAGTTTGCTGATCTAACCATAGTTACGGTGTAACTCATCTATGTGATTACGCCATAACCAACCCCTTGCAGCAGAATTATGGACGCATTACCAATTACGGCGTATTACCATCTCAGTGGTTACGCCGTAACCACTCGCTTTGCAGCTTATGACAGGTTTTGCCAGTTACGACGTAACCTTCCTCTGCTTTACTTCTTTCATTTTAAAACACAATAACTTGTATTAGTATTTTAAATGAACTTTGTGGGTGTGTTCCCTATAAACCCTCACGAGACTTCACTCGTCCACTTGGGACACCAAGTGGTTTAAAAGGCTTGTTGCATATGCTAAATGCAACCGTGGTTCCTATGAAAGTGAGTTAGGTTTGTTTTTCATTTTTCTTTTTTTTTTCTTTTTAGAATTATGCTTGTCGGTAGTGTGATTTCAGGGATTGAAGTTTATTCATGATGCTTACACGAAGGCACATCTCTTTTTCGTGGACCTTCTTTCTTTTTGGAGCAAATTTCAGGGAAGTTCTCGCTCTAATTCTACTTTTCTCTTCACCTTTATTTAACGTTTAGTACAAAAGGGACTTTGTACGATTCAAGTGGGGGGACGGGAGTAGAATTATCTCTTGAACATTATTTTGCCCTCGTTTTTCTAGTTTATTTTGAAAAATTATCCCATTTTTAAAATTTTGACATGTTTTTCCTAACCTAACTAGATTAGACCTTAGCCAAGCACATACAACCCTTGATATTATATGGTGAGATTAGCCTTATCTGTTTCCAATATTTTACCCCAAATCCACCAAATTATGAGTGTGTCGATAGCTTGTAAACTTTAGAACTTGGCCTTTGCATCATTTCGAGACCATAGACGAGGCAATATTATAGGATTATCACCCAAATAGCCTACCATTGTGTGTCTATCGATTAGTCACCTCAACTTATCGACCCCCATGTGAAACCCTTTTTTGTTGCACTCATCTTTAGTGCAAGATACCCCTAGATACACCCATCTGAGCCATTCCTTTCATTTTGTTAACCCGATATATTGTTTCGATACACCTTAGCCTACCCTGTAGTCTTTATTTATGAT
Organism: Chrysanthemum seticuspe; assembly: GCA_019973895.1. Lineage (NCBI taxonomy): Eukaryota > Viridiplantae > Streptophyta > Magnoliopsida > Asterales > Asteraceae > Chrysanthemum > Chrysanthemum seticuspe. The sequence continues at coordinate 143,918,194 of BPTQ01000002.1, forward strand.
TGGGAAGTCATCATTTGCCTAAGTTCAAGGTTCAAGTGGAAAGGTTCGGAAATCACACTTTCGTCGACGACATATTCTTGAAGATCATTGAAGACCCCCCGAATTTCCATTGTTCATCTCAAGTGGGGGGATATTATGTTTAGTTATTATTGTTATGTTGAAAAAAAATATGATTCGAAAAAAAAATTATGTTATCTAGTTATTGTAAAGTGCGATGTTATAAGCAACACCTCGGTCACATTCGAAGATTGGAGTTGGTAATTTTGCCAACAGTTGGAGAAAAGGTAGTGTGCCCATCACGACGTCCTCTAATGACACATCTACCTAGTATTTCATGATCCGGTTTCTTGACTTCAAAGCTTGAACTTTGGGCGGACGGTAAGTGGTGATGACTTGGTTATAGATTTAGACTACCTGCTTGATTTTTATTTTACACCATTTATATATCCCATGTCTTATCCTACCCTTTAGTCATGAAGCGTGTCTAGGTGATGCAGCGAGCAATCTTTGGTGTCTTGGCCATGGATTTGGTCATGTATCATTGATTTTGTCCACTTCGTCGTGACATGTTAGTAATGACGAGTCACCCCTTAACCTTTGTCGTGTCTACCCATATTGCCTTCGAGAATTGTTTAGCCCTTAACTCTAGTGGTGGAGATTTGTGTAACCGCCAAGCTTATGATAGAATACATGCTATGACTGTGCGATTGAGTGATCATCCCGAAATTGACACTTAGAATAGTTGAGAGATTTGAGTGTTTTGTTCCCATTTCGTGAGGTGTTCGGCTTTGTTTTATTCTAGCATTAGGGATTTGTAAACTTATATTTTCTAGGTTTTGGGAGATATCTTTTTAGGGATCTTTCTAATAAGGTCTACTAGAGGGCAAGTAGAGTTCAAGTGGGGGGATATTTGATAACATAAAATAGTCCTGAATATTCAGTGTCAATTTCCCCCAATAATGCTTGTTATTTATATCATTTATATGGATTTACGCTTGTTTTCCATTATTTTCCACTTTTAGGTAAATTACGAGCATTGGAGCTAAAGAGACGCGGAATTGGGGAAATATCATAGATATATCATAGTATGCTGATTTTGAAGAAGTTACGGCGTAACTCATCCCTCACATTACGCCGTAACTAAAGCTTGACTCAGAAAACCAACTCATCAAAAGGTTATGGCGTAACTCTCCCAAAAGACTACGACGTAACTATATTAGGTCAAATGAGGTTCCACAACGCTGATAACTACGCCGTAACTATTCCACCAACTACGGCGTAACCAAGTTATATTGAAGAATACGGCGTAACCACTCATAAGGTTACGACGTAACCAGCAGATCTAGTGCAAATAACGAAGGAATTGAAGATTACGGCGTAACTCTTAATTTAGTTACTCCGTAACCCAGATCTGACCTATAAATACCCCACGATTTCCAGCATTTAAATTCATCACATTCCACACACAACAACCAAAGAATGTGGGAAGAAGCCAAAGGCAGGTCTAGAGGAGCATACGGACCTGTCTCAAAGGGAGAAATCACTCCCCTACGATAAGCATTAGCATTTTATCTTTTCTTTACTTTTGATTCATGTATTTCGTAACTTTGAATATTGAATTGATTTGTATGGTTAATATGAGCGGCTAAGCACCTCTTGGTGCTGGCCTAGTTATGATTCCTTAATTGTTTTGTTTGCATTTACATTACTCCCGTATAATTATTTCTAAGTGTATGCAGGCATAGTTTATTGGTAGCTACCCTTGTTTCGGTAGTTTTGAATGGCTGTAGAGGCTAGTTGCTTAGGAGATATGACCAACTGACCCTAAGTGAGTAGACTGAGACAGGAAGGGTAAGATATGACCAACTGAAGACCCTTTCTACTTGTGCGATTTGACCAACTGATCACCTACCGTTTGGATGAACTTAAGAATTAGGAGGTGAGTGTTTAAGTTTCTAATGCCCGGGCACTCACTATTATAAGTCTAGCATGTAGCGGTACTTAATGACTCGACTTAGGGGACCAGGAACAACATGACTTATGAGGGGACACCTGACTTCTCTTGTGGTGGCATATTTGCTGATAGGTTAGGGCGAATTGACCAAATGCTGTCCTCTCGAATTTGACCCCACCAGAAGTAATTGGAAGTAAGTAGACGTAGACATTACTAGTTAGGAGGATTAACTAGGTTAGCACCACTCTCCTCTATTGATTAAACCTTTGCCTTTTATTTGCTTTAGTAGTTAATTAATTAATTCCTTATCGAAATCATTATAAATCTGTGACACCTAGACTTAGTAATAATCCAACACACATAGTTCTTGGGACGACCTCGGTTTTACCGAATACTACACTACACGCGACCAGGTACACTGCCCATTAGTGCATTAGAGTAGACCATAGGTATAACGAGACTTTATAAATATTAAAACCTGGTCAGTAAAACCTGCATCAAGCGTCCTATGGATCCATAGTATTACAGTAGACGGATCCCTCAAGCAAGGGATCCGTGAGATCCGTGGAACAGTAGCATGTTTTTGTCAATAAATAGTGAGCCATTTCTTCATTGTAACTTACCCCTTTCATAGACATTTTCTCTTAGTATTGTAAACTCTCTAACCTCAGATCCAAAAGATCTTTCTATGTAGTTTGTGTTTGTTTTTGTGTGATTCTCTAGGTGCCTCTTAAAGGCGAGATCACCACCTCTTGAAGTCGAGCAGGCTCAAGTCCATGAGTTGCCATGCTTCGTCATCATCAAGACTACTGAAGCTCTCTTGTTGATAGTTCTTTCTTCTTCTCTAGAAGTGTTGTATCTAAGGCATTATTGAAGGATGCCAAAAGGATCAAGACGAAGGCATTAGTGAAAGGTGTCGAACGTCCATGTCAAAGGCATTAGTGAAGGATGCCAAAAGGGTCAAGTCAAGGCATTAGTGAAAGGTGCCAAAAGATCATGTCAAAGGCATTAGTGAAAGATGACAAGGGTGTACATACGATATGATGCATCGATGTACAAATATAGATAGGTTGTGTCCAAGGATATTGATATCCTTGATGATGTTGTAATAAGGAGTGGTCCTTTGGGATAGGTGTTGTGTAGTGTTGGGGAGTAGTTCCTCCTTTGTAATGGAACTCGGTATCTAGCCTTGTACCGGATAAAGTGTAGGCGACGTTGTGATAGGTTTGGTTCTACCTCGTGGAAGAACCCGGTGTCTAGCCTTGTACCGGAAAAAGATTAGGCGATGTTATGAATGCTTCTCCGCCATAAGGAGGTTGTGTCGTGTAGTGCTAACGAACTCTCGAGTAGGTGACTCGAGGAGTGGGGTAGGGCAAGGAAGGTATCCTTGTAGCCGAACCACTATAAACACTCGTGTCGTGGTTTTGTGTTTCTTACTCTTTACCTTTGCATTACATATTTACATACTTATCTATCAACATCCAACATACACACTCTAATAGATTGACACAAGTCGATCTAAATATTTTAAAACAATGTTTTAATCGGTAAAAAAACTATTCAACCCCCCTTCTAGTTTTCCACATGTCTCTTTTTATTTTGTTCTCTTTGCCTAGTTTTTGTTCTTTATGTGTTTTTTCTTTCATAGTTTTTCTTGCCATGTGTCATATGCTTTCTTATCTTCCTCTTCAATGTTTCTTTGCATTTGCATGCTTTTACTTATTTTTGATCATTTGCACACTCATACATTCACTTTGTCGGAGTTTTTTTGGAAGGAGTCTCTTTACCCTCGGATTTACCCAAAGGTAGGGGTATGACTTGTCTATATTCTACCTCTCTCATACCGCGCTAATGCTGGATTGGGTAATGTTGTTGTTGTTATTGTTGTTGTTGTTGTTGTTGTCGCACGCAGAAAGCGCGTAGATGATATGGAGTGCGCCTTTAAGAACCATATAAATACAAGAAGCGTGTAATGTCATGCGCGTGTATGATATGTGCGCACCGTGGACAAGTGAGGTTTTTATATTTGTTACATTTAGAAGATGAGGCACGTGTCGTCTATATAATGGAAGAGCTTGGTCCGCGCGCTAGAAATTTATTTTCGTATTACACGAATTAAATGACCATCTTCGTAATATACGGTAAAAAAGTGTTCACATCGCCAATTTTCTCTTAATTGAAAGCCGCAAATAAAATACAAATGGATTCTGCTATGTTTAGGTTTGATATGAAGATCTTGCATCTAAAGTTTTATGGATTGTTTGTTAAAATATCAAACAGTCCGTAAAAAAAATACACCTTAAAGTTCAAACACTATTAAATGTTGATATTTCTTTCTAGAGCGTTGATTAATATATTTTAACTTTTGATTTGCACACTCGAATATACAATCTGCAGAAGCAATATATAAAAAATATACAAATGTTAAAGCACAATTTAAAATGTATAATTTAAAAATAGTAGTGTGCAAATCATCTCCCTTCTACTGCTGCTGAAACACACTAACCAGTCACCACCATGGCGATTGCAGGTTTTATCACCACCATAACCAAATACAAATTAACATATTCTTAATCCACCAAATTTTGATTACTTCAAATCCCACTTCCAAAATCACCTATCCGACATTTTCCCCCAATTGATGTTATCAATTTTAACCCAATTTAAACCCTAGCAATGATTTTTTCTTTTTCTCAATTTTTTTTCTTCGGACCTGAGCTTTTCACCAGACTATTTCAATCATTTCATCAAAGGTGGCTGGACATGGGTGTTTGGGAAAACAAAAATCAAAACACCAAACACATTGATAACCCTTATGAAAAGAGTGTTGATAGAATTACTACATCATTTTTTGTCACTAACTTTCCTGAGTCTTTAGATGCTAAAGGTTTGTGGAAGGAGTTTCAACCCTTCGGTCGTATTATAGACGCATTCATTGCTAATAAGCGATCAAAAATTGGTAGGCGTTTCAGTTTCATTAGATTTTTGGGGGTTAGTAATGTGGATGCTGTTAATACAAATATCGTCATTAAACGTTATTTATATTTTTGATCTTTACCTAAGTTTTGTTAACGACAAAATTAAATTTAATTTGTATAAAAGCTTAAAGCTTGTCAAGTTTAATAGATATTAAAACAAGCTTTTTCAAACAATATATTCATCATTCAAGCATTTACATTTATGATTAGTAACATCTTGATATGACTCTAATCATTATGTATGATAGTAGTTTTTAGAATGTGTTAGGTTCTTAAAACCAAACACTACTTAAGTACTTGCATATTTCTAAAAATAGAAATACAACATATGACATCAGGTGATGCATCATGGAAATCATTGGAAGATTTCATTAGATATTTTGTATGGATTTGTACTCTTCATATCTTGCACAATCTCACTTAGATAGAGTTGACTTTGGCAAGATTTGATATCTTGGCTGTCAGACCCGGCGGTACCAAATTGGTACACGGGCGGAACCCTTTTAAGGGTCCCGCTGTCCGTGGACGCTCCTTTCCATTTTGGCTATAAATAGCAATGCCAAGCCAAGTATTTTTTTCATCCCTTTCCACTATACTCTCATACATATCTTCTCTCTAACCTTTCTAACTCAGTTTCATATCATAGTAGTGATCTCTTTTGTAGCAAAGAAGATCAAGTCACATTCAAGCTTCAAACGAGAAGTTGGAAGTCTTGTTTGTTTAGTGTTGTATGATCTAGTGTTGATTCATACTTCATTGTTGTATTAAACTATCATAATCTTGTGAGTGTGAGTGGTTAGTATTTTAGTCCTCAAAATACATTGTGTGTGGGAGTAGTTGTACCCTTGGAAAGAACTCGACACCTAGCTTAGTGTCGGAAATAGTGTAAGCGAAGTGTAAAGGTTTTCTCCGCCAGTGAAAGGAGCTTGTTAACTAGTGAAGTTAAACTATCGAGTGTGAGACTCGGGGAGTGGAGTAGGGCAAGGAAAAAGAGTCCTTGTAGACCGAACCACTATAAACAACTTGTTGTGGTTTGATCATTTCTTTCCTTATTTACTCTTTACATATTGCTTGCATATTTCATTAACATATCTAAGATCAATATCAATTGATCTTTACAATAAGTTTCAAAACAAAGTTTTTAATCGGTAAACTATTCAACCCCCCTTCTAGTTTTCTACAATTGGTACCAGAGCCCCGTTGCTCAAGAATTTCTAAAATAATTTTTATTTTATAAACTTGAAACGATCCATGGATTCTGAAAACTTTAAAGAAGGGCAATCTATGCAAAGACCACCACTCTTTGAAACCAATGGATTTATCTATTGGAAAAACCGTTTTGAAACATATGTAAAGTCAAAAGATATAGATATTTGGTTTATTATTGTTAAAGGGGATTTTAGTTCTACAACAAAGGACATTTCTGTTGATGAACAAAAGAAATTAGTTGCTAAAAATAATGAAGCTAAAATGATGCTTTACAATGCTTTACCTAGGAAAGAATATGAAAGAATTTTTATGTGTGAAACCGCTAAAGATATTTGGGAATCTTTGATTATTACACATCAAGGTAATTCACAAGTCTAGGATAATAAAATTGATCTTCTTGTTCAACAATATGTACAATTTGTTATCCCTGAAGATGAAACCATTGATTGTGGATTTGCTCGCTTTAATACTATTATTTCATCACTTAAAGCACTTGATGAATCTTTTCATAGTAAGAACTTTGTCAGGAAATTTCTTAGAGCACTCCATCCCAAATGGAGAGCTAAAGTGACCGCTATTGAAGAATCAAAAGATCTCTCAAAAATGTCACTAGACGAGCTAATCGGTAACCTTAAAGTACACGAAATGGTGATGGAGAAAGATTCGGAGATCATCAAAGGAAAAAGAGAGAAGATCAAATTTGTTGCTCTAAAAGCAAAGGCGGAATCAAGTGATGATGACGAATCTTGCTCCGGTAGTGAAGATGAGGAATATGCCATGGCCGTTAGAGATTTTAAGAAGTTTTTTTAGAAGAAGAGGAAAGTTCGTAAGACAACCTCGAGAAGAAAAGGAGCCATTCCGAAAAGATCAGGATGACAAAAAGGGTAAATGTGAAAGAAAGTGTTTTAGATGTGGTGATGCAAATCATCTCATAGGAGAATGTCCCAAGCCACCTAAAAGCAAAACTCAACGAGCTTTTGTAAGTGGTGCTTGGAGTGATAGTGAAGACGATGAAGAGTCAAGCAAGGAAGAGATCGCTCTAATGGCACATGAGTCAAATGAGGTACTTTCCGACTCTTCTTACTCTTCTATTGATGATGACACTTTGAAAAAACAATATAATCAATTGTGTGAGCTAAGTCTAAAAATCATAACTAAAAATAAATTTTTAAAAACCAAAAAGGAATTTTTGGAAAATGAAGTTTATGAGTTAAAAGAAAAAGCAAAATGACTTGAAAAAGGAAAAGCAAATGACGATGATTGTAAATCATGTCAAGAGCTTAAACTTGAAATAGAAAAACTAAAGCTCACACAAGATGTTTTAATCGAAAATAATTCTAAATTTAAAAGGTTTAACAAAAACATCGCTCTTGCCGATGAAATAGTTAAAATTCATAAAACACCAGGAGACATGAATGGGCTAGGATTTAATGAAGTATTAATTCCAAGGAGTCAAAACAAAACGGCCAAAAAAGACGAACAATCTGTCAAAACTGCTGCAGTACAGCACGGACCAGACGGAACCAAAATAAGGGTTCCGTCCGTGGAAACAAATGGTGCCGTGGGTACTTCAGCAGGACAGAATGTTCGTAATACGGACCGTACTGAATTTGTCAAAGTAACAAAGAAAACCAAGGATAGTGTTAAACTAAAACCAGCTGTTACATCAGGAGTAGGACTTGCTAAAAATGAATTTAGATCAAAAACTACTCAACAACGATATAAAGCACCTTTTGCCAAACGCCCCTTTCCTAAGAGCAACCACAACGTACAACCCAACTACCAACACAATGGTTGGAATCAAAACTTCCCTAGACCATATCAAACTCCAGATTACATGTCATGGAACTCTTTCCCATCATTTCCATACATGAATCAAATAAATGGTATGTTTAACCCAAACAGACCCATGAGAAATTGGGGACCAAATGCTTGAGTTATGTACTTCTTAGGTATGCTTGAAAGTTGGATTGGAACCTGGTGAATGGATAAAAGATAGTGGATGCTCACGGCACATGACGGGCAACAAAAGTCTCTTCTCATCATACCAAGAGTATGACGGAGGTAATGTCACTTTTGGTAGCAATCTCAAAAGCAAAATCATTGGCAAAGGTACGATTGCTCATAACTCCCTAACTATTGAAAATGTTGCTCATGTGGATAGGTTAGGATTTAATCTACTTAGTATTAGCCAATTATGTGATAAAAAGTATAAAGTACTATTTGATGAAAATGGTAGTAAAATACTAAAAGATGGTATCACCATAGCTAAAGGAGTTAGGAAAAATAACATATACGTCATGAAGATAGATAAAACATATAACAACAAACTTTGTCTAACAACATTAGATGATAGCTCATCTCTTTGACATAGACGCTTAGGTCACGCTAATATGAGACTTATACAAAACCTATCTTCAAAAGAGCTAGTTAGGAATTTACCAAAACTAAAATATGACCAACACTTTTGCGACGCTTGCAAAATTGGTAAATAAACCCATAGTAGTCACAAATCTAAAATTATGGTGTCCACATCTAAGTGTCTAGAATTATTACATATGGACTTATTTGGACCATCCGCTATAAGAAGCTACGGAGGCAACTAATACACTTTGGTCATAGTAGATGATTACTCAAGGTTTACTTGGACGTTGTTTTTGAAAACCAAAAATGAAGCTTTTGATAAATTTGAAATTCTTAGCAAGAAAATTCAAAATCTACTAGGTGTTAAAATTGTGTCGATCCGAACGGATCACGGTCGTAAATTTGACAACGAAACTCAATTTGGAAACTTTTGTAATACAAATGGTATAACACATAACTTTTCCGCTCCAAGAACACCTCAATCAAATGGAGTAGTAGAACGTAAAAATAGAACAATTAAAGAAATGAGTAGAACAATGCTTAATGAACAAAACATTCCTCAAAAGTTTTGGTGCAACGCCGTTGACACTTCTACATATATTTTGAATAGAGTCTTAATACGTCCTTTCTTAAACAAAACACCATATGAGCTTTACAAAGGTAAAAAGCCAACTTTAGGATATTTTAGAGTCTTTGGTTGTAAATGCTTCATTCTTAATACTATAGACTATCTCACCAAGTTTGACCCAAAGTCTTATGAAGGTGTATTTCTGGGTTATTCTCAAACTAGCAAAGCTTATATTGTCCTTAACAAAGAAACAATGATAGTCGAGGAACCGTTGAACATAACATTTGATGAAAGTCCACCTCCTTCTAAGACATCACCTTTGGTAGATGATGACTTAGTTGAAAGTCAAATTAATGATAACAAGGAAGATGAACCATTAAATAAGAAAATTATAAACATCAAAGAATCTAAAAGTCATCCTTTAGAAAAGGTCATAGGACAACTTAATCAAAGAACCTTAAGGTCACAAGCCCAAAATCAAAGTAATTATTTTTGTTTTGTATCCACCATAGAACCGAAAAACATAAATGAAGCAATAAAAGATGAATCATGGGTAATTGCCATGCAAGAAGAATTAAACCAATTCGTTAGAAATGATGTTTGGAAATTAGTTCCAAAACCTAAAGATCAAACCATAATTGGAACGAAATGGGTTTTTCGAAATAAAATGGATGAAAATGGTATAGTATCTAGAAACAAAGCTAGGCTTGTTGCACAAGGCTATAATCAACAAGAAGGTATTGATTATGATGAAACTTATGCTCCTGTAGCTAGACTCGAATCTATTAGAATATTACTTGCTTATGCATGTGCTTATGACTTTAAATTATTTCAAATGGATGTTAAAAGTGCTTTCCTTAATGGGTTTATTAACGAAGAAGTGTATGTTGCTCAACCTCCCGGTTTTACCGACTTTGAGAAACCACATCATGTCTTCAAACTCAAGAAAGCATTGTATGGTCTTAAGCAAGCACCAAAAGCTTGGTACGACCGACTTAAGACTTTTCTTATTGATAACAAATACTCTATGGGATTAGTAGATAATACTCTTTTTACCAAGAAAAAGGAATCACATATTATCATTGTTCAAATATACGTTGATGACATTATATTCGAATCAACTTGTCAAGAGCTATGTGATGATTTCTATAAAATCATGCACGACGAGTTTGAAATGAGTATGATGGGTGAGTTAAATTTCTTTCTAGGAATTCAAATTAAACAACTAGAAGATGGCATATTTTTTAACCAATCTAAATATATAAAAGACATGCTTAAGAAATTTGGTCTTGATGATTCCAAACCAACTAAAACACCCATGTCCTCGGACACCAAACTCACCAAGGACGAAGAAGGTGAATCCGTAGATAACACTAAATATAGAGGAATTATTGGTAGCCTACTCTATCTTACGGCTAGTAGACCCGACATTATGTTTAGTGTTTGTCTATGTGCTCGCTTTCAAGAAAACCCAAAGGCATCACACTTAGAAGCCTTAAAAAGGATTTTTAGATACATTAAGGGAACAACGTGTTTAGGATTATGGTATCCTAAAGGAACGAGTGTAGAAACCATAGTGTATGCCGACTCAGATCATGCCGGTGATTATGTCGATAGAAAAAGTACAAGTGGTATTTGCACTTTTGTTGGACATTGTCTCACCTCATGGTTTGCAAAGAAGAAAATGGCCTTAGCCATCTCAACTACTGAAGCCGAGTACGTCTCAGCCGGAAAAGCATGTCAACAAGCTCTTTGGATGAAGCAAGCTCTCGTAGATTACGGAATTCATCTCAACGATATTGTGATACTTTGCGACAAAAAAGGAGCCATCGATCTCAGCAAGAATCCCGTTCAACATGCTCGTACAAAGCATATTGAAATCCGTCATCACTTTCTTCGCGACAATGTTCAAAAAGGAAACATTTCAATCGAGAAAGTATCCTCCGAAGACAACATTGCCGACATCTTAACTAAGCCTCTTAAACGAGAACCTTTTAATCTTCTTAGACTTGGTTTAGGGTTAATGGAACCAAACATGTAGGATAAACATAGCCCAAAACATTAGAATAGTCAAAACAAAACAATTTTGTTTTGTAATCTGCTACTGTAGCCACGGCACCAAACGATAACACGGACGGAACCAATATTTTGGTACCGTCTGGTCCGTGGTGTCTACAGAAGCAAAACTGCTATATACTAAACATCCTCTTCCTCAAAACCCACTTTACCAAAACGTGTAAACATTAAACCAAGCTCATTATTGACACCTTCCCACTCACTAATCACTGAAGATAACATCATTGTAAGTATCCTAACTACATTTTATCTCTAAATTCTGAGTCTAGGATTCTTATTTATGCAGAAAACTATCACAAATCATTACATGGGGTTTTATGTATGCTTTTATACTAAATATGAATTCAATTGGCAAATTGCATAACTAGTCATTGAAATTAGGTACTACATTATCATATTGCATAAACAAATCATGTTTCCCACTAATCAAAAGATAATGAATGTAAGGCCTTATTCAAATAGCCAAACACCCCATGTCAAAAGTTTTGAAAAGCTTCTCACTTGTAGGAAAACAATTTTCCATTGCTAATACAAATAGAAACGTTAAATTTTCATCACTTGCATGCTCTTGAATACTAAAGGTATTGCAAAACTAATATGCATTCCCGGGAATATTCAAATGAAGCCACATTGAATTAGGAGCATTCGGGTTATCTCATGGTATTTGCCAAACACCCCACTAAAACCATTTTTGTGCATAAAATGAGTCGAGATAACCTCAACTCCAAATTGTTTTCATATAGGCACACACTAGAACCAAAACGTTAAAATTTATTCTCATTTTTAACATATTAATTCTTGTCCTTAGGAATAACCATGGTAGCCGCAAGATTTTATGATCACAAAGACACCCTTAACTACATTCCCAAACACCACAAAACCAAAGGACTTACTAAGGAACAAGTAGAAATATTTAAGAGTCTAGAATCAAGGTATTTCCATGAGGGTAGAACCATTCACTCATCCTTCCTTGAAAATACCAATCTTCGTGAAGAACTAGCCGCCATTCAATTCGATTGTCTTCTTGACATCGATGAACCAATTTGTCCTAGGTTTGTGTTAGAATTCTATGCTAGTGTGACCAGCTTTAGTGATAAAGACGATGATGAATATTGTCTTAGGTTTAGAATCAATCAAAACGACTACACCATCACCTTAGGCAACTTTGCTCAAGTGCTAGGAATTCCCAACCGAGGAACTTGTGTCTACACGGATAAGTGGTCACTCACGGCTCTTGATGCAATCACTGACCGCTCTCTTCCCTACCAAACCCGTTTGGCCGATAAGGATGCCATCCGTGAACACCTTTTTAACCCAAAAAGTGATACAACCCGAGTTACCCGAAAGGGAAAGGAGGTAAACCGAGATCCATATGGAATGGAGCTAAATGAACTTAAACCGGAATTTAAGAAATGGGAGGAGCTACTTAGAGCCAACGTCATTAACACCATAGGAAATAGGGATCACATAAACGCTTGCCTTTGTCACATGCTCTACAACTTGTCCACCCGACAACCATTCAACTTAGCCTACTACATAGCTAGGAGAATGATTGATATTCCAACTCAAGGATCGGTTGCTCTTCCATACGGGATGCTTCTCACCCGTCTCTATAGAAACTTCGCACCAATTCCACCAACCCCAAAAGGGATGCACCTTCACTATGAACTCATCCCTCACATCTTTGTACCTTTGAGTGATGAAAGAGTTGCTAAGACAAAAGGCAAGAGAGCAAAACCTCCAACTCCATCATCATCATCAAATAGCTCCGAGGATGGTCTTCCAAGCTCTCGTCTCCCACCTCACGAGTATTATGCGTCTCTTCCCGAGATTGAAAATGAATCAGCAGAATTCAAGCAAACTAAGGGAATGTTCAAGTGCCTTGGTAGGATGATGAACAAGATTTACAAGAAGTTGGACAAATGAGGGTACTTTAAGGAGTGTTTGGAACAATACATTATCATTAATGTTTGATACTATTTAGTTGTTTTTATCTTGTAGGATGATAATATAACTTCTAAAACTGATGTATGCTAACAATCTTATGCAGGGAGATAGCACAAGTATGCTATCAAATTTTACCCATTTTCACTATAATGTAAAAATCAATAAGCCTTGCTCAAAATCTATGCTCCACTATCTTTATACATGTGTTATTTAGTTTTCCTAACTAGAAATGTTTAGTATAACACCTTTTGAGAAAAATTTCAGGTTTCGGAAAAGTGCCCGACACCTAAAAACATACTCTGTCTTGTTTTCTGCACTCCACGGACCAGACGGCACCAACTATTTGGTATCGTCCGTTATGTAAAATGGTACCGCCGTACCTGTACAGGCGGACCAGACGGCACCCTTTTTAGGGTTCCGGCCGTGTAAGATTTTGGTGCCGTGGATTCTCCAAGTAATTTTCTGAATTTCGACTTTTTCGTGATTCCAAATTACCATCCATTACTTATAAATCAATCTCAACTAGTTTATACTCTTATTAGAACTAGTATACTTCACTTAGGTATATAAGAAATCCATTTCCCACCAAAATTCAAAAATTTGAAAAATCCACCCAAGGAGCCCTTTGGCATAAAGGAAGGAACCAAATTTTTGGTACCTTCAAATCCGTGGGGTGATCTGATTGTTAGGAAATTCCACTCATTAGAACACATTTATTGCAAATCTTTTCTTCTTCACTCCATCTCTCTTGAATGGATTGACTTGGGTGATATGACTAGCATTCAACCCACTTCCAAATCATTAGGAACCTCATCTCTTCAATGGTTTAACATCAAATCAAACACATTTCTCCATAATTTTTCACTTCTATAAATTAAGAGGTTTTACCATGATCATCCTCACACCTTCTTCATTCTTACTATCATCTAGCAAAGAAAAACCAAAGTCAAAAATGACAAAATCAGCTCCAAAACCTTGCAAGAAGACCGCTAGAATTAGTGTGAGGCCTTGTTGCTTCGTTAACCTTAGCTCCTCATCCGAGTCTTCTCCACTCACAATCTCATCTCCCATCCGAGATGATACAAGTCTTACCTTGGCTACACCAAATCAATCACACATTGTGATCACCACTCCACCACCTACAAAAATACCAACTTCACCTCCACAGGCACCCATCCAAACATCCAAAACACCCTCACCACCTTCACCACCAAGGTCTCCTACGCTTATGCCTATGGAGTTATTCTCCACTCCACCAACTTCACCAAATCCTTTCTTGGAGGACTTGGATGACTTGCCTCCTAGGCCAAATCATCCACCACCATTGCCATCCTTTGGCACAATTGAGCAAATAGCTCATGAATCACCAAAGTCATCTTTTGACCCAAATGCCCCACTAGGGCCAAAACCTCTTCTCTTCCACCCCATTTACAAAGACATTCATGGTCCTTTGTATGGGGATCATCCACTCCCAACATCAATGTCCCCTCATCTTGAGGACATTGAGGAGTGCATGTGGGATGCCAATCCCACTAGAGAGGAGATTCAAGCGGAACTCCACAACCTCCACCAATTCAAAGGCATGGTGAATTCTCACTTAAGTGAGACTATGCAAATGCAAAATGCTTTGCTTGCCTCCATCATGACCACCCCAAACATTCCCAACACCACCAACACATCTACCATACCACCACCACAACCTTCCCAAACATACTACCCCCTAGGCATGGTTGCTCAACTTGTGAGCAAACGGCCCAAACCGTGGAAAGGACCCAGGTTATGGTCCATGACTTCCAAGAGGAAATGAGGTTCATCCTCAATCATATCCTTGAGCGCCTCAACGCTCTTTCTCATCCACCATCAAATTAGGATGGTCAAAGATTAGCATTTCTATTTCTTCTTTTCTTAGGATTATTCTCTTTTTCTTGTACTAAAACACATCATTGTGTTCCTATTTCATAATCTTTATTCATGAAAATTTTAACTAATGAATGGTGTTTTTATTATAGTGTTGGTGCTTTTACATAGTGTTTGGAAATGCTTGTGAATGATCATTATTACTAACATTTTTTTTGTAGCTTTATTTTCACAATCCATGTATCTTCCCATTAAGTACCCAATTTAGGGGGAGCTTTGATCAAGGGGGAGATAATGGCTCGGGCTCATTACATTCCGCATCGCCTCTTCTTTTTGTTGAGACAAAAAGGGGGAGAAAATATAGAACTTGATTATATTTTGACTTTTCTGAAAAAGTCAAACTGACATTGACTTTCTGAAAAAGTCAAACAGGATACATCATTGATAATACTTGACTTTTCTTAAAAAGTGAAATGCATACTTTGACTTTCTTAAAAAGTCAACATCATGCATCAACTAGTGAATACTTTGACTTTCAGAAAAAGTCAAACATCATACACTTGCATTATCATTCTTTTTTCAAGTTCTAAAACTAATATTTTTATAACTCTTGCACAAATTTTGTATCTTTTATAAAAATAAAATTTATATTTTGTCCTCAACAAAAAGGGGGAGATTGTTAATACAAATATCGTCATTAAACGTTATTTATATTTTTGATCTTTACCTAAGTTTTGTTAACGACAAAAGTAAATTTAATTTGTATAAAAGCTTAAAGCTTGTCAAGTTTAATAGATATTAAAACAAGCTTTTTCAAACAATATATTCATCATTCAAGCATTTACATTTATGATTAGTAACATCTTGATATGACTCTAATCATTATGTATGATAGTAGTTTTTAGAATGTGTTAGGTTCTTAAAACCAAACACTACTTAAGTACTTGCATATTTCTAAAAATAGAAATACAACATATGACATCATGTGATGCATCATGGAAATCATTGGAAGATTTCATTAGATATTTTGTATGGATTTGTACTCTTCATATCTTGCACAATCTCACTTAGATAGAGTTGACTTTGGCAAGATTTGATATCTTGGCTGTCAAACCCGGCGGTACCAAATTGGTACACGGGCGGAACCCTTTTAAGGGTTTCGCGGTCCGTGGATGCTCCTGTCCATTTTGGCTATAAATAGCAATGCCAAGCCAAGTAGTTTTTCATCCCTTTCCACTATACTCTCATACATATCTTCTCTCTAACCTTTCTAACTCAGTTTCATATCATAGTAGTGATCTCTTTTGTAGGAAAGAAGATCAAGTCACATTGAAGCTTCAAACGAGAAGTTGGAAGTCTTGTTTGTTTAGTGTTGTATGATCTAGTGTTGATTCTGTTGGATATTGGATTTCACTTACATATCATAACATTCACACAATGGGCATAGAGATGATTTTAGAGAGAGAGAAAGTGGGACATTCTAGTAAGAGAAACTTGTAGAATATTAGATTACCAAAGAACATCCAACCCCCTACCTTGCAAGGTAGAGGGTATTTATAGGTTACAAGCTAAACGACCTCCTATCGGCCTGTGGATCAGGGATACAGTGGGTAAAGACCCGGCCTTCCTCCACGGTGTTGCACTAAGCTATTTTACGCTACTAGACTAACTAATTAACTACATAGAAACGTAAATAACGACAAGTCTACGAGCTAACTTATGCTAGATAATAGTTGGGGTGACCGACTCTTCAATACTGGAATTTTCTAATTCCTAACAATATCCCCCTAAGGGAGGTCACCCCATGTATTACATTTCAAAACCTAGCATTCTATTCTTGACTTTGTTCTTGAGCTCGTAGACATTAATTCTTCAACTTCGCAATCTTAGTGCATAAGTAGTGCAAGTTCAAAGTCTGCAAAGATTTGTACTTTAGAGTGGAGGTCATTAATGATCCATGAGATAATAATTATGAGCCATCTTTTGAGATCATCAGCTATCAAAAATCTCTGAGACATCCTTTGTGGTGTTGGTGAAATGTGATGTTGTGACTTTAGGACCGACATGCTCACATTCTGGATCATGATATCTTCTCATCAGAGTAGCGGAAGTATTTGTTGAATCATGATATTGGCAATAGCGTAGCAGAAGCTTGGAGTGAAAATATCAGAGTCATTGATGCACTAATCATGATTTCTTTGAGTTGAATGTGTTAAGTGAGCATGCGGCTATGGATTGACCGCTTCATTCTGATCAGCTGCAAACGTCGGGCGTACCTGCATACAACAGTTAGCAATAAATCGCACGAAAGTGTCTTTGATCACTTTTGTTGAATTGAGGTACACGGCCCACGGTTCCCCGTTGATCAGTACATGTACTGCCTGTGATCAGGTATAATTCCAAAGAATTTCCTTGACAGGGTTTCGCAGCTGATCTAGCTGTTCTCAAACCGGAACGTCTCAAAGAAGACAACACGGAGTGAGTGAACCATCGAATTTTAAGTCCACTGATTGATGAAAAGAGATTTGAAAAACAATCGTGTATTGCTCAATAGAAATTGTTTTTGCAATACAACGAAGGTTTTGTTGAAAATCAATTATCAATCATAAAAAAACCTTTTGGTTTGAAAAAAATGAGTACACGGTCGATGTGCTAAAGAAAAGAGTTTTTAAGCACAAAGACCGGTTTTTCAAAGGTATCCGTCAATCCATAACCTGAACCAGGATTGATTCAAGAGATTGAATCGCCCCATTATTTCTGTTCAGTTGTCACATGGTTGGTCTATAGAATAGATCTCACATGCCACCTACCAGGAGCTTGTTTGATGTTGGCTCCAGAAGGCTTTCCATCTTCATAGTGAATAACATCACTCAGATGTTCTGGCAATACCACAAGGATAATGCGTAGGACTCAAGATATAATCTCTCTTTCCACATTGTGTGAAATAGAGAGTTTTCATTGAAAGTGTCCTAATGAGATTTATAGATGATCTCGTGGCTCTAGACTCAATTTGTGCATATTTGGATCCTGTGCCGGAGACTAGGGAGAGGGTCTCCTTCTTCAATATCAACAATCTCTAAGAGAAAGTCGATAGATAATGTCGGTTCCCTGTGAGAATGAAACAAGTCCTTTTAAGAGGAACTTGAGTGGTTTGGAAAGTTGAAGTGCAGTGCGTCACTGGGTCTATGACGTCTTGTCTTCAATACCGATGTTACCATCAGTAGCATATGAAGTGAACCCGGTTTCTGCCCTAAGGTTGAATAAATGGAGGGCTATTTGTTTTCACCCTTTCCTCATTCAATTCTTTTTAATTCTTCAACCCCTTCAGTGCTTACCGAGACTTCATAGCTAGAACCTTGTTGGGTTTATTCCAATACTAGCTCAGTCTTAGTCCGCACTCTTCCCATATCTCATTTTTCTCCTTTTATCATCATACCTAAGGACTTCTACACTAACTAGTGGATTGTCCCTGGGTAGATCCCTCCGGTTCTGGCGAATCATGGGAACACATACCTTATCATCCTTATATCACCGTACATAAAGTAGAGTTGGTCGGTCTATTTGGTATTGTTCATCTGCCATTGGAACCAATTGAAAACCATTTGAAAATCAATTCAGATACTTGTGATATATTATCAAAGCATTTTGTACCTGAATTGTTTTTGATATTTTTAGAACGAGAACTCCCCCTCAACATGTGCATCAAGTATTTGAAAATGTTTTGCACACGGAGGCAAGAGAAAGAATTAACTTCTTTGATTACCATTTTCTAAAAGATATCAACATCACTTCCCACATCAAATCAAGTAGATATAGCATTTCCGGGAAGGATGAGGTTTTCATAAATTTGCTCCCCCTCAATATGTGCCTCGAGGTTTGAAAAGAGTTTTGCACATACTAGAGGGAACCCGTTAAGAAGTGCATACATGATTACCAAAGGATTTAAAGCCATACAATCAGGGTACCTTAGGAAGATTAAAAGTTGTGTGCCCTGATGACATGAATTTGCGAAGAGAGTTCTCCCCCTTAATATATGCTTCGAGATTCGAAAATTGTTTAGCACATATTAGAGAGAAGTATGCAACAAAAATTGGTCATCTTATCTTTTAACATCTTTCATATTTATATCACATTTTCTCCCCCGATCAAAAATCTTAAATCCTTTGAGATTTTGGATCTCAAGTGATTTAAATATGTATGAGGTAAAATATTTGTAGGAGAAAACTGTGTCCGGTTTTATATGATCAGAAATGGACAACACAGGTGTTTCCCTTTTTACAAGGGGAAACCACAATACAAATCCTAGCACTATTACATGTATTACAGTTGTTCATATATATTACACCACATATTACACATAATTAAAAACACACCATAAACAGCGTCCCGAAGAAGTCTTCATTCAGTCCTCTGAAGAAGTTTGTAGTGACCATCTCGAAGCCTTCCACCAACAAAACTTTCAAGGCTGCGGAAGATCCTTCGTGTCTTGAGTCTTCGTCTGATTGCAGCAATGAAGTGTTCACACCTCTTCACGTCATCATCAGTCCAAAAGATAGTCTTAACCCAAGATTTCATATCAATTTTGACTTCTTTCATTCTGGTGTCAAGTTCTTCTTCGACCAATTTGAGAGTACCATCACTAAACTTGTAGAGCTCACATAGACGCATAAGCATACGAGATCCATATCTGTCGGTGAAGATGACGGCTCTAGGGGTGTCAAGTACTTTATATTCACGATGAAATTCATGCCCAGTTGCATTCCATTGTGGACTTGTAAGGTTGATCCTGGTTTGGTAGCTTTCAATGCCAAGCTGAAAGTCCTCAACTCGTTTTCGAATGACTAAGCCCCTGATCCAAAGAGTGACAGCTGCAGAGAGGGCCTTTTTCTCACGGACAGGTAAATGCTCAAGGTGTCCTTGAAGATTTAAGAGATAGAGATCTTCGAAATCATTTGGCAGAAGATGTTTGAAGTCGTTCTCTTCAATAGTATACACCTTGAAGTCTGCTCTTTTAAGGACAATCTTCTTCAAGTACTCATATCCATAGATAGGGAAGATCTCTACACTAACAACACTTAAGATTTGCATCTTTGATCTGACATCATTGCGTCTTTTATCAGCACCATGTCTTTCGATGTAGAACTTCTTCTTTTTGAACCACCAGTGAGAAATACTATAAGAAGCGGCAATATCATACTTTTGTTCTTCATCAGCCCAGAATTGATCAGGAACCATCTGTTCAAGCCCCTGATCAGAGTAGGTTGCAGCTTTCATCTTTGATATTGATAGAGCAAGTCTTCTTTCAGCAGAGCGAGCAAACAGATAGTCCAAGTCGTGATTGAAGAAGAATTCAGCCTGAATGGTCACCTGACCAGGTTCACCACCAAGAGGAAGAGATTTGTTGACATTGAAGCGACTGATTTGCTCACTGACTTGGTCATTCAGCATCTTATGGCATTCTTCCATCTGATATTGTAGATGATTTGCATCTGAATGGAAGACTTTGACAATTTCGTAAGCTTGTCCTTCAAGATCTCTTGGAGTTATGGATGAGATACTCTTCCGTTCACAAAACCATCTAATAAAACTTCCCATATCACCAGTGTAGTGCAGAAGAGAGTCTTCAGCTGGAACTTCATAATTATTGGTGATAACTGATGCCCAATTGTTGTCAGGAATCATAGAGTCAGACTCTGGGATGGTCCATGTGGGTTCTGGAGAAGGAGGTCTATCTTCCACAATGCAGCTTTGAATTGTGTCTCTTGAAGGTGCTACCCTGGATGTGCTAGTGCGATTCCCAGCCATGTAAGTATCAAACCAATCTTCTGATGGCTTAGGAATATGCTTCGTAGATGCATCATCTTCATCTGGTTCTGAGTCAGCCATGACTTGCGACTCTTCGTGAACCATTTGATCATCAGGAATTGAGGTGGATGTGGACATGAACCTTGAATCAACCGTCGTCCAGGCAGCAGATTTCTTCTTAGTACTCTGTTCTTTTGTAGGACCTGATTGATTAGAAGGTTTTGGCGGTGATGATGGTGGTTGTGGTGGAGGTGTGTTGGTTGTCGTAGAAGGATCACCAGCTCCAGAAGTTCCAGCGCCTCCCGTTGGTGGCGGAGGTGGAGGAGGATCATTGCGGTTTTTCATCAATGTTTCCATCACAACTGTTCTCTTTTTCTTTTTAGCTTCTTTTTCCCCGACGTCAATCATAAACTGCTCATAATTGTCGAATTTAATGGATTCTTCAAGTGCCTCATAGAGTTTCTTGTGAACCTCATGCTTGTCCTCTTCAGCATCATACATCTTTTCAAACAGAGCAGCTCTCATATCTGTGATAGGAAGGTCCTTGAATCGTCTAAGAAGTGGAGCCTCCATAGCCCATTCCACAGCATCCTTGACTTCTCCTTCAATAGCGGCAGTAACCCCTTCATTGAAGTTGAGGTGCTCCAATCTATAGACACGATCCACCAGAGAATCAACAGATTTAGGAAGTTGCCTTTCCAGAGCTTCTATCCTTTTTATGGCTTTATCCAGTAGTTGATCAGAGGTGAGAATCTGTGGAGGGGAAGCTGGTGGAGCCACCTCATCTGCAATTGTAATGACAGGTTCAGGGGTTGGTGACGATGTTGGTGGTGTTTGTACAGTTGATTGAGTAGGTAAGGGAGGTGGAAGTGCAGTTGATAGTGAAGATGCTGACATCGGAGGAATAGTTGACGTATCTTGCTGAATGCTGACAGTATACATGGATTGTGCAGTATCTAAGGATTTGTCATTAATGAATTGATCACCAAAAGAGAAATCTGCATCAAGATTCTTAAGTGAGGATAGAGAGTTAGTAGACAGATTTGGTTCATCCATCTTCAAGGTCTCATCAGATCTTGTCTCAAGGTTCTCCTGCGAGCCTTTTTGCAACAGAGCGTCAACATTCAAGCCAGATTGAGTCTCACTAAGTGTAGGAGTTTCCTTAAACGTTTCAGGCACTTTGTCCACTCCAGATTGTTCTTTTGCATGAGATGATTCTGTTCTTCTCTTCAGCTCATATTGATTTGTGGTGCTTGATGGAGATGATGAGATAGTTAAAAGCATGTGAGCAGCTTGTTCAGTTTCAACACTTGCAACCCCTTTACCCTTGTCATGTGTAATTGGGGTTGTTTGTCGAGGTAGTTGAACGGGTTCTCTTAACACAACTCCACCTACGGGTGCTTTAACATTCTGACTTTCTAGACTTTGCTGGATTCCAAGTTGCAGATCAGCGTCATTCTCATTAGTTAACCTGGTAATATTCCTTGGTATCTCAGTGTTCTCACCACTTTCCTTTTCCACTTTCTTCCTTTTTACTTTCTGCTTCTTGGTTGTGGTCTCTGAATGTTGTGACCTTTCAAGTCTCTTTTTAGGAAGAGAGGCATAGGATGCTTGTGAGGCTGACTTGGATATGGGAGCATTTGGTTGTAGAGGAGAGGGTGTGACATCAGCAGAGGATCTGGTAGCTCTTTTCTTGTATTGCTTGAAGTAGTCCTTCTTCTTGATATCTTCTGTGAGAAGACACTCAGGAATTGGCAATCCAAATAGTTCATTATCCATACCTCTAGGAACATATTTCAGGTTTCCTAAAACATATTCATCTTCTGCATTGTGTAGAGTTGATTCACTCCTAGGATTGAATTTGTGTGTTTGTTGTAAGTACTGGATAACAAGCTTAGAAAATCTGATGCTGGGAATTACAAGCTTGTTCTGTTTCTTTCGACCTTGAGCATTGTTCTGGAAATTGGTTCTATCAGATATGAATGTGTTCATTGATAAAGAGAATTCTTCCCAAATACGATATGAGACATTCACATCAACCCTATTGACGATTCCCCATAGGATTTGCAAGATAGGAATTCTCACTTTATCGAACCCTGAAGTTTTCCCAGATAAGCACAAGTTAAGAATGGTTGTAATAGCTCTCCAGGGTTGATACATGTGACCGGTGATGATGTCGGATGCTCTTGAAATACTGTTCTGATAACCCAACCCAATTAGAAAGGCAATCAGATCGTCAGCACCAGGTGGAGATTCAGAACGAAAGTCAGGGTTACATGGAGTGATTCCAAGAGCCTTGCTCAAAACATCAGAATCAATTGTGAACTCCCTATCATCCAGTTTGCAAGAGTATTGTGCTGTGATTTTGTCCCATTGAACGGTGTTCCAGAATTGTTGAATGTAAATGGTCAGAATTGAGCATTGCTTGGTAATTGCTCCGAAGAAGTTTGTGTTTTTGAGGATGTCAATAGAAACTTTGAGTATCGGATTTTGTTGAAGCCTTTGTAGGTCCACATAACAGTTGCTTTTTCCAATAACAGCCCATTGACTCCTGGGAAGGATTTCTTCGTCTGAGAGAACTTTGGATGATGCCGAAGGGGTAACGCTCTTTTCTGGGATTGAACTTGCCATTGATGGTCTGAGTAATCATACAATCAACAGTAATGATTGGGAACAGGTTAGATGATAAATGATAAGTGAGACAACATTGAGAGCACCCTTATGACATAGACACATAGAAGTAGTAACTCAGAAGGAGTCCCCAAAACACATACAGAGAAAGATTGAGTGGCATAAGTTTCAAATATATGACAACTTTCAAATATATGACAACTTTCATAAGTGAGATAAATCAATGAAGTATAATCTTACAGATAAATAATCACATGACGAGCTGATAAGGGATTAAAAGACAGAAAAGTGCATTGCAAAAAGATCATGTCATGAGCCAAGATGCACATGTAGAAGTGATATAACAAATATGCATGAGGCAAAAAGTAACATTTGGCTGTCGTGAGAGAAACCAAGTACCTTTTGCCTAAACAGAGATGTCATAGCAGATTACATAGAGTATGTTGACTCAACGAGTCGAATTAGGAGATCCTAAGTATTGTGCGAATGAGATCAACTTTAGCAATAAACCTTTGATCATTTTAATAACCCTCGACCCTAAGACTAATTCGCAACATGAAAGTGAACAATGTAGCAAACTTGTAAAGACAAGTCGCCATCACTAGAGTCACAGACAAGTCGCTAACAGTTTAGCTCTCTAAGTCACTATGCTAATTCGCTAACTTGTAAAGACAAGTCGCCATGAACAGTAACTAAACCAAGTCGCTACAAATCAGCTAACTAAGTCGCTAAGGTTGCTAATTCGCTAACTTGTGAAGACAAGTCGCCATGAATAGTAACACAACCAAGTCGCTACACATTCGTTAACTAAGTCGCTAATGTTACCTATTCGCTAACTTGTAAAGACAAGTCGCTGACTACTAACTCGCTAACCAAGTCGCTAGAATAAAATAAACAAATTCGCTACAGAAACATAGTCGCTAATATGAGCGCTAACTCGCCATGAAGAACACTCAAGCTAAGTCGCTACCAAGAACACTCATAACAAAAACCCAACAGCTCAATCCGCTAACCATTCAACATCAGATTACAGAGACAAATTATCAAGCAATCAAAGTAATATATTCCAAACAATTTGAACACATTCAATCATTATTATAACAACAACAACAAGAACATGATATCATTACAAATCGAACCTAGGTGGGAATCAAACGGACACAAGTCGCGAGCTCGACGGGATCTGAAAAAAGAACACGTTAGAAGCTAGACCCACACGCATAGGAGAGAACAAATGGGGTGTGATTCAAAACGTACCACTTTAAATCGCTAGACGGAATAATTTGACGAGAAAAAACGAGAGAGAAAGAAAACTTATTAGAGAAAATGAGGTAAGTCGCTAGGGGTATAGAGAAAAAATCTTTGGCAATTTGACACATTCAGTCCTTGTGGTTTTAAAAAATGAAGTGTGGTAAGTCGCTAGTGTAAAAACTATTTTGGCTATTTGACACATTCGATCCCTGTGGTTTAGAGGCAAGAGTGGTAAATTGCAACACGAGACTTATAGACTAAGACTCTATCATAGATGATGACAGTGATAACCATGAATCATCTAAACATTTAATCAGATAACAGCATTTAATGCAAGGCACTCAATACATGGGCACACAAGGATAATCACATGAGCAAGATACAACCACAACCTATAACTGAGAGAACCAGATATTACAAAAGCATAACCAGTTAGTCACACAAGCAGGAAACAACCACAACATACAAATAAGCAAACATCATAACCAGCACAGAAGCCAATGGCATATAAAACTAATACAAAATCTCCCCCTCAATCAATGTCATCAAAGATCATTGATTGATATTAACCAATCCCATTATAAAACCAAGAATATATCATTTGTTCAAACATCATCTATGATCCCGTGCCATTATTGAATGACATTTCTAGGACCGTAGATGTTATCGATAACAAGGAATGTATATCTAGCATAACATAACATTCATAACATTCACACAATGGGCATAGAGATGATTTTAGAGAGAGAGAAAGTGGGACATTCTAGTAAGAGAAACTTGTAGAATATTAGATTACCAAAGAACATCCAACCCTCTACCTTGCAAGGTAGAGGGTATTTATAGGTTACAAGCTAAACGACCTCCTATCGGCCTGTGGATCAGGGATACAGTGGGTAAAGACCCGACCTTCCTCCACGGTGTTGCACTAAGCTATTTTACGCTACTAGACTAACTAATTAACTACATAGAAACGTAAATAACGACAAGTCTACGAGCTAACTTATGCTAGATAATAGTTGGGGTGACCGACTCTTCAATACTGGAATTTTCTAATTCCTAACAGATTCATACTTCATTGTTGTATTAAACCATCATAATCTTGTGAGTGTAAGTGGTTAGTATTTTAGTCTCAAAATACATTGTGTGTGGGAGTAGTTGTACCCTTGGAAAGAACTCGACATCTAGCTTAGTGTCGGAAATAGTGTAAGCGAAGTGTAAAGGTTTTCTCCGCTGGTGAAAGGAGCTTGTTGACTAGTGAAGTTAAACTCTCGAATGTGAGACTCGGGGAGTGGAGTAGGGCAAGGAAAAAGAGTCCTTGTAGACCGAACCACTATAAACAACTTGTTGTGGTTTGATCATTTCTTTCCTTATTTACTCTTTACATATTGCTTGCATATTTCATTAACATATCTAAGATCAATATCAATTGATCTTTACAATAAGTTTCAAAACAAAGTTTTTAATCGGTAAACTATTCAACCACCCTTCTAGTTTTCTACAGATGCTTTTGTCAATAGTCTTTCTAGCATTTGGATTGGAAGCTACCATATTTTTGTACCTGTTGCCAAATTCCAGAGACATACCAATTCTGAATCAATCCCAAATAACTAGGACTTTCCTAGGCTCAGGAAACCCAATGGTACTCAATCTTATAAAGCTACTAGTTCTAATAGTCATCCTATATTCTCGGATAAACAATCATATGCCTCGGTGACAATTGGCGAAGGAGCTCCAAAAGGGACGAAGACTAATCTGAATCAAGATAAGGGCACTTATATTACTTTGAGTGACTTTGATCTCATTACTGTTGAAGACACCTCTACTATGTTTTTGGTTAAGGTAAAAGAGGTCGATTCGATTAGCAACATTTATCGTATTTGCCAGAATGAAGGCTTTGATGACGTCAATATACATTACATTGGAGGTTTATGGGTATGGATTCAATTCAATAACGCGAAGACATGTGAGGCCTTCAAGTTGAATGAAGCCTTACAAAATATGTGGTCAACCATCAGGGCAGCATCACCTTCATTTAAAATTGATGATAGGATGGTTTGGATTGACATTATTAGTCTTCTACTATGTGCATGGGGATCGAATGCATTCAAAAGGGTAGCAAGTGTGTTTGGAAAATTTAAGTTCTTTAACTCAGACGTTGATGATAACATGAGTTTGGGAAGAGTTTATATCACTACGAAGAATCATTCATTTACTGTTGAGACGGTGAAAGTTATTATTCGTGGCATGACCTTCGACATTAATGTTAAAGAAATTGGCACTTGGAGCACTAGTATTGAGAATGACCTAGATAACAGTGATTCTAAAGATGGTCAAGAGGATGATGATCCTTCATGCAACATGGAAGAAAATCACAATGACGTCTTAGATGATTTCATTGAGTAAGTAGTGGAGCAAAAAGTTTCGGCAGATTCCACTAATGAAGCTGTAACATATTGGTTTTCATAAATACATAAACACACTATATCAAGAGGCGTATAATGATGAGTTTAGAGAGAGAAAGTGGAAGATGGGAGCCTTTCTAGAGAGAGAAAGTAAACAAAAGAAAAAAGGTTAGATTGAGTGAAAGGTCCAACCCTCTACCTTGGGAGGTAGAGGGTATTTATAGTTACATACTACACGTCCTCCTTCGAACTGTGGATCAGGCATACAATGGGTAAAGACCCGTCCGTCCTCCACGATGTTGCTCTAAACTAAATAACTAACTAAATAATGTAATGTCTACGAGCTAACATATGCTAGATTAGAGTTGGGGTGACCGACTCTTCACTATGGATTTTCTAAATCCTGACAATCTCCCCCTAAGGGAGGTCACCCCATGAATTACATTTTGTGTCCTAGCATTCTATTCTTGACTTCGTTCTTGAGCTCGTAGACTTCAATTCTTCAAATTTTGCATTCTTTGTACTTTAGCAGTGAATTCTTCAAAGTCCAAATACTTTGTACTTTCAGTGGAGGTCTTTGTGCTGATCCATGAGTAGATGATTCTTTGAGCCAGCTTTGAGATCATCAGCCACAACAGATCTTTGACTCATCCTTTGTTGTATCGCCATTATGTGAATTGTGACTTTTGGACCGACATGCTCACATTCTGGATTATGATATCTTCTCATCAGAGTAGCGGAAGCTTTAGTTGATTCATAATATTTCCAGCAGCGTAGCAGAAGCATGGATTGAAAATATCAGAGCCAATTGATGAAGATATGCACTTATCATGATTTCTTTAGAAGTGAATGTGATGTGTGAGCATACGGTTATGGATTAACTCTTCAATTATGATCAGCTGCGACTGTCGGGTGTTCCTGCAGACAACAATTAGCAATAAAGCACCCGAAAGTGTCTTTGATCACTTTCGTTGAATTGAGGTGCACAACCCACGGTTCCCCGTTGATCAGTACAAGTACTGCCTGTGATCAGGTATAATTCCTAAGAATCTCCTTGATAGGGTTTCGCAGCTGTTCTAGCTGTTCTCAAACCGGAACGTCTCAAAGAAGACAACACGGAGTGAGTGAACCAGCGAATTGAGATTAACTGATTGATGAAAAATTGATTTGAAAACAATCGCGTATTTCTTGAAGAAAGAGTTTTGCAATACTACGAAGGTTTTATAAGAAAGATCAATTTTCAATCAGAAATACTTTTTGTATTTGAAAATGAATACACGTTCGATGTGCTATAGAAAAGAAGATTTGCACATAGAAAGGTTTTTCAAAAGTATTCGTCAATTCATTTCCTGGACCAAGGTTGATTCAAGAATGAATCTCCCCATCGTTTCTATCCAGTTGTCACAAGCTTGATCTTTTGGAAAGATCTCACATGTCACCCACCAAGAGCTTGTTTGATGTTGGCTCTAGAAGGATTTCCATCTTCATCGTGAATATTTTCATATCACTCGGAAGTTCTGGCAATACCACAAGGATAATGCGTAGGACTCTTAATATATACTTACTTTCCACATTGTGTGAAACAGCAAGTCTTCATTAATTTTGTGTCGTAATGAGATATTATGGATGATCTCTTGGCTCTAGACTCAATAGTGCACATTTGGTTTCCTATGCCAGAGACTAGGGAGAGGGTCTCCTTCTTCAATATCAACAATCTCTAAGAGAAAGTTGATAGATTACGTAGGCTTCCCGTGAGAATGAAACAAGCTCTTTAAGAGGAACTTGAGTAGCTTGGGAAGTTTAGTGCAGTGCGTCACTGGGTCCATGACGTCTTGTCTTCAATATCGGCGTTACCTTAGTAACCACCAGTAGCATATGTATTGAACCCGGTTTTTGCCCTAAGGTTGAATTATTGGAGGGCTATTTCTTTTCACCCTTTTCACACTCATTTATTTTTCATTCTTCAACCCCTTCAGTGCTTACCGAGACTTCACTACTAGAACCTTGTTGGGTTTATTCCAGTTCTAGCTCTATCTCAGTCGGCACTCTTCCCATTTCTCAGTTTTCTCCTTTTTTCATCATACCTAAGGACTCTACACTATCTAGTGGATTGTCCCTGGGTAGATCCCTCCGGCTCTAGCGGGATCGTGGGAACGAATTCCTAACCTAACCATCCTTATAACACCATGCATAAAGTAAATTGGTCGGTCTTTTGGTATTGTTCATTCCTTTATGAAACCAATTAAAAAATCATTTGGAAAATCAATCAAGGTACTTGTGATATAAAATCAAAATGTTAATACAAATAAGCCGTAAAAACATTTATTTATATTTTACGATCTTCTAATGTTTTTTCGATAACAAACGTAAAATCATTTTAACGAAACAAATAAATATGTAAATTGTTTAAACTAATAGTTTCTAACATATTCACATTTTCATATAAAACACTAAAACAAGTATAAGTGATTTTATGATTTAGTAATACATATATACAACAACTAGTGTTTACATATTTGGATAAAATATACACATAACTAGTATGGAGTATATTGGGTAATATAAATGGGTAGAAACTTAAGCATCACAACCCAGTGGGCAAATACATTGAATGTAGTTGGGTACAACCCAAAGCCCATGACCCATGGATCTTGACCCATAACCCATTGCATGACATCATGCTTATATCATACATGGATAATATCTATAACCCATGGATGATCAACCCATACCCAAGTGACCAAGTGCATTGCACTCAAAGATACATTGTATCTAGCTAAAGATCCATGGTTCAACCCATGACCCATAACCAAAATACCCATGGGTAAAAGGGAGCGTCCCACGGATCCCTAGCTTAACGCTAGACGGATCCCTTGTGGAAGGGATCCGTGGGATCCGGGGAACAGTAGGATTTTTCCTCTATAAATAGTGAGCCATTTCTTCATTATTTCTCCCCCCTTTCCAACATACTTTCTCCCCTGAGTTAAATCTCACTAACCTTAGATCCAAGAGATCTATGTTTGTAGTTTTGTTTTTGTGTGATCTTTTAGGTTCATCTTAAAGGCAAGATCACCACCTTTGAAGTCGAGCAAGCTCAAGTCCATGAGTTGCCAAGCTTCCTCATCATCAAGGCTACTGAAGTCTTCTTGTTGATGACTCCTTTCTTTCTTCAAAGAAGTGTAGTGTTGAAGACATTAGTGAAAGGTGTCTCAAGTGTCAAGACGAAGATATTAGTGAAGAGTATCTATCGTCTATAGCATAAGCACTTGTGGTAGGCGCTTAGAAGTCAAGACAAGAAGCATTAGTGAAAGGTTCTTAGAAGTCAAGACTTGAAGCATTAGTGAAAGGTGCTTAGAAGTGAAGACACAAGACATTAGTGAAAGGTGTTTTGTAGATCTAGTCAAAGGCATTAGTGAAAGGTGCCTTAGATGTACATTCGATATGGTGTGTTTCGATGTAATAGATAGACTAGCATTAGATCCAAGGATATTGATGTCCTTGATGATGTTGTAAAGGAGTAGATCTCCTTTGGGATTAGTCGTTGGTGTAGTGTGGTAGTAATTCCTCTATTGCAATGGAACTAGGTGCTTAGCCTAGTACCTAATAAAGGGTAGACGACGTTGTGTTAGGTGTGGTTCGCCTTGGTGTGAAGGAACTCGGTATTTAGCTTTGTACCGGAAAAAGGTTAAGCGACATTGTGAAGGCTTCTCCGCCATAAGGAGATTGGTGTAGTGTTTACGAACTCTCGAGTAGGTGACTCGGGGAGTGGAGTAGGGCAAGGAAGGTGTCCTTGTAGCCGAACCACTATAAATACTCGCGTTGTGGTTTTGTGCTTCTTACTCTTATCTTTTCATTACATATCTTTATATGCTTGTTTATCAACATCCAACACACACAACCAAATAAATTGACATAAGTCGATCTAAATAGTTTAAAAGGAAGTTTTAATTGGTAAAACTATTCAACCCCCCCTTCTAGTTTTCCACAATTGGTATCAGAGCTTCGTTACCAAGTTTCTTGAAGTATATTGTACTTTAAAAACTTGATACGATCCATGGTTAATTGAAAACTACAAAGAAGGTTTTTCATAAAAACAAACACCATGTCTTTTAAAACTATATGTTTGGATGTTGATTTGATAACAACATTTTTCCTATTTATTTTTTTCATTTAATTTCACTAATCTTCTTTGTCATGTTGATTAGTCAAAGCTCATACCCACCAAGCTTTAGGAGTCGCTTGGTAACAAGAATACCTTCCTTAAGAAGGTATCTTAAACGCAAAGGAGCGGGAATAGTCTAAGTGACATTTTCTGTGTCATTTGTAAAGACATTCCTAAGTGCGCTAGAGGTATGATTTTCTTTTTACTTTGCTTGATAATTAAGTATACCTATTTAGGTATTTATATGACTATCTTTTGTGCAAATTACATGTTTTACATGAAGCTTCATTAGGAAGCCTTTTTCTTACATACGTGTCTTATTTCTCGTCTAAAGTCATGGTATATAAAACTTATGTTCTGTTTTCTTTTAATCCAATAATAAAACAAAACACGAATTTCAAATATTCCTCCTTCCCCATAAATACTCCCATCGTCGACCACTCTATCAAACCCTCACTTTTTCAAATCTTCCAATTTCAAAAATTTCCTCTCACTCAAAAACCTCATCCTCCTCCTCATTCCATCTCAACCGAAACCAAGAAGATTCGTCATCAACATGGTTTACATCGCACTCGTGCTCATCGCCTTAACACTCATCGCACTTGTATTCCCTATGATGAAGTTCACATATGAAGACATTTACTTTGTGTTGTTAATCTACATTGGGATCATATACCCAATCCTTTGTATCATCCTTAGCATTGAAATGCAATATTACTAATAATCTTGTTATCTTTGTTATTATTTATTTTCTTGTGATTTATATGTTTCATATTCTTTCGTGATACATTAGAAGTCATGTGTGCATGCTAATAGAAAATGTAGGATAAAACACTTCTCGTGGTATAAAAATGTAAAACCTTTGTTTTTATCAAAACTGTTTCTGTTACTACAGATCCACGGATCCCGGAAGTTATACTAGCCGGATCCCTTTTTGAAAAGGAACCGTGGGATCCGTCCTACTGGAGAACAGTTTTTCATGCAAATTAAAAACCATTGTTAATAAAAATCTAATAAAAACGTTAGATAATTATAGGTCGACCATAAACATCACCTCTTATTAACCCATCATTTCTAAAGGTTCAACTATGACGCATGAATATGAGTTTGATTTTTCACTCACTAGCGTCTACACTCCGAACATCTCTCTCGAACCCAACACACCTGGCAATCATGTTCGTGGGTTCAATAATCTCAAAAACCGTCACTTCCACGGAGGACGTATTGTAGACACCTCTCTACAATTCGAAGAAGGTATCAATACCTCCTTCCGAGCCATAGGACTAGAATGTCTTCTTGAAATCAATGAGAAGATATGTCCAAGGTTCATAATGGACTTCTTCCGTCAAGTTGAACTCGTTCGTAATGAGGATCGCTCTCTATCCCTTTGGTTTTAAATAAAAAACCAAAAGTTCACTCTAACCCTTGGGCATTTTGCTCACATCCTCCGGATTCCAAATCATGGACAATGTGCCTTCACCGAAGATTGGTCTCTTGATTCTCTCTTCAACTTTCGTGAAGAAAATAGCCCATATTTTTCACACATACCCTCTCCGGAAGATTTAAATCGCCAAACATTATCTTCACACGGGACATCTGATCTGTGTTAAACCGTCAAGCTACCTCACACAAGCTAGCCACTTGTGAATGGCTAACCGTAAGAAGCTTAAAACTGCTTAAAACACAAATACAATGAAGTCCTGGAGAATAGAATGAATTCCCGGGTCGTTTAGTCCCACGGAGACTCAATGGTGTGTCAAAACTAATTCAGATGATAATATGATCACTAAGGATAGTGATCAGAAAGGTTTTGGATTGGATAATTACACTACTGAAAGAGTTTATAAATTAAAGCGACTTAAATACAAATTAAGAAAATTAAAAAGATAAAATATATTAAATAAACGCTATCACTATATTTAAAATGATGTTTGTTTTTATGTTTTTACAAAACTGAAATTAAAAACTACGTAACGTATAAATGAAAATGTGAAACTTACACAATATTAATCCTAAAAATATGAAAATGATATTTTTACAAACCTAATGATAAAAGAAAATATATAGAAAAAGAAAATTATTTTTACAACTATTTAATTAATTATTATTAATTAAAAACTAATTTTAACTATTTAAAAATAGCCTAAAATACAAGAAATTAGGAAATAAAGATAGAAAAATAAAATTTTGACTTAGAAAAATCTAGAAAAATATTTTTTTGACTTTTTATATTTATCTAAACTTAAGAAAAATGAAAAATTAATTTTTTTTGAACCTTTTCTTAATTTTTTGTATTAAATGCTATTTAAAAATGCTTAAAAAACTAATTAAAATCAAGAAAAATAGCAAACTGACTTGGAAAAATCTGAAAATTTCAGGAAAACTCTAAAATTATATTTGGAATCTAGGAAAAATGGAAAATCAGATGGTTGTGTGTAAGATTAAGCAACTGCTATGCAATGTGCTTATAAATAAGAACTTGAACAAGCCAAATGAACAAAACAAGCCACCAACTGATAACACAAGCTAAAATAAGCTAAAGTAACCAAAATGCAACAAGTATTAACAGGCCTTGACCTCTGATTAGCTGATTACACAGATTTGGCTTATTTGAGTATATAAGCTAAAAACAGGTTTGGGTAGCTACTTTAAGCTTATGCACAAGCTACTAGATAAGCTGAAAATGAAAACTACAAATTGGAACTTAATCAAGACCTGGGTGAGACCTTATAAACCAAATTACAGACCTAGATAAGCTCTGATGAGCTTAATACAAGCTCTGCAAGATCTGCTTAAAACCTGTGCAACTCATTGTCCTGCACAGGGCATATAAGCCAATAATCACAAGCCTTTTTGGTGCTTAAAGAAAATTTGCAAAATTATACAAAAATGGCTATAAGAAAATAGACCAAGAGAAGTTTTTAAAACAACAATTTTCACTTAAATTGGCTTAAAAATGAAGCCAAGAAAATTCACTCAAGTTGGCTTCAAAATAGGTTTTTCATATTTTGACTTTTGAACCAAAAATGAAATGTTGACTATCTTGAACTTTGATCTAGATTTAAGGACTGAAATAGATGTTAATTGATGAAATAACACTAATGCAAGCTTTATCTATGATAGTTAAACACAAAATGAGCTTTTGGTTTTGACAAAATCTCAACAGTTAACTGTTAAGACAGATAAGGTGTAAATTTGACTTTCACTGCTTGCAGGCACAAAGTATTGACAGAACTGAGTACATATGAGCTAACCAAGCATGAAGCAACATGTCCTAACCATTGAACAAGCCTAATAGACAGGTGAATCAACAAATCCAAACACCCCTTTAAACTGTCCAATGTGCAATTTTGCTAAGCTAAAAGGTAATTAAGGACTTGTAATCAACTTGTAAGCTTAAATTAATTATATAAGAACAGATTTCTACAAACTTAGACATATTACACTAACATTAACCCATAGAACCAAATTTAACTAATATTATGCTAAAACTAGAAAATTAAAGAAAATAATTAAACACCTTAACCACTGTTTGAATATGATCCTAGACAAGATGATATGAGTCCTGAGATCCTTTTCAGACCTGCTGCACATCCAAGATCCAATTTCCCTCCTCCTTTGACTTTCATTGACCAGAGATGGAAAAGGCTTAAAACTTATGCTTGAGCTCACTCAAAGCTATATACAGCTTTAGTTAGCTCTTTTGAATTATAATAAGGCTTAATGAAGCCTGGATTTAGAACATTTGAGACTGAATAGATAAAAGAAAACTTTAAAACAAGAAATTTGGATAAAACTCTGAATTGGTGCTTGAATTGAATTGCAAGTGATTAAATAACTTAAGTTCAATACAGGGAAACTAAAAATTACAATATTGAGAAACTAACTAAGACTTTTAAAATAAAAACGACATGCTTTTTTAAACTAAAAACTAACTAACTGCCTCACTCTCTTTCTTCTTGCCTCTTTTATACCCAAGAGGGCTTCTCCACTTGTTCTGAGCTTTTCCCACCTGCTTTAAGGGCCTTTGGATGCTTTGAGACAATCTTGGCCATTGATTGGTTTTTTGGCGGGAAATGGGTATTAGCCAGTGGGTGAGGTTGAGTGAGATGAGGGGGGAGGAATTTAATGCATTTTGTAGTTTAGGTGAGGTGGAGGGGACATGGATGGTGATATGTTGAGGTGGAGGTGAGGGGAGCTTGAGTGATTTCAGGCATGGTGGGTGAGAGGAAGAAAAGGGCGCGTAGTTGGTTTGTTTGACTGGATGGGTTGACTGGGATATTAATAAGCAGGGGGTCCAAAAAGGCAAAGGGTCCAATTTGTTATGGTAGGGGGGTCACATGGGGTTTAGACAAGGGTCCAATGGGCTTAGGCTTAAATAACAAGGACCTTTGTTGCAATTTCTAAAAATACAAGGACCTATGCTGCCATTTTCACAAAGTTGTTCCAAGGAACAAAAAGTGACAAGTTTCAATAGTACGAGGACCAAACTTGACATTTTCCAATTTCCAAGGACCATTTTTGCCATTTTTCAAAGTTGAGGGACCAAAGTTGTAGTTTTGCAAATTTTAAACTTTGAAGGGTTTGTTTTAACAACTTTTGAATCCCATGGACCTTAAATGACATTTTTCTTTATTTTGATTTACCAGGGACTGTTTTTGACAACTTTTTGAAACTTGGGGGACTAAAACTGCAAATTTTGCAAACTTGATACGTTTTTCATCTGATTTTGATATTTTTGCATTTGAAACACATAAAACACTGATTTGTGATATTTTTATCATTTTGATGTAATTCTGAGTGTTTTCAGATGATTTTGCAGTTTAGATTGTACAAAAATGATGAGTATTTAGACACTCATCAATCCCCCACACTAAGATATTGCTAGTCCCTAGCAATGTTTTAAAACTTCAATGGATTTTAAAAACTCTTTACCAAAAGCCATCACTTCTGGAGTAGCCAATTGTTTCAGTTCAAGTAAGAACCTTGGTACAACGATAACCAAATGATTTTGAGCAAACCACCAGCTTTCAACGGTTTTGATTTGTCTTTACCAGAAGCCGTTTGCTCTGGACTAGCCAACTCTTAGATAAATTATCAGTATTATCTTTGGTGAGCTGATTACCAATTATGGTTTTTCCACTGCCTTTACCACAAGCCATAATCTTGCGGGCTAGCCAACTCTTCACTTTTTAGGATATGGTGAGTTGAATACCATACAATTTTGGGCAAATTGCAAGCCGTAAACGGATTTAATACATCTTTACCAAGAGCCGTTTGCTCCTGGATTAGCCAATCCTTTTGTTTATTAGACATGGCGGACTGATAACCAATTGAGTAAGTGCAAAAACACTTACTCCCAAAAAAAATTTTGGCCAAAAACGGGGGAATTGGTATAATTATATGATAAAATTCGTGAGAATTCCCCCCCCCCCCCCCACACTTAGAAATGAATATTGCCCTCAATATTCAAAGTACCGGCGGTTATGCCGAAACAAAGAACGTAAAAGGGAAATACTACGGCCATTATTTTGAAAGTTTTTTTTTTTTTTTTTTTTTTTTTTTTTTTTTTTTTTTTTTTTTTAGAGAAAACTTATATATATATATAATATGTGGGGTAACACCCCCACACTAAGGTGGTAGAAAGGGGTAAGAAGTCAGAAATATGGGTGAAAACCCATATGGTGTGTGCTACTGTTTTTGATTACCGAGTCGCTAGCTTGACTCGACCCCGCATTAATTTGTTCATGGGGAAGCAAAGTGGAAGAAACAATCTCCATCGGACTTTCATTCAAGATGTTTGGATAAACATTGAAGCACGCGAAAGTTCCACACCGACGAAATATACAGAGAAAGACCCGGCTCACAGATGATAAATGAAAATGCCGGGGTCAAAGATAGTGTCCTCACTCCCGAAGGAGCGAAGAAGAGAAGAAGTCACATCATATGTGAGGAATGGAAGGAAGATGTTTATAACAATTAGGATCCATTCGTCATCCTCAAATGTAGACATATCGGGAGGAAGGGTGAAGGTAGTATTATCAATAAGCAAACTCTTATGATAGAGTACACCTTCCTCCGAGCCAATATCATCCTCAAGATCAAAATAGAAATGATCATATTCCGGAGAAGATATGTCATGAGAGAGTTCACTGGAGAACTCTTCATGAAGAGAATCATTGGAAAAAGCCTCAAGCTCAAGAGATGTTTCGGGCTTGTCCAATGTAGAGTCACTATCCACCATGGGGATAGGAGATGAAGCTGACTTAGCACAGAATGATTCGATCTTAGAAACGAGGAGATTTATATTGAACAATTTTTCACGAAGTATCTCGTCCTCAATTTCCAGATCATCAGAATCTCTCACTTCTTCTAAGCTAACTAGCTCAGAAGGTAGCTCCTCGACATAATCGATGTCTCCATAGGATAAAGAATTGTCAAACGAAGTACAATCGTTGTCAGAATCGGAGAACATCTCGACATGATCGTTTGGAATGTCACGAGGAGGAGAAGAATCACCATTAAGAGGCTCATCACACATATTACCGGAGATAACCTCGGACTCACTTGGGGTTGGAACAAGGCTCTCAACACTAGACGATTCCATTTCTGGAATAGTGCTAGGAGGCTCGTCCCCCATTATGAGAGAGTCTTTGGAAGCAATAAAAGGTAAGATAGGTTTGATAGCAATAGACTGAGGGAGTTGAGAAATGATATCTTTCAAAGGAATAACACTCTCCTCGTCGTCCTCATAATATTCCCTCATTTGAATACTATCCTCATCATCATCGTCATCATATCGGATTCTTATGTTCATCTGCTGAAGCTTACATACCATTCTTTTCATTTGTAGTTTCTTTCGAATGCGTATTTCTTCAGAACTTTGTGGAAGATTACACTCCTCGTAATCATTGAAATGCTGTGAAGGCTCGGAAGTCTGATGACTGATGGAATACTGTGGGGGTTGGAAATTGTCAAAACCGGGAGGATTGGAATTGTGAAAATTTTGATTCATCGGTTGACATTCAAAAGTCGCATGAGGACCCCCACAATTCTCACAACAGAGATAATTGGGAAAATAACTTTCACCAAAGTTCTGATTGTAACATGGTTCCGGCTCATAGACAAGCGGGACCCGTGGTGGACAATCAAAACCGTAATGAGAATCATTCCCACAAAACTCGCATGAGTAGGATTCGTATTGGGGCTGTGGAGGTAGGTAGGAAAAATCGGGTGTTTCATTATTTGAAATGGGATCGGGATTACCGACAAACTTGTCTCCGAAACTCACATTGGTACATCGCCGACAATTTCCACCGTTAAATGGACCTCCACACCAGGAACATGTCAAATACCATGACATAAAGAATTAAACGGATAAGAGGATAAGGAATGGAGAATTAAACGGTTAAAGAAGATAAGGAATGAAGAATTAAACAGATTAGAGGATAAAAGAATGGAGAATTAAACAGATTAGAGGATAAAAGATGGATATTTTTGGATTTTTGAAAAATATGCTATAAAAACAAAGAATGAAAATATTTTTGGTGTTCTTAATACTTCAGGAAAAGTGTTAATGAACTTTTTGGTTTTCTGATAACTTTACAATTTTTTTTTACAAAAGATGGTATATGTGCAAGAATGGGTCTGAAAAAGGTATAACACACGCTAAAGCCTCCCCGGCAGCGGCGCCAAAATTTGATCTGTGTTAAACCGTCAAGCTACCTCACACAAGCTAGCCACTTGTGAATGGCTAACCGTAAGAAGCTTAAAACTGCTTAAAACACAAATACAATGAAGTCCTGGAGAATAGAATGAATTCCCGGGTCGTTTAGTCCCACGGAGACTCAATGGTGTGTCAAAACTAATTCAGATGATAGAATGATCACTAAGGATAGTGATCAGAAAGGTTTTGGATTGGATAATTACACTACTGAAAAAGTTTATAAATTAAAGCGACTTAAATACAAATTAAGAAAATTAAAAAGATAAAATATATTAAATAAACGCTATCACTATATTTAAAATGATGTTTGTTTTTATGTTTTTACAAAACTGAAATTAAAAACTACGTAACGTACAAATGAAAATGTGAAACTTACACAATATTAATCCTAAAAATATGAAAATGATATTTTTACAAACCTAATGATAAAAGAAAATATATAGAAAAAGAAAATTATTTTTACAACTATTTAATTAATTATTATTAATTAAAAACTAATTTTAACTATTTAAAAATAGCCTAAAATACAAGAAATTAGGAAATAAAGATAGAAAAATAAAATTTTGACTTAGAAAAATCTAAAATAACAAAATAGAATTTTCAAAACTATTTTTGTATTTTTCTGATTATTTTTGTATTTTCTAGGAATTAAAAACTATTTAAACTACTTAAATTATTTAAAAATACAAATTTAACTAAGAAAAATCTAGAAAAATATTTTTTTGACTTTTTATATTTATCTAAACTTAAGAAAAATGAAAAATTAATTTTTTTGAACCTTTTCTTAATTTTTTGTATTAAATGCTATTTAAAAATGCTTAAAAAACTAATTAAAATCAAGAAAAATAGCAAACTGACTTGGAAAAATCTGAAAATTTCAGGAAAACTCTAAAATTATATTTGGAATCTAGGAAAAATGGAAAATCAGATGGTTGTGTGTAAGATTAAGCAACTGCTATGCAATGTGCTTATAAATAAGCACTTGAACAAGCCAAATGAACAAAACAAGCCACCAACTGATAACACAAGCTAAAATAAGCTAAAGTAACCAAAATGCAAAAAGTATTAACAGGCCTTGACCTCTGATTAGCTGATTACACAGATTTGGCTTATTTGAGTATATAAGCTAAAAACAGGTTTGGGTAGCTACTTTGAGCTTATGCACAAGCTACTAGATAAGCTGAAAATGAAAACTACAAATTGGAACTTAATCAAGACCTGGGTAAGACCTTATAAACCAAATTACAGACCTAGATAAGCTCTGATGAGCTTAATACAAGCTCTGCAAGATCTGCTTAAAACATGTGCAACTCATTGTCCTGCACAGGGCATATAAGCCAATAATCACAAGCCTTTTTGGTGCTTAAAGAAAATTTGCAAAATTATACAAAAATGGCTATAAGAAAATAGACCAAGAGAAGTTTTTAAAACAACAATTTTCACTTAAATTGGCTTAAAAATGAAGCCAAGAAAATTCACTCCAATTGGCTTCAAAACAGGTTTTTCATATTTTGACTTTTGTACCAAAAATGAAATGTTGACTATCTTGAAATTTGATCTAGATTTAAGGACTGAAATAGATGTTAATTGATGAAATAACACTAATGCAAGCTTTATCTATGATAGTTAAACACAAAATGAGCTTTTGGTTTTGACAAAATCTCAACAGTTAACTGTTAAGACAGATAAGGTGTAAATTTGACTTTCACTGCTTGCAGGCACAAAGTATTGATAGAACTGAGTACATATGAGCTAACCAAGCATGAAGCAACATGTCCTAACCATTGAACAAGCCTAATAGACAGGTGAATCAACAAATCCAAACACCCCTTTAAACTGTCCAATGTGCAATTTTGCTAAGCTAAAAGGTAATTAAGGACTTGTAATCAACTTGTAAGCTTAAATTAATTATATAAGAACAGATTTCTACAAACTTAGACAGATTACACTAACATTAACCCATAGAACCAAATTTAACTAATATTATGCTAAAACTAGAAAATTAAAGAAAATAATTAAACACCTTAACCACTGTTTGAATATGATCCTAGACAAGATGATATGAGTCCTGAGATCCTTTTCAGACCTGCTGCACATCCAAGATCCAATTTCCCTCCTCCTTTGACTTTCATTGACCAGAGATGGAAAAGGCTTAAAACTTATGCTTGAGCTCACTCAAAGCTATATACAGCTTTAGTTAGCTCTTTTGAATTATAATAAGGCTTAATGAAGCCTGGATTTAGAACATTTGAGACTGAATAGATAAAAGAAAACTTTAAAACAAGAAATTTGGATAAAACTCTGAATTGGTGCTTGAATTGAATTGCAAGTGATTAAATAACTTAAGTTCAATACAGGGAAACTAAAAATTACAATATTGAGAAACTAACTAAGACATTTAAAATAAAAACGACATGATTTTTTAAACTAAAAACTAACTAACTGCCTCACTCTATTTCTTCTTGCTTCTTTTATACCCAAGAGGGCTTTTCCACTTGTTCTGAGCTTTTCCCACCTGCTTTAAGGGCCTTTGGATGCTTTGAGACAATCTTGGCCATTGATTGGTTTTTTGGCGGGAAATGGGTATTAGCCAGTGGGTGAGGTTGAGTGAGATGAGGGGGGAGGAATTTAATGCATTTTGTAGTTTAGGTGAGGTGGAGGGGACATGGATGGTGATATGTTGAGGTGGAGGTGAGGGGAGCTTGAGTGATTTCAGGCATGGTGGGTGAGAGGAAGAAAAGGGCGCGTAGTTGGTTTGTTTGACTGGATGGGTTGACTGGGATATTAATAAGCAGGGGGTCCAAAAAGGCAAAGGGTCCAATTTGTTATGGTAGGGGGGTCACATGGGGTTTAGACAAGGGTCCAATGGGCTTAGGCTTAAATAACAAGGACCTTTGTTGCAATTTCTGAAAATACAAGGACCTATGCTGCCATTTTCACAAAGTTGTTCCAAGGGACAAAAAGTGACAAGTTTCAATAGTACGAGGACCAAACTTGACATTTTCCAATTTCCAAGGACCATTTTTGCCATTTTTCAAAGTTGAGGGACCAAAGTTGTAGTTTTGCAAATTTTAAACTTTGAAGGGTTTGTTTTAACAACTTTTGAATCCCATGGACCTTAAATGACATTTTTCTTTATTTTGATTTACCAGGGACTGTTTTTGACAACTTTTTGAAACTTGGGGGACTAAAACTGCAAATTTTGCAAACTTGATACATTTTTCATCTGATTTTGATATTTTTGCATTTGAAACACATAAAACACTGATTTGTGATATTTTTATCATTTTGATGTAATTCTGAGTGTTTTCAGATGATTTTGCAGTTTAGATTGTACAAAAATGATGAGTATTTAGACACTCATCAACATCCGAGTAGGGTACAAGCCTCTTGCACTCATCCTACGTGAAAATGTTTGGAGTCTTAAGGGAAATTGAGAAATTCTTCCCGCTTGTTGTGCTCACATGTTGTAATGTTTGCTAACACAACAACCATACAATCTCGCCTACTTCTTCGCAAGGCGAATTGCAAATCTTCAAGGCTCTAAGAATAAACTCATCCCTTATGGAATGTTCTTGACACGCCTCTATCATAATGTTATGCACTTCCATCCTCAATTTCAAAGTCCGTTGTACGTACTTGTGAACAGGATGATGGAACCGCTAAACATATCTCTCATGAAGACTTTCTTCATTCTTGATTCCACCAACACTCATCAATCACGTAATGATCCTCCTAGCGAAAACACTCAAGAAACTTAGTAGTATTTCAAAATAGGATCAATTCTATTTTACTCGTGCTTTATCAATGTAATCCTATTTCCTTCATAAAATAAAAACATATTACATTTGATATCTTAGTGTTAGAACCCCTCTAAACCAACCATGGAATATGATGCATTGTCAAGATCATTGCATACTTTTAGTAAAGGTTCTGCTGAGCAGATGGATGGATCCCAAAGTTTGTGCTAGACGGATCCCTTCACTTAGGGAACCGTGGGATCCGGAAAACATAAAATGCAATTGCAAGCATTATATTTCAAAGATATCCTTAGAACACCTCACACTAAGCTAAACATAGTGTCTTAAGGAAAATTAAGTCCTTATCAAGATAGGTTGATACATCATTTCCACTCTTTCATAACTGCTGAAAGCCGGTTCCCTAGGATTAGCCTAGACGGATCCCTCTGAGGAAGGAACCGTGGGATCCGGATGACAGTTTATGTCAAATCTAGCTAAAACAATCATTTCAACTCATCTTCCTAACTCAAACACTCTATCTCATCTTAAATGAATTCCTAGATCAGTACAACCTCTGAAGTTGACTCTTGTGCATGTTAATCATCACATTCCAATGAATCTTAGTGGCTTAAGGCTTAAATGCACTTGCCAAATCTCTTGGTTTATAAACCACTTTATTAGAACCTCCATAGTCATCATTCTCATCCTAACTTTCAACTCTTGCAACCTCTTGAAATCATCTCATCATGAGGAAAACCCCAAGTAGTAACTTATCCACCAAAGAACCACCCATGAAAAAGGCCCGTGTTATACACGAAATCTCTTCAACCGAATCATCTCCGGTTAAGCCAACAAATGATAGGATTCTTCCTCATCCAATCAAACCAATTCCTAAAAGGATAGTACCCACAAAACTACCAATACCAAACACCACCATACCTCCTAGGCCAAACAATATTATCTCCACTAAACCATCACCATTGGTTCCTAGAGCTATTTCATTTACATCCCCACTATCATCACCACATCTCTACAATTTAGAGGACTTGCCTCCTAGGCCGTCTCATCCGCTTCCGCCAACAACATTCTCCTCATTAGGAGGAATAATGGTTCAAAATCAAGGTGTTGAGTCAACACTTGCTCCGGCTTCCTTTTCGCCGTTTCCATCATATAATCCCATTTGGATTATTAAAAATCATCAAAGTCAACCACCCGATCATATGGAAGTTGACACTTCTCTACCACCACCATCATTCTTGGTTGAGTCATTCTCAAATGTACCTCCACCAATCCCTCCATCGTTTGAAGCTCCACAAGCCGCTTCACTTGATCCTTCGCATCAAGCTATTTCATTTCCTCCACCACCACTACCTAGCCATGACAAAGATTGCTATCATTGTCAACATGTTGAAAGTTTGATACATGAAGTACGAGAAGACCAACGTTTCATGTTCTATCATCTCCTCGAATGTTTTGACGAGATTAAACCTAAACAAAACTTGAGCTAGAAGATTTTAGTGGTGTCCTAGCATCAAGCGTTAGTTGGTCTAGAAATTCCTAGTCATGTATTGTCTATTTTCTTAGTTTTTAGAGTCATGTATATCATAACTCTAGATTTATTAAATGGAATTACATGCTACTTGTTATTTTTCTGAGCATATGATTACCTTGTATTCATATCTCATTTTTGTGATAACATTACTTGTTATATCACCATTGCTGAAATTAATCAGCTACTACGGATCCCTCAGAATTGCCTAGACGGATCCCTACTAGGAGGGAACCGTGGGATCCGTGAGACAGAAAGTTTTCTGTCTACTAACTTGAATCACATTTGCAGGAAATTGTGAATTATACTTGCTTTCTAATATTTGTTTTGTAGTTATTCAATTTACACATAAAGACTTTGACATCCTAAAGCTAGGGGAGCTTTATGTCAA
Source organism: Chrysanthemum seticuspe (assembly GCA_019973895.1). Lineage (NCBI taxonomy): Eukaryota > Viridiplantae > Streptophyta > Magnoliopsida > Asterales > Asteraceae > Chrysanthemum > Chrysanthemum seticuspe. The sequence goes on from BPTQ01000002.1 coordinate 143,962,804, forward strand.
AGCAATACATTGCAAATTACTTGTAATACTAGGTTTACATTTCGTGACATCCCCGTGCATAATTGCAATCATCAAGGGGGAGCACATTCGCCACTTAGATGAAATCTTTTGCAAACTTACTTGCAAAAAAACTAGATTAGTATCACTTTCTTGACGCCCTTACATAGGGATGGACTCGTCAAGGGGGAGTAAAGACGAGATCCGTTCCCGTTACTTGCTCTCTATTTTTTTTTATTTCTTTCACATGTTTTTCTTAAAAACGATATGTTGCTTTCCTTCAAACACTTTTTGTTTCGACAAAAAGGGGGAGAAGAAAGTAAAAACTACAAATTCAAACTTTTACGAATTTTAGCTTTTCCTTAAAATAATTTTATGTTTTGTCATCAACAAAAAGGGGGAGATTGTTAGTACAAATAATCCGTAAAAACGTTTATTTATATTTTACGATCTTCTAATGTTTTGTCGATAACAAACGTAAAATCATTTTAACGAAACAAATAAAATATGTAAATTGTTTGACCTAATAGTTTCTAACATATTCACATTTTCACATAAAACACTAAAACAAGTATAAGTGATTTTATGATTTAGTAATACATATGTACAACAACTAGTGTTTACATATTTGGATAAAATATACACATAACTAGTATGGAGTATATTCGGTAATATAAATGGGTAGAAACTTAAGCATCACAACCCATTGGGCAAATACATTGAATGTAGTTGGGTACAACCCAAAGCCCATGACCCATGGATCTTTACCCATAACCCATTGCATGACATCATGCTTATATCATACATGGATAATATCCATAACCCATGGATCAACCCATACCCAAGTGACCAAGTGCATTGCACTCAAAGATACATTGTATCTAGCCAAAGATCTATGGTTCAACCCATGACCCATGACCCATAACCAAAATACCCATGGGTAAAAGGGAGCGTCCCACAGATCCCTAGCTTAACGCTAGACGGATCCCTTGTGGAAGGGATCCGTGGGATCCGGGGAACAGTAGGATTTTTCCTCTATAAATAGTGAGCCATTTCTTCATTATTTCTCACCCCTTTCCAACACACTTTCTCCCCTAAGTTAAATCTCACTAACCTTAGATCCAAGAGATCTATGTTTGTAGTTTTGTTTTTGTGTGATCTTTTAGGTTCATCTTAAAGGCAAGATCACCACCTTTGAAGTCGAGCAAGCTCAAGTCCATGAGTTGCCAAGCTTCCTCATCATCAAGGCTACTGAAGTCTTCTTGTTGATGACTCATTTCTTTCTTCAAAGAAGTGTAGTGTTGAAGACATTAGTGAAAGGTGTCTCAAGTGTCAAGACGAAGATATTAGTGAAGAGTATCTATCGTCTATAGTATAAGCACTTGTGGTAGGTGCTTAGAAGTCAAGACAAGAAGCATTAGTGAAAGGTGCTTAGAAGTCAAGACTTGAAGCATTAGTGAAAGGTGCTTAGAAGTGAAGACACAAGACATTAGTGAAAGGTGTCTTGTAGATCTAGTCAAAGGCATTAGTGAAAGGTGCCTTAGATGTACATTCGATATGGTGTGTTTCGATGTTCTAGATAGACTAGCATTAGATCCAAGGATATTGATGTCCTTGATGATGTTGTAAAGGAGTAGATCTCCTTTGGGATTAGTCGTTGGTGTAGTGTGGTAGTAGTTCCTCCATTGCAATGGAACTAGGTGCTTAGCCTAGTACCTAATAAAGGGTAGGCGACGTTGTGTTAGGTGTGGTTCGCCTTGGTGTGAAGGAACTCGGTATTTAGCTTTGTACCGGAAAAAGGTTAAGCGACGTTGTGAAGGCTTCTCCGCCATAAGGAGATTGGTGTAGTGTTTACGAACTCTCGAGTAGGTGACTCGGGGAGTGGAGTAGGGCAAAGAAGGTGTCCTTGTAGCCGAACCACTATAAATACTCGCGTTGTGGTTTTGTGCTTCTTACTCTTATCTTTTCATTACATATCTTTATATGCTTGTTTATCAACATCCAACACACACAACCAAATAGATTGACATAAGTCGATCTAAATAGTTTAAAAGGAAGTTTTAATTGGTAAAACTATTCAACCCCCCCTTCTAGTTTTCCACACAAAGCATTTGGCACCTTAATTGTTTTTGATCTTTTAAAAATGCTCTTTCTCAACATGTGCATATGATTTTTAAATTGTTTAGCACGTGGAGGCAAGAGTTCTTTAAAATAATTTCTTGATCACAATTTCCATAGAAAAAGCCATTTGATTTTCTTGGTAAATTCTCCCCCTCAATATGTGCGTAGGATATTTGAAATCATTTTATCAAATAGAGGAAAGAGTTCTTTTGAAGTACATCCACGATCACAAAAGCCATTAAGAAACCATTAGAAAATCAATCAAGGTACTTTATGTTGAAACATAGAAATCTTTGTACCTTGAAAGTTTATTTTCTTTTTGAAATGCTCCCCCTCAATATGTGCTTCGAGATTCGAAAACGTTTAGCACATATGGGAGAGCAGTATGCACATTTGAATCAAAATGATCACCATTTATCAAATTTCATTATTAAATCACAAATTCTCCCCCGATCAAAAATATCAAACCCTTTGAGATTTTGGATCCTAAGTGATTTAATAAGTGTTTAGAAAACATGGGAGAATATGTGGTCTTGTTTAAATACTCTTCTGGTTTTTTTGGTTAAATCCTCCTCCTCAATCATGTGCATTATGTATTTCAAAATCGTTTGGCACATGAAGGAAGGAGTGCTTTTGAAACAATCACCCTTTAAAACCTATTTGAGATTTAAATCACAATCTCTCCCCCGATCAAAAATTTCAAACCAATTGAGATTCTGGATCCCGATTGATTTAAATCATTTAGAAAAGTTTGGGGAAAGAAGTGGCTTGATTTAATATTGAAAAAATGATAGATAAGGAACAGTTTTTCGACATTAAAGATTGTTAGTGTCAGGTATGATAGTTTTTAAGAGATCTTTAAGTAAAATAAAACAATTTCACAATCAAACAAGAACAAAAAAAATTTCATTTTAAAAGTTCTTTGAGTTTTAAAGAAAATCATACCATGACATAACATTAAATCTTTAGATCACCACTTATTTTTGTACAAACTGGACTTTTATGAAGAGATATTGTTTGAAAATATTTTATTTTAAATCACTCTCCCCCTCAATCGATGACCGTAGTCGTTGATTGAGTGACTTAAGTTTTGATAAAATGAAGTCCGGTGATTTTTAAAATTAAGTCCAATTTGTTTTCAAAACAATATTTTTCCATTTTCAAAACAATATTTTCAAAATTTGTTGTAAAATGGTATTATTCACTACTTGTCTTGCACAACGATACGTTATGTGGATAAGAGTAGAAGCTGCTTCTGTTGTTGCTATAGGGCTTGGAAGAAAACTGTCTACTGAAGCAACGAGACCTCTGAAGTTGCATCTATCGTGCCAACTATACATGGAGATATCTGATTAAGCTCCGTTTCTTCTTTTGTCGACCCAAGATATAGTTGCCCTTTCCTTTCGGCATCCATTCATCTTCATTTGTGGGATCCGGATCGGGAACATTCTTTTATACCATGATATCTGCATATGTTAGTGGACACAAACAGATATATGGTTGTCGACATCACCCAAACAGCAATCGACTAATAAAAGTCAATCCAACATATCAATCAGTTCATATATGGCATGGGAATAATGTTTTCATCAATCTCTAATTATCTAAACCTAACAATCATATCCTAGAATCATAGTCCTTCAACATAGGCAATATCTTTTTTCTGATAAGCACGTAGGATGATTATATAAGCCCTGTTAGATGATATACATTTGAAAAAACATTCTCCCCCTCAATCAATGACTCATTTCGTAAAAAGTATTAACAATGTTGAAGTCATTGATTGGGTTTTGCAAATTTATGAAAATTCTGATTTTGATTGATTTTCAAGCAACTCAATTTCCACCATTTTGAAATACAACAAATATTTTTCTGAAGAATTTTAGACGGAAAAATATTTGTGTAGGAACAGCAGTCCTTCGACATACTTTCCTCATTTTGATTTTAGGATAAGTGCACAAAATTTATGAAAATTGGTTTAGCGCAGCACTTTCCTTTCTTTAAAAGAGCGGGTTGCTATCTGAAACAATAGCAAACCATGGTTAAGCGCGGGTTACAGTCTGAAATAAATGCAAGCCATAGTTTGAGACATGTTTTGAAAAGAATATTTACACCTTCTGCTCGAACTTCATCTATGGTCCCGTGCCATTGTTGAATGACATTTCTAAGACCGTAGATGTTATCGATACCAGAAGACATGTCTTGAAAAACATATTTTTGGTATTTTTCAATTTTTTTGATTTTTATGGGTTTTTGTTGGTTTTAAATTTTTCTATTTTCTTTTAAAAGGTTTTATATTTTTGTATTTTCTTTTTGATAAATATTTACAAAGATAGAGAAATAGTTTAAGAAGATGATGATACGAGTACTGAGATAAGGAAATCGTTCAGCACTTTGTAGAAGATAGAAGTCATCATCTCTTAAAGTTTCACCACCAAAGCATTCGAGGCTCTTGAATCGTCGCAAGAACTTAAGCCTTTTAAAAGTGAATCTTTGGCAGCTTCCCCCCAAACCGAAAATCCTCGTAAAAAGACCATTTCCCCCAAGAAGAAGAGCTGAAGCAAACAGTCTAATTGTATGAAGCTCAAGAACCCGAAGAAGACGATAACAACGAAGTAAAAAGTTAACACGGATCATATCTACGGTTATCAAACCCCGAAATAAATGATTAAGCCCGATCACATGATCCTGTTGAGCGTCCTCAATGTACACATTACTCTTCGAGTTTGAGCACTTGTTTATTCGGGAGAACAATATATCAACATCTTCATTTCACCAAATGCATTCCAGTTATCTAACATATAACCAATCAGCCCATAATGTACACATGTACCCAACAAGAGTAGAGACGATGACATCTATGTAACATGTTGAGTCACTAATCATCTCTGCGGATGTCAACTCCGGAATAATTGAATTAGCTCGATCAAGTAAACATGTTGTGCATCCCCGATGTACACATATCTCTCCCTTGATGGTTGCGATCTCATTGGAATCATCATTGCATTGTGTACATGAAGCAATAACCGGAAGCACTACCATAAATCATATAGAAGATGTCGATAAGCAATATCATCTCACGCTCCACATATTCTTCTCATATTTCTTCCTACTGAAAGCTGAGTTAACACATACCAAAAGTATCCAGAGACCACTTCCCCCCAAATGGTTGGAATAATGCTTCCTTCCCTCAAACAGTTAGAATAATATATCCTTCCCCCAAATAGTTGGAATAAAACATCCTTCCCCCAAATAGTTGGAATAACACACCAAAGGCTACGAGTTAAACACTGAGTTTCTCTGCGGTTATGACATTTGTCTTTCCCGGGATTACTTCAATAGAGAAGAAGTATTAAGTTCATCACGTGTTCTCGTTGTGTGTTTAGATGTATATCTCTTTCTCCCTTGCTGGTTTTGATACCTCAGAATCAGCAACACATTATACATGCCAAATACTCTTGAAATAGAGAAGAACAAACAATTAGCTCAACTGAATCCTGTGAGAATCAACTGCTACAGAAACTCTCTCTGACTATCTTTATCAAATCATATGTAGACAATTTGAAGTGATCACTAATGAAGAAAACTCGATATACCAAACTTGAAACTGAAGTCGAATTCCCTATATTTGTATCTTAAGCTTGCACTTAATGATGGAAGAACGGTGTCAAGAATCTATGCTTCAAGAAAATCTCTAAGTACTCACTACTCAAACAAAGTATGAGACATTAACACCTCTTGATATTATCCACATCGTTGGTCTTTAACCATCCACCCAGACTGCTGGTAACTAGATAAACTAAGTCTTCAACTCAAATTCTTAAGCCCGAGAAAGTTATCAAATAAGAACACGCCTTTGTGAAAGTCAACTTCAATCTCAAATAAGTGATAAATGATTAACTCTGAAGTAATCAACTTGTGTCAAATGTCCAACACGTGAATAAATATACAACCGGATGTACATTGACCCACTGAATGAACCGGAACAAATGATTCCTCAACATCAATGCATTCTTCCTAAGGTATACATGTAGAGACTGATCTGGAAGATTCACCAATAATGTTTTCGAGCAGATGAGGTAGTCATTTTCCTTAATGTTCATGTGATTGATTTATAGCGTGCACAATAATCCGTGAAGATTTGGCAAAGGGATACGAAAGAGCGGATCATTATTCATGAACAATAATCCGTGAAGATTTGGCAAAGGAATACCAAAGAGCGGATCATTATTCATGAGTGCAACTACAATGATAGTCATTAACAACACCTTGAGGAATAACTGGAGATTAGGCTTCTTGAGTGGTCTGAGTTGTACTTCTTAGATGGTGCATCTTGATCAATGGAAATTAAAGAAGGTGAACCAGTTGAATCAGCAGGAACAGGAGCAGGATCTTCATGAACTGGATGATCAACATTCGTTAGAGGTTGGAAGTACTCATCAAACATATCTTGAAACAAAGAATCCCAAACAATGAATCCCAGTTATCCTTATTAAGTGAAGCATTAGGCGTTGGAGGAGAGTCGTATGACCATAATTCAAGCATCCACCAACATGTAGTATATACACTCTTCTCCCCCTCAAAAATTGCAAATGAAGTTTGCCGTTTTTGATTGAGCAAGTGAATAAGAATATACACCAATGAACGTAGATCCACTTGAAGGTTGAAAGAGCGTGGGAAAAACATGAAGCTTGTTGATGAACAATGTCAATGAGAATGGTCATAAACATGAAGATTTCTCTTCTTTTGAAGATAAAGCGCACTGAAGCGTACACCTTTCTTTTCTATGAGGAACGGGGCCTGAAGTGTTATCTACAGATGCCATAATGTTGAAGAACGAGGCCTGAACTGATGTGAACAGACGTCATAGCATATTGAATATAAAGGTTGACTTACTTGAACCCGTGAGTTATGAGATATCAATCCATTTGTTATCAATACTTTAAGCCAGTCCATGTAGTGAAGGATCGAAGTATCTGCAACTAAGTATGGATTACATGCACTAACATTACAAGCTTGATTGCATATATATTGGTTAGTGACATTAGTATCCAAACCCTTTGGGGTTTCACGGTCAACCTTGATTTTGCCATTGGTAAACAGCTTTCCGGTAGGTATCCACCTAAGTCCAACATCTTTAAACATTCTACCAGACGGTATCCACTTATGGTAAGGTTTAGGATTGTTGATATTCTTATGCACAGTGGAAGACTTATTGCTATTCCTAGACTCTAAAGATTTAGCAGTTGGGATCTATCTAGGTGGAGTTTTAGGTTTGTTTTGCTTCATGACATATTGAATCTTAGCCATGTTAGTAGGCTTAGTGGATTGTACCTTAGAATGTGAATTAGGAAAATGTTTCTTATTCGAAAAAGACTCAGAATTTCTTGTTTCATTTTCTACATGCTTAGCATTCTTCTTCATATAACTACTCTTAGATGCAAGCCAACCCCTAGTCTTTTGAGTGTTCCTAGGTAATGGTTTACAACTACTAGCAGTGCCTTGAAATCTCGTGGAATGCATCACCCTAGGTCTTGCACCTAAAATTCCGTCTTTTCGAATCTGTGCCTTTTTCCTAGCTTGTTCTAGATAATAGTTCTTCCACAAGTCATTCATATCATATGAAGTATGGGTTTTAATGCTTGATTTTGACACTTTTTTCGAACTATTCCTAGAGGTGCTGGGAGTAGAAGTGGCTACTTGTTGAGGTTTAACTGAACTAGAAGCCTTATTCTTTGGTAACTCATGTGAAGTGACTGGTTTTGACAAAACTTTTATCGCATCAACTTGGGAGGCAAGCCTTGTCTTTAAAGATTTTGTTCTTTCAGATATGAATGCAGTAGGCTGCCTAACAACGGACCGGTCTCTAGTGTGATGAGAAACTGGCTTCCCCAAGGTTGATGGTTTTGTAAACTTAGTGTTCACACTTTTTCCTACGGTTTTTCTAAGCTCATTCTTTAAGGCATCAATAGCGAAACTCTTTTCCTGAAGTTGAGCTTTGAGTTCATCAATTTTTGCAATCAAAGAGTTTGTTTGTTCCATTGACTTAGTTCTAGTTTCTTTGACAGAGTCACTTAGTTCTATGTGATGCTTTCTGAAAGACTCATTTTCCTTTAGTAATTTGGCCACACAAACTGCTAATTCATCATTTCTCATTTGAATATCATCAATAGAATTAACATCAGAATTACTTGTAACCAAATTACTTTTATAACAACCGCAAATTTTCAAGTCCTTACTCAACCTCAAACTCAAAATCTATTCCATTTTGGAAGATTTAATATTCACTATTTCGTATAGTTATTTAGTTGAATCGCGTAAAACAAGTAGCACCCTCTTGCGCACTATGACCTTGGACTAAGTTTTAGTATACATATTTTTAGTAAATTGCCACTACTACAATTCACATTTAACGCCAACAATATTTTCATTAAACCAATGTTCATTAAGACTACAATTAAGATAACTACTATAAGTTTACTCTTTACTACTTAATCGTCAAACACACCGGTTTAATGATTTCCTTTTACTCAGAAAGTCTTTCGTAGTGTATCTTGATTCACTGAGACAGTTTCTTTGATCTTGATTCAGTTACCTTGTTTGTTTGAGAAACTAACGTTTTTAACTACTTGAGTTTCGAGTTGAAGTCCTTTTCTCAAAGCGATAACTACGGAATTTCTTACTCGAATCTTTTTGGCATCCTTTTTCACACTTGTGATTCAAATGTTTTGGTAGTTGGAACCCCTTCGGTCAAAGAGTAGTGTGATCTCTGGCCAGGCAACAATCCGTCGGATGACGTAAGTATAGACTTTCTTGTTTTAGAAATTTCTGTTCCGAACGGA